>CM076575.1:1275532717-1276132717 GCA_034641835.2 Pinus albicaulis | reverse complement strand
GATATGTGTATTTTTGATACTTCTTATGTGTTTCCATACCTAAATATCTTCAGTTCTAGTTTGTAGTTTCAATGCCGTTATATGTTTTTATGAGCTTCTTCTTGTGTTTATGTACCTTATCAATTTTTATCAATCTTACTTAGTAAGCTTTCTTGATGAGATGTGCATAATAACCCGTTAAAGAGAATTCCTTATGACAGTGACTTTTAATGATGTTCAATAAGATTATTGTAAGTCTTATGATAGCCGTCTTTTATTGAATATATTATCAGATTGGTTCTTGTGTTGTTTTTCATCAAAGCAGTGGATTTTTACCTTGCAGGCCCATTGTCCCTTTTGTTATTCCATACTTTCATCCTGCCATAGGCTACAAACTTATTTTTTGCTACCATATCAGGTCTAAATAGGCCTCATTGGTGTGATAGTGAATTTTTGTGAAACCCTTTTCAGTGATTGAGAGCTTTAACCACCTAAAAATCATATAATTCAAATCATTAAATTTACCTAGAGCTTAATATGTGTCTGGTCAGGCACTTGTCACAATCCAAGTGGTGATTCTAGCGCTAACAATGGTGTCTCTTAACTTCATCATCTGATGACTACTCAAGGTTGCTAGAATCTCTTTCTAGAGTGTTGAGTGGAATTCCTCCTCTCAGTATGTATTCATCTACTTGCCTATGTATTTTCCTTGATTTTCTACTTCCTTCCCTATTGGTGTCTATTTTTTTATTTTTGAACTAAGATGGGCTAGGTTCGGGCTTATGCCTACCTAGACAGATGGCACCAAGTTCTTGTTGTTTCCTCCTTTTTAAGTTTGATAGGCTCTGCAATATTAATACATTTACCTCTCCTTTCCTTTCTTGTGCTCTGGAAATATTTTCATTGTATTATTTGTATCTCCTCAGCTCAAATATTACAATTCTAAGGGTGTCTATCCAATTAGGAGAATATTTCTCTCTATTTTTCCCAAATGAGTCCTATTCTTAACCATGCTTGGATCTATTAGTGCTAAATTACACCATTATATTGTTTATTCTTCGGAAGTTCCTATTGTTTCTTGGTATCTTCTTATGTGTTGTTGCAAACACATAAATTTTAGTGAAATCAAAACACAAGTAGACATAATCACCCATCATTTTGGCATGTTTTCAATACGCATGTTGATGTGAAACTAGATTAAACATTAAAAAATCGGATGAACATGTAGGTTAAAGGATAAAATAAGCTATAATAATATATCAAGTCAACAATTATATCAATTGTAACTTAAAATCAACACATTGTATACAATAATGAATCTAGTAGGTTAAATGTTTGTCTTCTCTATCTATGCGTGTGTATGATCCCGTTTAGGTCTAATGTTTAACCTTAGCGCTATGATACCACTTTGTAGCAATCCCTCCCAACCTCTTAGGTTATTTTCGACCTGTGGAAGGTGTTACTTTAATTAACCCAACCTTCATGGTCCATGGTGAAAATGGGGTTACAAAATTTCTCATTTTCCAACTTCATCAAAACCCAAATCAAAGGTCACCAACGCGTTCGTCTTGTCAAGATATTTTTGGTGATATAAATTTTATCTCAATCCAACTCCCATATTGAAAGTTATTACCACTTTAAGTTTATCCCATTAACTCTTATTGTACCATCAAGACACTGGCATGTAGCATCCACGTGGGACCCACGTGGCTCAGACACATCATCCAAATAGTCCTGCATCGCCAATGGAATCCTACGTAGGAAGTAAAAGACTAGGGCCACGTCTTCATGGTGCTTGCTACTTCATATTAATCCACAAGTGCCACAAATTTCATCTTCTTTGTGCAAATATGCAACTCCACGTTATATCTGTTCACATGGGAAATATGGAATTCATGTAATTTTCCATATTGGCACATTCCTCAAATCCCTAGACTTTGTATTCACTCTTTACTCCATACAAATCTGGGACTGGTAGCACATATGGCACCTTATAGTTAATTTACCATTTGGGATCCACTCTAGATGTGCTACGCAACCCCAATCCATTTCAATCTTGTCTCACAAGAGTGTTTCTTCTAGTGGGGCCACCCTAGATGCACCACCTTCTCCATCAAAGTAAAAAATTATTTCATATCTAGGCTTCACAACTAGAATCTCCATAAAGGGCCCCACTTCAAATAAATTCCATCCATATTGTTTTACAACCAGGCCTCGCGTGATAATCTTCCTAGTGGGCCCAACCCTGGATGAAATTCCAAAATACAGGTCCGAGCCTTTCTCGAAAGCGCACTTGCAATAAATGGCTAGATTCCAAATCCATGGATACACCCGCCAGAGTTGTGGGAATGATCCTCTCTTGGAGATTCATATTTACACCAAACTCATTGAAAGGGAAATTTCTTTCAGCATTTCATGAAGTTGGAAATTTTCCCTATAACACCAAGTGTTCCAAGGACAAGAATAAACTATGATTATTGACCTTTAGAGAAGTAATCCATGACCATGAAAGGTTAAAATCCTTAATAGGCCAACTTATATAAGATCTAGTGCAAAGAGGGGAAAATATACTAAGGATTAGATTTCACTAGAACATTATAGGTTTTTCTACTCACTGAGTCTCTAGATATTACAAAAATATGTAGGTGCACATATTCATAGACCAATAATACAAATTTTTAACTCAATTCCTCACAACTCAATTAGAATCATTGTTTAACACACAATACATAATTCATTATACTCGTAATCAAATTTTTCTATGAGCTTACTTTATGCAGTGAACCATCACAAACATAACATGGTAATGATTAAAATTTTGGTAATAATGCTTACTGAGTGACCTCATGCAGTCAGTCTATACCATATATATTACCCTGCAATTCATGAATCATTATTGACATTCAAATAATGTCGAGATTTCATATAAAACATATAAAACAAATTTTTCTACCAAGGAAATGCAATATTTTTATTAACCAATCATTAGCCAATAATATACCAGTCAAGTTAATCATTCACATTAAAATATATTAAAGTCATTACACTTATATAAATGGTTGGATATGGTTGGAAAATTAAAGAGGAAAACAAAACCATAGGCCAATTACACCACAATATTTCTTGTAATCGACCACCCCCAAGCCAAATCCACGATCCTAGGGCATGCCTTTCTTAGGGAAATTTCAACCAAGGCTTAGTTGGGGTATTGCTAAGTTCTAGGAGTGTGGGTCTATGATTTGGGTGGTTTATTAGTTGTATTTTTAATGAAAACACTATAGGAATTTGTAGCTCATTGTATAGGCGGTTTATCAAATTACTTATCAACACTAAGTGGTTTATCAAATTTATGAGCAAGCACTTAGTGATTTATTTTCCCTTTTTAGAAAGCACCCCATTGAAATGCTACACTTCCTAGTGGTTTATCAAACACCTAAGTGGTTTATCATCTCTTACAACAAGAAATCATAGCTAAATACTCCTATGAGACTCCCACTAACCATTCAGGCTTGGACACCATTATCCAACTGCTTCAACACACCAAAATTGGGGATCACACCCCAATAGTTTGAACAAAATATCAGTGTCTCTTGCTATGCTCCTATGTTGCTTCCCTCCCATGATCATGCTCTTATAGAGTTCTTTCCCCCCTAATTTTTCTTGCATTCCTATTTTTCCTTTAGACTCCTCGTCTCCTATGGGGCTATCTAACTTCCATTTGTCCACGTAGTGGGAACATGAAAAATGTGGGCACTTATTTTGCCCAATCGTTTCATTTCCAACTGTTGGGTTATGGAGCATTATGTTATGCCAATCCACACCAATATATTCCCCTTATCTGATCCCACTTGGATCTTGAATCCATCTATCCATGTCCTCAGGCCAACCAATCAACTTTTCATATTTGTTTTGATTTTATAAATACATGTCGTTTTAGCCATACAATATTTCCACACTGGCACTACAGAGTCATCTTCTATTTTTACAAAAACAAGGGTCAACATAAGGGGTGCTACATATTCCTCATGCTCTTGATGGTTGATTCCCTTGAAATCCTTGCTCCTAGCTCCTAGCACTTGTAACCTGAACAATAGGAAACCAAACCCACTAGATATTTCTACCTGTGAACCACGTTAGCATTGGTACCAAAATAGTCTATTCACATATTCTCAAAATATATGAATAACACGTAAATATGGGGAAATTATGATTTATTATTGTATCAAAGAATCTTACAAAGGTTGAAATCCTTGCATTCTTTTCCTTGCTTCCTCCTCTCACCACAACTCACAATCACGATCCATTGTTTATTGTTGGCTTATATAAAGGAGAACTACGTTCTCATTCTGGAAGCATGTACTTACTCTCTTATTTCTTCTTATTTTTCTCCATGGATATCCTTGATTGTAATATATGAGTTTCAAGGGTGATAAAATGTATCTAGACAATTTCTTCATGAAGTTTGATATAATCCTTTCATCCTTATCTTCAATTTATGATAATTTTTACCCTTTCATTGCTTTTTTTTTGAGGTGTTAGGGCATTCAACACTCCTTGCTAAGCCTTCTAGAGAATTGAAAGTCTCTTTTCTAGTGTATCGAGGACTTTGAAGAGGGGGAAATGAGCTTTTTGGATTGTTTCCATGGAGTTTTTATTGCATTCAAGGCTTCATTATGAGTTTCTTCTCTAGTAGACCCAAGAGGGTGTCATTTTGAGTTATAATATATTCCCCCTAATGTGTGAGGTTAGAATAGGTTGAAATACATTATAATAGCATTAGTGAGGTAGGAGACGGAGGGAGCCAAGGATGTGAAACCTTAAGAGGCTGAAAAATTCACATCTAGATACATATGATATACATCCCCAAGGTAGGCATATCCATACTCAATATCAAAGGAATATAGCATTGCTTCCCACATGATATAATGTAGACTCATGTCATCAAGGAATAATCATAATATAATTTGGATCTCCGTCACAATAGATAGTAGTATCACTATGGACACCAATGAGAGTTCCTGAACGTGGTCCTAAAAGTACCTAATACAATCTCTAATGTATCTTTGGGGAGGAAATATGATTGAGTGAGGTATCACCATGCCCAAAGGAAGTTGATTTTTCCTAATGGTACAAAGCTACTACATGTGAATGGATGAGCATATGTCAAGCATGCAAGGGGATCATATGATTACCAAGCATTAACGGATCCCATTAACAGACACGAGGGAGACCATGAATGATGAATATGGTTCCCAAGGTACCTAACACAATCTAGTTGTAACATCAACCTATTCTACCCCTATTTATTGTAATGATGAATGTGATTGTAACATGAATGTGGAAATACCATGACTAGTCGAACCTCTTATTAAACATATGATAGCTATTATTAATTAGTTAAACACAAATAAAGGCTGGAAAACCTTATGAATCCTTACCATGAGGGAAACTTGCTTGCTATCCTATTTTTACCTGAAGCTGTTATAATACTTCAAGTATTCTTGCTTGCTTGTCTAGCTTGAAAAGCCACAACCAATACCAACTGAATCAATATTCAGGTAATTTCTTATACACTTTGTGATTCAGTTGTTTGATAAGTGTTATGTGATATGATTTGTCTGAAATGGAAGTTGTTAGAGCTCATTTATGAGTGTTACAAAGTGAAAAAGTGGAAAATATGCCCTCACCCACAGAGGGAGGAGGTGGCATAATAGATTGAACAACCTAAGGGATGTCTAGTGTGTCTTCTGTGAAATTTTTTAAGTGAATGAACCACTAAGTGTTGGTTGTTAAGCCCGTGAAACATTGGAAAAATGTACTCCATCTCTTGAAATCATGTTGAACCCATGGGTGTGAACCCTTTCCCTATGCAATTATTTCCTCAAACCCTAGAACTGACTTGGTGGTGGTCAACTACATGAAAGGTTACAGTGTAGTTGGCCTATGGTTGGGTGGAGAGTGAAATTTCCTCCTTAAGTTACCAACCATTTGAAGCTATTCAGATATGTGTTCTTGGTTATGCATGTTAGATTACAAGCTATGATATTCCTTATTGTGCTTATGACTAATGACTCATCCTGTGTAATTTATGTAAGAATTTCTGATTCACTATCTAATCATGGCTTAATAGCTAAATATTATATCTATGTTGATTATGAGTTGTTTAATTTATGTGGTTATAACCTTCGTAATAATTTTCAATTTGTATGATATGTATTAAATTGGTGACTTGAAATTACTCCAGACTATTTGCAATTTCATAAGATTTAGTTGTCTTTATACAATTATAATATTGGGCAACTCACTATCATAGTAACCATATTTGTGGGTGATCTCATTAGTAGTTTAATTATGTGTTGTGTATATGGAATAACTCTACTTCATGAAGGTTGTTGAGATATATGTATTATCATGGAAAATTATTTTCTTTAGATGTCTTCATGGTCATGATTTAACTTATGGATTTATGTGCTTGCTTGTGTCCTCATGATTTATAGGGTTATTTACATAAATATGCATCCATGCTTGATATGCTTCAACTAACCTGTTATGCAATAATAATGGAGGAATGTGGTATTCTTGTTTGTATATGATGAAATGTTGCATGTGAGTGTCTTCATGGTTATGAAGGGCTTATATGATTCTATGTTTTCTAATATGATCATGAAATGTAAAGCTATGTTTATAGTCATGTATGGTTGTTTGATGTGCTGAACTAGAATGTTTTATGGTGTGATTTTAAATGTATGATATGTTGTGAATATCATGGACCTATGAATATTTAAGGGTTTTGATTTTATTTTCTAGTAAAGGAATGATAATGATACAATGTATGATAAATCAATAGGTATTATATTATTTTCTTGGGATAGTCCTTGTGATTTTGTATGGTATTTCATTATCTAAAATTATAGAATGGATAGATTTATGGAATGTATGGTGACTAAGTATAATGAATAGAACATTTTGTGGTTGGATAAGGGTTTCAAAATTTATAAAGTGGGTGTTATAGGAAATGGCCTACTTCAAGGTGAACCTTGGAAAAATCCCCTAAAGTTATCAGACTTTCTAAGTCTAAGTAATGCAAGATTTAAAAGTTGTATATGAGGTTGTATATATTTTCAAATGGAATATATATCCAGGGACAAATATTTTTTCAACTAGCAGATGTATACAAGGGAAGAGGAGATAGATACATTTTCAATTGGTGGTGCATCTCAAGATCCAAACATCCAACCAAGAATCGAGTTCACACTTTCAAGAAAGGACCAAATGAAAAACAATCTGGATAGAATTTATATAGTGTGGGGTCCATTTAGAAGATTAATGCGTGAGTACAGGATTTATGTAGAAATAATGTTAGGAAAAGATATGTGGTGATCTAGATTTCAGAAAGAGTGCATTTTATCAAGAGTAGGTTGTTTGGGAATTTGTAGGTGTGAAGCCAGATTTAACTACAAGCAAAGAATTAGAGAAACTTTGATGTCAACAATGGGCCTCAAAACACAAATGTTCAACAAAAATCAAATTTATAAGAACCAATAAGATTTAATATGATGATTTCAACCATGGGGGATGATTCACCATTTTTGGAGTAAAAAGGTAAAAAGATAAAAAAATAAAAAAAAAATGAAAAAAAGTACTTTTTCAACTTATCTCCCTACGATTTTACTCAAATTTCAAGCGGGAGCACTCATTGGATGCATAATTTTTTTTAAAAAATCCAAGTAGTGACCATGTTGCATAATTTCTATGGACCCTACTTTTATAATGAGTATAATTTTTTATGGTTGGATAAGGGTTTTAACTTTGTAAAATGGGTGTTCTGGGAAATCTCCTACTTCAAGGTGAACCTGTTGAAGTTTGCAACAAGAAATAATGAAATTGGCATCCAGAAGAAACATGATAGCACCTACACTAGTGTGGGACCAAAGGTCATGTAATGATGGGTCCTAGCAATACATTAGTGAGCAATTCAATTTATTTAATAAATTGAATATATGTCAAATTTAATTATCCCTTAATTAAATTGGATAAAAAAATGTAATCTTATCTCATAATCACTTGTAATAGTTAATTGAGTGTGATAAACTCAGTTAGCACATGAATTTCGAGTTGAGGGTAGTTGGTGAGGCATGCAGAGTGATTCTATGTGTTTTAGAGTTCAAGTTGCAGTTAAGTGCATGAGTTTAATGCATGAGAAATTAGTTAACTCAATTAAGTGAGTTAAATTCAGTTGAACTAGTTGTAATTGTTTCTTGCAAAGTGAGAGATCTAGTGAATTAAATCAGATTTAATTCAAAATCAGTGATTTTCCATGCAACTGATGATTTGCTATTATTAGATGCATGCATGTTAGTTCCAGTGGAGACCCAATTGAGACAAAGGTTAAAGGGAAGTTGACTATCAATTGTGTTATTAGCAAACTACCCAGATGTAGTTAAAATACCATAGGATTGCCCATGATACTTGTGTAATTGAGAAAGGCTGAAATTTCTAAGGAATAGGGATTTCATTTCTCATGAATTGCGTGAGCAAGGTAGGCTAAATATAGGTTTAGAATTGGCTAAGTGTTGGCCCAATTTTGTCTGGATCAGTGTGAGACGATAGGCAACGTGCAGGAGATTCTTGTGAGAAGAGTGCATTGTAATTGTTTCATGATTCCTTGGTGAATATAAAATATAATATAGATGAGTTTTTAGAAGAAAGATTTCCCTGGGAAAATATCTGTGTTGTGGTTTGATTTGCTTCTTTCTTTACTTGTTGTGATTGGCGATCGTGTTTATTTTCTGTAATTGATTTGTAGAAGGATTCAATATCTAGCTTTAGTACATTTCTTGATCGGATTGAATCCATTGATATACATATTTTTGTATAATTTCTACAGAACCTTGGAAAAATCCCTTGAAGTTCCTAGACTTTATAATTCTAAGTATTGCATGGAATATAAGTTCGATCTAGGTTAAAATATATTTTCAGCTGACATATGTATCTAGAATTTCAATCTAGGTTTGGATACCTTTTCCGCTAGCAGATGTATCTGGGGGAAAAGGATCCAAATACCTTTTCAATTGGTGGGTGCATATAGGGATCCAAACATCTGGCCAACAACTGAGTGTACACTTTTGAGAAATGATAAGATGAAAAACAATATGGATAGAATTTATCTGGTGTGGGACTTTCTTGGAATATTAATGCACGAGGCTCAAATTTTTATAGTAATCTTGTTAGGATCAGATCACTACTACATATTGAGCCAATTTTCGATGGTTTTTTTTATTTCTTGCGATAATCATTCATAGCTATAATGACGAAAAAGAGATCTTGTGAAACGTCAAAAATTTTATAATCATCTTTTTTACTGAAAACTTCATCACAATTCATGGGGTTAGAGTTTCAACAGAAATCATTGTTGCATCTCATTTGAAGATAACCTATTTGTAATGTCGACACTGTCATTAAAATTTCAACACGTCGACTATGGAATTGTGACGTTAGGGGCAAGGGAATTGTGACGATAGAATGTGCAAATTGCGATGTGTATGCTAGTGAATTGAGACATTTGGGTAGTGGGAATTGTGACAATAAAACATGGGAATTGAGACATTCGGGAAGTGGGAATTGTGAATTCTAGGCTGTGGGAATTTTGAGGTTTGTGCCATGGTAATTGTGACGTGTTAGCTGTGGAAATATCGTTGCAATACCGTAATTCACTTGCCGTAGTTGTAACGTTGGGGGCATATGATCCGTAAACTACCATGGATATTCCACTGGATAGTTCATCACAATAGATTTGATAATAATATATTAAAATACTAAAATTTTACACTATTAAAATTTTATTATAATTCTAGATTTGTATATTTTTAACTATAATTAGTGCATGCATGCAAAATGAAATTATGCAGAAAAGTAGAGAATGGAAAAATAATATCACACACACACATAAGACACAAAATATGCTCTCCGTGAAACCCTTTTTTGAGACAACCCAGCTGGAAGGTGAGGCCACTTCGATCTCTTTCTATGTCTAGAAATATGGTTGCAGGTACAAAGAAGTAATGCCTGTGGCACTTGGGCTTCTACAATGCATAGATCCTCTCTGTGTGCTCTACCTCCTACCTCTCCTAGCTATCCTTGCTCAGCTATGGAACAAAATGCTCTTGAAACAATCAAATTCCTCTTCCTCCTAGTGGCCCGGTTATAACACAACCCGATAGCCTACTATTGGTTAATTTTGACTATATCAAATATTAACTAGAGTTACAATATAGATTCTTCTCGAGTCTTTTACATCAAAATAATGTGGCTAATACCTTTTCCATAAATAGCAGGGGTTGGCATGATATTATCTCAAAATATAGGTGAGAAAACATGAAGGTAAACTTCTAAGTATCATGACATTTGCATACTCACTCCGATTGACGCGATTGATGCCTCAAAATTATACCATAAGGTTTCAGACACCGTTTTTCCAAACTGGGTCCCACTGGTAAAAATGGTCTCGTGAGATAATTCCTCAACTTTTTCCACTAAAATGCATCAATATGGATGAATACAAATATAATGATTCAATCTGGATCAACGTCGGAAGCACTATTGCAACACTGACAACACCAATTACTGTGTCAATTATGTCGATGTTGCAATATCGATAGATTTGGAAATTAAAAAAATAAATAAATTCACTGGCTAAAAATGAGTAAAAAGTAGGTCACCTAAAGCAGATCCACCCTAGCTCCATACAACAACAATATTCATGATTGTAAAGGACAAGGAAATTGGAGGAGGTGCTCTCACATATCTCACACACATC
Source organism: Pinus albicaulis (assembly GCA_034641835.2). Lineage (NCBI taxonomy): Eukaryota > Viridiplantae > Streptophyta > Pinopsida > Pinales > Pinaceae > Pinus > Pinus albicaulis. The sequence goes on along the minus strand of CM076575.1, from coordinate 1,276,121,922 downwards.
CTCCCTCTCAGAGCCATTAATGTTGAACCCTTGGTTAAACTGAGAAGGGGGGTGAATTAGTTTAATGCAGTCATGTTCTCATTAAACTTTCTTTTATACTCATTCTTATCATCATTTTGTGATAAACTTAATATACAATGGAACAAAAATATTAATAAGTGAGCAATAGGTATTAAGCAGAATAAATACAGAGTATCAACACAAAAATTAAAATCATCATGCATATAGACAACAGATATAAGTGGAAACCCATAAGGGAGAAAACCACATCTTATTATTGTTGTGATGCGAAGGCAAGCTCCAACTCCCACTCACAACTAATTTTCTGTAGGCTCCTACCTACAGGAGGCTACAACCTCAATTCTGCAAGAAACAACTTGTAAGGAAGCTCCAACTCGCTTCTAATTTCTGCAGGCTACAACCTACAGGAGGCTCCTACCTCCGCCAGCTACAACTAGACATATATCAAGCTACAACTTGATATGGAAGCACCAAATTCCTCACTATACGATAAAATCATATACTGATTTACCTAGATTTCAGCTCTGTTTTTTTTTCTTCATTGTTGTCCTTTCAGCCTTCATATCAGCCCCTATATTATCTCTAAATCTACATAGCTTCTATGTCTGCTCCTTCTTCTTCATACGCTCTCTCTGATATAATCCTCACAATATCTCCTCCCATATGCATATCCTGGTAACATTATTTATAGAGATCACCTCATAACTGTTTGCATTCCACATGGAATTCGAAATGAATAGGTATGACTCTTTGCCTTCCCCCCATTCGTTTCCTCATTCTTTAGTTCAAGTTATTCATGAAAGTTAATCATTACAACACTCATGGAGTTTTTTCTATGCCTACGGAGGCTTGCCTTTGCATCGCAAGCAATATAAAATTAATTAAAACATTTACATTTACACTTGCAACAGATATATCTAATTCAACCCTTTTCAGTTATTGGCTCACTGTATGTTTGTCTTTTCTGTTGCTGTCATTGAATTTTCAATTTCTGCTGTTATACTATAGTTCTGATGCAAAACTCATGATCTGCATACCAATGCTCTTCAAATTACAAGTCCAAATATCCGATGGCTACAAATTCCGATTCCGATGCGATGACCGCCGATCGGACGGTTACAATTAAATTGCACCGTCGCAATCGCAACCTTCAATGGCTTGTTCCATTGCTTTGCCTCCGCGCCGATGCGATGGCCCCACACTGAATTGATATATATATATATTGGCTCATATATACTTACCGGCTCACCTTTATTCATCCTTCAACTTTGGTCTAAAAAACCTCGGTGCCAACATATATTAAACCCTATGTTAATATATCAAACTTTGTTTTAGGATCCAATGACGAGGATTCATTTGCAGAAGCTTTTATTTTACATGGAGCCCACACTACGGAGGCACTCCGCCTCATTTAAATTTCCAAATCCGACGGTTGACATTCCATCTCACTATCGCTATCGCAATCGCAACCTTCTATTGTCCGATGTGCCTTTGGCCACTGATCTCTGTCGATGCGATGAGCGAAGGGTCCCACCAGCTATCGACCAACTCAGTGCTCGATCCAACAGTTACAAATAACTGTGATCTAACGGTTGCGATTGGATCACACCATCATAATCGCAAGGTTCAGTGGTTCGTTCCCTTACTCTTCCGCTGCACTGATGCGATCAGAGATTGTCGATGCGATGAGAACTCCACCGTCGATCTTCTATCTTTGATAAGATCTCTGCTGTCGATCTTCAACACTTCCTCTTTAAGCCTTACAATTAAGAGTCCGCCTTTCATGTGATGTGAGCACCATTAGATCTTCACTGATCTTGATCCGATGGATATCACATTCACAATATACATGTTTTTTAACATTTCCAAACGTCCATGCACTTTCCCCATGCAATCACTGTTGGATATTCGCCACATCACATCGGACGGCTATCGTGTTACTTCGACCCCTGACCTTTAATTCTAAAAAATTACACGAAATAGGTGGTTTTAGTATTGTGACATGTCGTAATATGATACGTTCGCATTCCAAATGGAATAAAATTCTCATGGCCCAAAAGCTGTGCGAAACCAGTGGTTTGGTTTCCCAAAAACCACTTTCCTTGCGGGCCCCACTCTAATTACCTTTGTTTGTTTAAATAGACCTTAGGAATAGCGTTAACACCTTTGGAAATGTTTTGGCAATACATCGCTTTAATGAAACTCTTTTTTACCCATGTGAAAACCTTTGGAACATTATAATAAAGCACTCAAACCAAAGTTAATTACAATGCGAACTCATATCATCGCATCGCAAATACAAACACTTTCCTTCTGTTTTGTGACTTCGGTCTCTGCCGATGTGATTGTCAACGTTGATCTGCCCAGATCTATGGTCCTTGCTGCTGTTGTTACTCCTGAGCTTGTTATTTATTAAAGTGTTCATTTCTCTCCTGAGCTTGTTCTGTATAATATCTAGCCCTTGCTGTGTCTTGTAACTTTGCTGCCTCTGCTTCATCTGCTGCTTCTGCTTCAATTCGCTAGCTTTGCTTCCTTTGCTCCTTGTTTGTCTCCTTTGTCTTACTGCTGGTTATTCTTTGTTATTTTGCCTTAGTGATAGTTCAGGTGTTGCTCCTTTCTTCTAATTTTCCATCAATGAAAATATTTCCAACAGTCTCCCCCTTTGGCATTGATGGCAATACTTTAATATGCTTCTTTTGCTTGCTTTTCCTCTCCCTTTGACATCAATGGCAAAAGGTTGCACATTTCCTAGTGTGGCTTCCAAATCTTGTCCATAATACTCTGATCTTGAGGACCTGTTCCATGCACTGCTGACTTGCTCTGGCTCTTTTGTGACAATATTTGTTGATTGATCTCCCCCTGGAATGATGCTTTATTTTCTGATCTCCCCCTGGAATGATGCTTTCTTTTCATGTCAGAGAGTAACGTCTACAAACACTACCCCTAGTTTGTCTCTTAGATATTCGAATGGTTCTTTAGCAAGAGGTTTTGTGAATATGTCTGCTATTTGTTCCTTTGTTGGTATATATTCCAACTTCACTACTTTCTGTGCTACTTGTTCTTTGAGGAAATGGTACTTAATTGGGATGTGATTTGTTTTTGAATAAAATACATGATTTTTTGATATACTTATTGCACTTGTATTGTCACATTTGATTGAAATGGGATCATCCATGCTTACCTTCATGTCTTGGAGAGTTTGTTTCATCCACATTACTTGTGTGCAACATGCTGTTGCTACTATGTATTCCGCTTCTGTTGTAGATAGAGAGATGGAAGTTTACTTCTTGCTTAGCCATGCCACCATAACTTTCCCAAATAAAATGCACCTCCACTTGTGCTTTTCCTGTCATCCATGCAGTTGGCCCAATCTGCATCTGTATATGCTGTCAAAGTGAAGCTTTTTCTTTTTGCATACCATAGCCCATAATGCACAGTTCCTTGTAGATATCTGAATATTCTCTTGATTTCTAGTAAGTGATTTTTTTTTGGTGCTGCTTGATATCTTGCCACAAGTCCTACTGCCAACACAATGTCTGGTCTAGAGGTAGTTAGGTATAGCAGACTTCCTACCATGAATCTGTAAAGTCTTTGATCTATATCTGTAGATCCATCATTAGCACATAGCTTGCATCCAGTGATCATGGGAGTTGACACATGTTTGCATTCTTCCATTTGGAACCTTTTCAACATCTCTCTTAAGTATTTTTGTTGTGAGATTAATGTTCATGTGTTCTTTTGTTGAATTTGAAGTCCTAAATAAAAGGCGAGCTCTCCAATCATAGACATCTCAAATTATGATTTCATTTCTTTAGCAAATCCTTTTGTTAACTTATCTTTGTTGCTACCAAACATGATGTCATCTACATAGACTACTACAATTAGGAGATCATTTTCATTAGCCTTTATGTACAAATTTCTGTCTACTCCTCCTTTCTTAAAATCTTGTTTTTGTAAGTATTTGTCCAGCCTTGAATACCATGCACGAGGAGCTTGTTTCAACCCATATAAGGCTTTCTTTAGTCTGCACACATAGTCACGTTTATATGTTAAGGAGAATCATTCAAGTTGTTCCATGTATAATTCTTCCTCTAAATCTCCATTCAGGAAGGTAGACTTCACATCCATTTGGTATACCTTGAAATCATGATAGCGTGCAAAGGCCAAGAACATTCTGATTGCTTCCATTTTGGCTACAGGGGAAAAGGTTTCATCATAATCAAGACCTTCGATTTGTGAGTATCCCTTGCATACAAGTCTGGCTTTATTTCTGATTACGTGTCCTTGTTCATTCATCTTATTCTTGAATATCCATTTTGTGCCAATGAAATTTTTCCCCGTGGGTCTTGGTATTAATTCCCGTGTATTATTCTTCTTAATTTGGTCTAGTTATTCATTCATAGCATTTACCCAATATTTGTCTTTGCTGGCTTCTTCAAACTTCTTTGGCTCTATTTGTGATAACATGGCTAGGTAAACTTCTTCTGTTTATTCAGCTAACTGTCTTCTAGTCTGGACTCCAACACTCTTGTCCCCAATGATTTGGTCTTCTAGATGATTCTTTTGAGTGTGTCTTGAGGGACCTCTTGAGTTTAGTTCAGTATCTTCTGTTGTCTTGCTCAATTCATCATTATCTTGGTTCTCATATTCAAGATCATCTGGGGGATTTTCGCATCTTGTGCTTCTTGTTTTATTTGGTAGTTCTTTGTTGAATCTTACATCTATGCTTTTCATAATCTTATGCAGTATTTTTTTGTAGCACCTGTAACCCTTACTCTTGGATGCATATCTTAAAAATATTCCTTCATTTTCTCTTGCATCAAACTTTCCCAGATTTTCATCATTATTTTTTCTGAAACACTTGCTTCCAAAGACTCTAAAGTGTTTGATTGATGTTGTTTTACCATGCCATAATTCGTAAGGAGTCTTGTCATACTTTGGTATTAAATGAGCTTTGTTAAGAATGTGGACAGCTGTGTGTACTGCTTCTGCCCAGAAGGTTTGGGGAATGCTATTTTCTTGCATCATTTCTCTGGAAATTTGTTGAACTAATCTGTTTTTCCTCTCTACCACTCCATTCTATTGAGGTGTTCCGGCAATTGTAAATTGTTTTTTTATCCCATGTTCATTGCATAGGTCTGCAAAATCATAGTCTGTGAATACACCTCCTCTGTCTGATCTGATGCACTTTAGTTTGCATCCTGTTTGATTTTCTGCCAGTTCCTTGAATATTTTGAATTTATCAAGCGCTTCATATTTATATTTGAGAAATGCTACCCATGTCAATATGGTAAAATCATCTATTATCAACATGAAATAAGATTCTCCACTTGGTGTTTTAGTTCTTGAAGGCCCACACAGGTCCATGTGTACAAGTTGAAGAGGCTTACTTGTAGATAATTTCTCTTTGGTCTTGAAATATGTGCGAGTCTGCTTGCCTAGTTGGCAGGCTTTACATATGGTACTTGAAGGCTTCTTTATTGCTGGCATATCTCTGACTGCGTTCTTCTTGCTCAGACTGATGATGTGGTCAAATTTAAGGTGTCCCAATCTTCTATGCCATAACCATGATTCATCAAGTTTGCTTAGGTGGCATGCTTCAGTGTCTTCTTTCACTATATAGACATTACTTTCTGTTCGAATACCTTTGATCAGGGTATTTCCTGTGGTGCTTGATCTTACTTCACAGTCTTGGGCTCTAAAAATAACCTCACAGACTTTGTCACACATTTGACTGACAGTTAGTAGATTGGTTTTCAGCCCATCCACAAATAGTACATCTTGAGCCTTTCCTCTTCCATTATCCAGACTGATTGAGCCTTTCCATTTGATTTTCCCTGCTTTATCATTGCCGAATGTTACATTGCCAGATTTATTTTCATCAAAGGTTACAAACTTGCTTCGATCTCTAGTCATATGTTTTGAGCATCCATTGTCCAAATACCATTGGCTTTTCTGGTCTTGAGCTATTAGAGCTAGGTCACACTTATTCAAATTCTTTTTCCACTGCATGCATCCTTTTTTTTGGTACCTTTCCTGAGATGAGGTGACACTTGGGCCCGATTTGATGGCAGTCAAAGAATTTGATTATATTTATGAATGAATTATGTACACGAGTGAATTCTCCATTGTTCATCCATCTCCTTGAGTTTCCATACATCAATATTTTTCCATTCGTTCTGCACTCCTTGGCTTTATGGCCAAACTCCTTACAACAAAAACAATACCCATAAAAATAATTAGTGTACCTGATGAAGGGTTGTCTTCTCCATTTGTTTGCTTGAGGTAGTATTTTCACTTTTTGCGTCCTTTGCTAGTTGGAATCGATTCTCTTTTTATGACAGTATGCATCAATATGTCCCAGTTTGTAGTAGGCATAACAAGTGAAAATTTTCACAGGGGGGAAGAATATCCTTTGATAGCTTCCAAATTTTATATATTCAGGAGTATATGAGCCTTTTTTAGTTGATTGTTTATTTATTTTTTTCTTTGTCATTTGAGGTTCCTTCTTGTTTCTGTTTACTTCATTGCAGGCTTCTACTTTTGTAGGGACCTTTTGAGTTGCTTCATTATCCTTAACAACTTTTACAAAAATGATATTCCTGCTATCTTTTTCTTTGAATTTACTTGTTTCTCCTTCATAGCCTATCCCAGTTTTTATCAGAGGAGATCTTTGAGCTTCTAGTATTTTATTCAACTTATCAGAGCTTGTCATTTGAGGAGTGTTTATTGACAATTTTATTTGGGTGTTTTCTAATTTCTTCCTCAAGCATACTACTTCTTCTTCCAATTTCTCTTGCTTCTGAATTTTATCCTCAATTTTCTTAAGTAGAGTGTCTTCTACATGTGGAGTACTAAAAAGGTATGCTTTTGATGATTATTTCAGTGGCTTTTTAATAGAATTTGTGAACCTTTTTGTATCATGAATTTGGAAAGTAATAAGGAACTATAACAAAACATGTGAGAATTGATATGCAAGACTTAACCACTGATAATGGTTATTTTCTGTACAGGAAAAGGAGAAAACGAGGAATTGCCGCTCCAAAGGAAGAGACAAAGTCGAGATAACTGCTGTCCCTCTGAAGGTGAACCGAATGCAAACAAGGCTAAACAGATTAAAGCAAGTCGGCTCGGAAAAGAAGGAGAAGACACCAGCTCGGTGCAAAAGAAAGGAAAGGATGAAGAATTAACAGTTTGGCGAATCCCTCAGGATCTTCGATCCTGAGGGATCGCTGCTTTATTTATCTTGTTACTTGGACATCTCCGCCGACGCCTTTATATAAAGGGACAGCACTGTTAGCTTAGGGAAAGAAGGATACGCTTTTATGTAATTTTCTGTTAAACATTAAGCTCTGATTATTGAGTTTCAGTGAGAACTGGTTCATTGTACTTTTGTTCGATGCATTAATACAAGTTTGGCGATTATTTTATCTTTGCGTCTGGATTAACTTAAAGCGGTGTATCCTTGGAGGCTAAGGGCCCGGCCCCGGAGGACACTTGCTTCTGTACCATTACGACTTGATTTCCGTGTGGTTTGTTTATCAGTGTTATTTGATAATTCGATATGCTTTATAAAGTTCATATTACATGCTCTGTTAAAGATTGAATCATTGAGGTTTTTACAGACAGAATCGTGTGTTGACTCCGCATCAAGTTATTAATCCTTTTAAAAGTTAATTGCATGTTCTTACTGTTCTGTTACGGAGCTGTTATACTGAATATTCGTGTCATACATTTGTTGAGGTAGTGTTCTTCATAATCGTTGGATTCAGCAATAATAGCTGATTCAGATTGTTATTCCAGTGTGTTGTGCGCGTTTCTGATTTATCAGTACTGTTCCCTAATTCATTAATAGTTATTGCTGTTCCATTAGTGTGATTTGTGTGAATTGCCTTTAGAGTGAAAGAATGTTATTTGATTGCAAAGAGTGCATTTGAGTTAATAGATTAAGTTTGGTTCCAACCCGCGGGACTTAGTTCTTTCAATTGCTGTTCCATTTTAGATTTGCTGTTCCATTCCAGAATTGCTGTTCAATCCTTTATTTGCTGTTCCATTTACTCGCATTTGTTGTTTTGGCGTGAGAGATGATCTAAGGCTGTAGTGAGCATTGGCAGTCACTGTCTAGCTCCCAGGCTCGTGGTCTATGCTCTAATTTCCTTTCCATCAATTTCCGAAGGGATGGGTTATCACTGCCGAACCCTTGACTGATAAGTTGTTGAGTTTTCTGAGTGTGTGATTTATTCTTTGAAGTAATTTAATTACAGACAAGCATCCGTTTACTCTTGTATTTCTTAAGCACTGTACTACTAGCATTACTCTGACAAATGATAGCCTCAGATTGAGTCACTCTTTGTAAATAACAAAACGCTCCCGGATTGACATATTAATGTGAGGTAATTAGAGGTGAAAGAGACCCTTTTTATAGCTCTACATTTTGGCGCCGTTGCCGGGGAAAGAGTGTAGCCATTTGTCTTTTTCAGAGTAGTGTACGAGCCTGCTAGGGAGGAGTTGGATCCTAAAAACGGAAGGTAAGAACCTACGTGCGGAGCATGTAAAAACCCTGCTCCACTATCCGCTTTCCTAACAGATTTGTTTTTGCTTTGTTTGAATAAAAGTTGATAGTTCATTTTTGAGTGCATGACTAAGCAGAAAAGACCAGAAAAGAATATCAAACCCCCATCCAAGCCTGAAAAAGCTAAGGGGCCGGTGACCCTTGGCCGAACGACCTTCATAGACGAAATCTATAAGAAAACGGAATCTCAGCCATCAGTAGGCCTCAAGAAAAACATTTCTAAACCGCCTACTAGTTCCCTTCAGGCCACAGGATCACCATCTGTAGCCTGTGCTGAGGTGCATAGTCAAACTGAAGAGCAGGACTTTCAAGAAATTGAAAATTCTACTCCAGAATTATTGCAGGAAGGGAACTCTAGCAAATTTTGTGAAGGAGAAGGAGAAACAGGGGAAACCAAGGAACCAAAATCCCCTATTGAAACAAATCAGCCATTAGATAGCCCAGATAAGGGGAGTGCTGTGAAAGTCATTGTTGAAGGAATTCAATCTCCTCAGACACCTGGTATTCTCATTATTCCAGATAAAGGAAGCGCTATTAAAAATATCCCTGTCAAAACAGTCCCCACTCAACCTAGGAATACCCTCCTAGATATCCCAGAAGGTTATTGGCATATATTCGATCCCATGGCTCAAAACCAACCAAATGCTCAAAACCAGCCAAATACTCAAACCTCTACATTAAAATATCCTATAGTGGATTCTGCAGCAAATGCACCCATGAAAGCTATCCCTCTTCAGCATATCCCTACATTTCACGGACTCACATCAGAAGATCCGGATGCATTCTTATTTGAATTCGATGTGTTATGTAGGGGGTACGATTACACCACCAATCCCCAAAAATTGAAATTATTTCCCTCTACATTAAAAGGGGCTGCTTTAAGATGGTTTATGGGGCTAGGTGGCGGGGTTATCAACAATTGGGATCAAATGAAAGAATCCTTCTTAAAAAAATATCATGATTATTGTAGGTCTAGAGAATTAAAAGACGAAATATTTCAAATGTCAGCCAGACCAAATGAAACATTAGAGGAGTATGTGGAACGTTTTCAGTACAATCTACAAAGATCTCCTTATGCATCACTACCTTTACCTGATAATGTGTTAAAAACTGCATTAATAAGGGGTATGAAGGAACAATGGATTGAAACATTAAACATTATGGGAAAAGGGGATATTTATCAAGAGAATTTTGCTGACATTATTTATTTGTGTATCAGGAGTTCGAGAGGTAGCACAAGAATTAAACCGACTGAATATGATCGGTTTGCAAGAGATAACAAAGTATCAGCAGAAGGAGTAACACGTGCAGAAATTGGAAATTTATTAGAAAATTTTAAAACTGATATTATGGGGACACTAACTACACAACTTGATATTGTGCAGGCTAAACATAAGCAGCTGGAGGCAGAACAGAATATGGCAATCTTCTGCCCCCGATGCAGAAAAAAACACAGCCACAAGGAGTGTCCTCTGGATAAAGTCCAAACATGCGCTATCTGTACGAAAGATCACCTTACGGAGAGCTGCCCCTCACTTCCTGGATTGAAAGCGGTATATAAGGAAGCAGAAGAAGAACCAGAATCGGTGAATTCGATCAACCAGCGCCGCCAGTGGCAGCCGAGACAACCTGGTATGTTTTCGGACTCAACCTCTTTCTTTCAAACCCCACAGTATAATGCTCAACAATATGGTATGTGGCAAAATCAATCTCAACCCCCATTTACAAACTGGTCACCACAATCGTTTCCTTCTTCAAATCCATGGCTGAATCAAACAAGCCAAACTGGTTGGCCGAATTTCCCTTACACTCCACCATATTGGCAAAATGGCCCATATCCTTCACAGTGGACTCCCTCTACTTCACAAAGTTCACCCTGGCAGACAAGCTGGAAAAGACCGATGTACCACCCAGCTGGAACTATTCCGCTCCCTCAACCTACTTTGCCAGCTCTACAACAAAATCCCCAGTCTAACTTGAGGCCGCAACTCCCAGCCCAACCCGACCCCAATCCAAACAACAGACAGGTCCAATCTATTCAAATCATAGAATCACCAGAACTAGGACCTAACTTAAGGGAGTGCAATGACCTTCAGTTAAGATCTGGACGTATAATTGAAACTGAGGGAGATAAAATAGTTCATATTGAAGATCAGTTACCAAGAGAACATCAGTTACAACACGAGGATGTAAATAAGCAACAAACTCATAATCAAACAACCACATCCTCTCCTCCATTCCCGGAACGATTAGCCATACCTCGACCCATACAATATCCTGACTTTGACATTCTGGGAGAATTACAAAATTTGTACATAAAAATTCCATTCCTCCAAGCCATTCAAGACATTCCCATATACGCAAAAACTATCAAAGAATTGTGCATAAAGAAACCAAGGAGGAATATAACAAATAATACAAAAGTCCAAGTAGTCGGTACTTTATCTGATCTATTGTCTGGGAGAGAAACACCCGTAAATATGAAGACCCAGGGAATCCAATTATAACGGTTCAAATTTATGGTCAGACCCTGTCTAATGCCTTAGTTGATCTAGGGGCTGCAATTAATATTTTAACAACCACTACTTGCCAAAAGCTCGGCATTACATCAATAGAACCCACCTCTACTCTGTTGGAATTAGCTGACCGATCTGTGGTTAGACCAGAGGGTACTCTACATGATGTCATGGTCTCTGTAGAATCCTGGGAGTATCCAACCGATTTCCTGATAATTAATCCAAAAACCCGACTTGATGGACATCCGCTAATTTTAGGTAGACCTTGGCTTGCCACTGCCGATGCCTACATTGGCTGCCGGCAAGGAAATATGACCATAACTAGACCGAATAGCAAGAATTTAGTTCTATATCCTCCAGCGCAGCCAAGTGTCACAATAATCAAAACTAATAAGCACCCTGTATCATACCTTACTGATAACATCAGATCTCCATTAACTATAGAAGAGGCACTTGATTTCAAAGACCAAACAGAAGACGATGCCATTAATAATTTCATTACTCAAACTGAACCTCGCACACAGTGTCACATGATAGAAGCAGCATTTGATAATGACTTGGAGGAAGATCCTCTGAAAGATACGCATGACCAAACGATACCTGTTACTTCTGTTGCAAATAGTAAAACTGTGGAAATTGCACCGGGGAAAACTTTATACATCAATGCTAATATCACACCTGAACAGGAAACTAAGCTCATCCATTTGTTAACAAAATATCAAGAAGCATTTGCATGGGATTACCCTGACATGAAAGGAATTGATCCCCAGTTATGTACACACCACATTTATACAGAAAAAGACGCCAGACCTGTTTGTCAGCCGCAAAAGAGACTTAATCCTCATCTAAAGGATGTGGTAAAAGCTAAACTTCAAAAACTTTTAGATGTCAACTTTATCTATCCTATTTCTGATAGTAAATGGGTCTCTCCGCTGGTGGTAGTACCAAAAAAGAATGGAAAATGGAGAATCTATGTGGATTATAGGGAGCTAAACAAGGCAACACAGAAAGATCATTTTCCTCTCCCTTTCATAGATCAAGTATTAGATACTTTAGCAGGGAAGAAGTTCTTTTCTTTCCTGGATGGTTTCAGTGGATACAATCAGATTCAGATTGCCCCTGAAGACCAGGATAAAACTACTTTTACTTGTCCCTGGGGAACATTTGCCTATCGAGTTCTACCTTTTGGCCTATGTAATGCTCCTACCACATTTCAGAGGGCTATCCTTAGCATTTTTGCAGATTTAATAAATGATGGACTTGAAGTTTACATGGATGACTTTACACCATATGGAGATGATTTTGATCCAGCTCTAGACACCCTAGAAAAAGTCCTACAACGCCGCATTGTTACCAGGCTTTGCTTAAGCCACGAAAAATGTTTCTTGATGATGACTGAAGGACTTATCCTAGGACATTATGTTTCAGCAGCCGGCATTCAGGTAGACCCGGCTAAAATCCAAATACTTTTTCTCATTCCCACTCCTACTACTCAAACAGAGGTACGCAGCTTTCTTGGATTTTCTGGTTATTATAGACGATTTATAGAGCATTATTCACACATTGCTGCTCCTTTATATGCACTAACCGGTAACGTTGATTTTCTTTGGACAGAAAAATGTGACCATGCTTTCGAAGATTTAAAGAAGCTCGTATCCACAGCCCCAGTCCTTCGAGGACCAAACTGGGACCTACCGTTCCAGATATCATCTGATGCCTCAGATACAGCTATTGGCGCAGTCCTTGGGCAGGAAGAGGATAAAAAACCATATGCTATCTATTACATCAACAAGAATTTATCCCCTGCTGAATTAAATTACACTGTTACTGAAAAAGAATTCCTAGCTGTAATACATGCTGTCAATAAATTTAGACATTATATTACAGGCTATCCTGTTATCTTATATACCGACCATTCTGCTATAAAATATTTAGCAAACAAGCCTGTCACAAATGCCAGAGTAACTCGATGGTTAATCTTATTGTAGGAATTCGACATCACAATCAAGGACCGGCCTGGCAAAGAAAACCCTGTAGCCGATTTTCTTTCCAGAATACCAAAATCAAGCGATGCAGCAGCAGTTGAAGATCAATTTCCAGATGAGCACCTGTTTGCTGTTGCCGTTCAAACACCCTGGTATGCTGATGTTGCCAACTACCTCGCAGTAGGTAAATTACCAAAACATCTAACTCCTAATGAGCGCAAGCAGATTATTCAGAAAAGTTCTCGATTCTCGTGGATTGGGGGCTATTTGTTTCACACAGGAGCAGACATGCATATCAGGCGATGTGTTAGAGAGGATGAAATATTTGACATCCTAAAAGCCTGTCACGATGGACCGTGTGGGGGGCACTTCGCTGAGCGTAGAACTAGACATAAAGTATTGCAGACAGGATATTACTGGCCTACGATCTTCAAAGATGCGAAGAAGTTTGTCCAAGCCTGTGACAGCTCCCAGCGAGCAGGACGACCTGGTCAAGCTGATGAGATGCCTCTGAAACCACAGTTAGTCATCGAACCATTCGAGCGATGGGCTCTTGATTTCGTTGGACCCATCAACCCCTCATCAAATCAAAAAACATATATCTTGGTGGCAACAGAATATGTCACCAAATGGGTTGAGGCAGAAGCATTGCCAAGAGCCACAGAGGACTCTGTCATACAGTTCCTGTTCCATCTATTTGTTCGTTATGGCCTTCCTAGGGAAATAATTACAGATGGAGGACCATAATTTTTTGGGCATAAATTAGCTGCAACACTCAACAATTATCACGTCCAGCATAAAATCACTACTCCATATCACCCACAGGCGAATGGGCAGGTAGAAAATAGCAATAAGATAATAGAATCAATCCTAACGAAAACCATTGTGTCACATAGGCGTGATTGGGCTACCCGACTACCTGAAGCACTCTGGGCCTATAGAACCACATGGAGGAGCACCACCGGTTACTCACCTTATCAATTAGTGTTTGGAAAACAACCCATTTTTCCCATAGAATTCGAAATCCAAACATTACGGACAGCACAGGAAGTTGGCCTAGATCTAAACGAGGCACAAATCAATCGACTACAACAGATCAATGAATTGGACGAAATTAGGCTCTCTGCACTACAAAATACAACATTGATTCAACAGCAGTGAGCTAAATGGCATGATGCGCTCATCAAAAACAAAGTCTTCCACGAGGGAGACTGGGCTCTGTTATACGACTCTCGGTTTCAGGACTTCCCTGGAAAACTTCAGACTCGATGGTTGGGACCATACGAAATCCAGAAGGTGCATGACAACGGAACCCTTACTCTAATTACCATTGACGGTTCTGGATATGTATTCAAAGTAAATGGCCACCGAGTCCGTCTCTATCGCAAACCACTCACTCGGGAATCCTTCTGCCAGCAGCTACGCCGAGACACTGATATGGAGATCTTAGGAGAGGAAGAGAAATCTTCCTCACCTGTAATTCATTAAGGGTTCATTTCTTTTTACAATTTGTACATAAGTTCTTGTTTTTGAGTGGTTCTTGTACATAAGTCTGCATTAAATATTTTTTTTATCATTCCTTTTCTTTCACAAAGTTCGATTTTTGCCGTTCTGAAAATAGCATCTGCGTGTTTTTTTATGCTGTTAGTTCGCTTGTTCTGCTGTTCCTTTTCTAAAGGAACAGCATTCGGGATCTCTGCTGTTCCTTTTCTAAAGGAACGACACTTTTACGTTTTTTGCTGTCCCTTTTCCAAATAAACAACATTTTTTTGTTACCACTGTTCCTTTTTCTTCAAAGAAACATCGTTCTTTTATTGCTGTTGTTCCTTTTTCAAAGGAATGGCATTTTGAGTGTTTTTATAGTATTTTTATTTTTGCTGTTCCTTTTTCCCAAAGGAACGACATTTGCATTTTTGCTGTCCTTTTTCTATCATCCGTCGTTGTTTCTTTTCCAAAGGAACACCACTCGCATACTTTTGCTCTCCTTGTGAAACAACTTATTCCTTTTGCTGATCTAAATTGAGGATGCTTTTTGCCCGTCTTCTTTCTAGTCTTTAAGATACAGCTATGTATTTGTGCAATGAAATATAAAATCACAACATACCGAAATCTGCAAACCATAAATCGCTATATCTATAAGGCTCTGCATTAGTAAGAGGACAAACGGAAGGACATACTTATTTCTGACCTTTTGTTGACATGGTTTTACTAATTTTGCCCTGATTGGTTATCTTTATCATGCTGATCCCCTTAAACTTTTTTTTATTATTACCTAGGAATAAGAGAAAAGAGCTTATATCTTCCTATTGAGATGATAAGACTTCTTCCACCATTCCTACTCTTAAGGAGTGTTGAACCACCCTTTGTGTATAAATAAGGAAAAGTATTCTATAAAAAAAGAAAAAATATGTAAACATGATATGTAAGAAAAAAATATATGTAAACATGATATGTGAAGTGTCAAATGCAGGATAGGGGGTCTCATCGAGAGCCAGCCTACCATGATCATGAGGATGGAAGTGAAGTGGCATTCCCATTATGGCCACCACACCAGGGATATGGTCCAAAAGGTATATCAAATAAACGAACCTTGGAACAGGAGGTCTCATCACGAGTCGGCCTGCCCACGTTTCGCTCCATCCTCGTGAATGGCATTATGGTTAACTGGTCACCAAGCCAGCATAATGGTCTACATTTTGACATAACAACATTCCTAAGTATACACAAAGGATCATGGTTCCGAGGGTAAAAAAACAACTCTGCCAAGGTTATGGACACCTGTTGGCAGCAGAGTACTGTTAATGGTATTGAAGTCACCTTGGTTACACCAATGGGTAAGATACTAATACTCTTTTGTTTCTTATATCCTAGGAACTAATCATATGTTATTTCCCGATTTATACATCGCATGAACATTTATCATTACCAATCATGGCAACGGAAGTGACCATGACCACTTGAGATTTGGAAAGTACGATACATGCCCTACCTATCAGCCTCATATCATAACACAACAGCCTCTTATATAATACACGATCAATTCTCCGCCTCGATTTCAGTAATTCGTTGTCCTTTTCAACATAGCATAATTCCATATGCTGTTCCTTTCTGACTTGGTTGCAGACCGGGTGCCGCTCCTTTATTTGCCGGCTGGGACAACCTATCACATTGCGGGGGGGGAGGTTAACCTCATTATTCCCTGAATTACGTGTCAGCTCACCATTCGGGAAAGATAGTGTACGACGGTTTGGCATGGTTTAACGACATGGAATTTCTATTTTCACACAAGTTTCTTTCTGTTGCACTGTTGCATACTCTGTGTTTTTTTCTCGAAACCTTGCGATTATCACCCTCTCTGTGTTTCAAACAGAAAACGTAGTTGCTGTTCCATTTAGAATCCACAGTGAAACCATGGGAGGAAGGGCAATTGACAGCCTCAGGTTGACGATCTCATTTATACACAAAAAAAAAAAAAAAAAAAAAAGTCAATATCATGATAGCAATTTTTGCAGAACCTACAGGATGATCACTCCACAGTAAGGGGGAAGCGGATAGCGGTCACCAATGACATAATTGCAGAAGTTTCAGGACTACCAGCCACCGGACCGGTATGGACATTAAAAAAGGAACGATTACAGAAGGTCATGGAAATTTTCCAGGACGAAGGCCAGAGTTTGACAATTAAGGGGAAGGGAGTTCTGCCAGCAACCCTAGGAGAACCCTGGATGGAGCTAGCAAGAACAGTGCAGAGCTACATCACCTGCGAAGGAAGGAAAGACGTGGTAAGACCGCGACATCTTAAACTTTTAGCTGTTTTAAAGCAGAAATGCTCTGTAAATTTACCTGCACTCCTGAACTCATTACTGCATGATGCTGCACAAAGTATAAAAAAGGCACAGCATGTAGAGTCAGTCATTAGTCACCATGGGTTAATACGACTAGTTGTTAGTTATGGTCTCACCCAGCAGCAGAGCAGCTGGGAAGAGCTGATTGCAATGATTGAGGGGGGATTGACAGCGCCATCCCCAAAACGTAAACATTCTATAAGCACACCAGAACGTCCGGCAAAACGCAGAGAATTAGTACAGCAGAAACATGTTGCTAGTACATCGGAACGACCAGAGATATATCAGGAATCGGCAAAGCGCAAGCATGCCATCGATCCACCCAAGCATGTATATTTTCAACCATGTATATTGTGATTCACCATGTATAAGATTTAATATGATGATTTCAACCATGGGGGATGATTCACCATTTTTGGAGTAAAAAGGTAAAAAGATAAAAAAATAAAAAAAAAAATGAAAAAAAATACTTTTTCAACTTATCTCCCTACGATTTTACTCAAATTTCAAGCGGGAGCACTCATTGGATGCATAATTTTTTTTTTAAAATCCAAGTAGTGACCATGTTGCATAATTTCTATGGACCCTACTTTTATAATGAGTATAATTTTTTATGGTTGGATAAGGGTTTTAACTTTGTAAAATGGGTGTTCTGGGAAATCTCCTGCTTCAAGGTGAACCTGTTGAAGTTTGCAACAAGAAATAATGAAATTGGCATCCAGAAGAAACATGATAGCACCTACACTAGTGTGGGACCAAAGGTCATGTAATGATGGGTCCTAGCAATACATTAGTGAGCAATTCAATTTATTTAATAAATTGAATATATGTCAAATTTAATTATCCCTTAATTAAATTGGATAAAAAAATGTAATCTTATCTCATAATCACTTGTAATAGTTAATTGAGTGTGATAAACTCAGTTAGCACATGAATTTCGAGTTGAGGGTAGTTGGTGAGGCATGCAGAGTGATTCTATGTGTTTTAGAGTTCAAGTTGCAGTTAAGTGCATGAGTTTAATGCATGAGAAATTAGTTAACTCAATTAAGTGAGTTAAATTCAGTTGAACTAGTTGTAATTGTTTCTTGCAAAGTGAGAGATCTAGTGAATTAAATCAGATTTAACTCACAATCAGTGATTTTCCATGCAAATGATGATTTGCTATTATTAGATGCATGCATGTTAGTTCCAGTGGAGACCCAATTGAGACAAAGGTTAAAGGGAAGTTGACTATCAATTGTGTTATTAGCAAACTACCCAGATGTAGTTAAAATACCATAGGATTGCCCATGATACTTGTGTAATTGAGAAAGGCTGAAATTCCTAAGGAATAGGGATTTCATTTCTCATGAATTGCGTGAGCAAGGCAGGCTAAATATAGGTTTAGAATTGGCTAAGTGTTGGCCCAATTTTGTCTGGATCAGTGTGAGACGATAGGCAACGTGCAGGAGATTCTTGTGAGAAGAGTACATTGTAATTGTTTCATGATTCCTTGGTGAATATAAAATATAATATAGATGAGTTTTTAGAAGAAAGATTTCCCTGGGAAAATATCTGTGTTGTGGTTTGATTTGCTTCTTTCTTTACTTGTTGTGATTGGCGATCGTGTTTATTTTCTGTAATTGATTTGTAGAAGGATTCAATATCTAGCTTTAGTACATTTCTTGATCGGATTGAATCCATTGATATACATATTTTTGTATAATTTCTACAGAACCTTGGAAAAATCCCTTGAAGTTCCTAGACTTTATAATTCTAAGTATTGCATGGAATATAAGTTCGATCTAGGTTAAAATATATTTTCAGCTGACATATGTATCTAGAATTTCAATCTAGGTTTGGATACCTTTTCCGCTAGCAGATGTATCTGGGGGAAAAGGATCCAAATACCTTTTCAATTGGTGGGTGCATATAGGGATCCAAACATCTGGCCAACAACTGAGTGTACACTTTTGAGAAATGATAAGATGAAAAACAATATGGATAGAATTTATCTGGTGTGGGACTTTCTTGGAATATTAATGCACGAGGCTCAAATTTTTATAGTAATCTTGTTAGGATCAGATCACTACTACATATTGAGCCAATTTTCGATGGTTTTTTTTATTTCTTGTGATAGTCATTCATAGCTATAATGACGAAAAAGAGATCTTGTGAAACGTCAAAAATTTTATAATCATCTTTTTTACTGAAAACTTCATCACAATTCATGGGGTTAGAGTTTCAATAGAAATCATTGTTGCATCTCATTTGAAGATAACCTATTTGTAATGTCGACACTGTCATTAAAATTGCAACACGTCGACTATGGAATTGTGACGTTAGGGGCAAGGGAATTGTGACGATAGAATGTGCAAATTGCGATGTGTATGCTAGTGAATTGAGACATTTGGGTAGTGGGAATTGTGACAATAAAACATGGGAATTGAGACATTCGGGAAGTGGGAATTGTGAATTCTAGGCTGTGGGAATTTTGAGGTTTGTGCCATGGTAATTGTGACGTGTTAGCTGTGGAAATATCGTTGCAATACCGTAATTCACTTGCCGTAGTTGTAATGTTGGGGGCATATGATCCGTAAACTACCATGGATATTCCACTGGATAGTTCATCACAATAGATTTGATAATAATATATTAAAATACTAAAATTTTACACTATTAAAATTTTATTATAATTCTAGATTTGTATATTTTTAACTATAATTAGTGCATGCATGCAAATGGAAATTATGCAGAATAGTAGAGAATGGAAAAATAATATCACACACACACATAAGACACAAAATATGCTCTCTGTGAAACCCTTTTTTGAGACAACCCAGCTGGAAGGTGAGGCCACTTCGATCTCTTTCTATGTCTAGAAATATGGTTGCAGGTACAAAGAAGTAATGCCTGTGGCACTTGGGCTTCTACAATGCACAGATCCTCTCTGTGTGCTCTACCTCCTAACTCTCCTAGCTATCCTTGCTCAGCTATGGAACAAAATGCTCTTGAAACAATCAAATTCCTCTTCCTCCTAGTGGCCCGGTTATAACACAACCCGATAGCCTACTATTGGTTAATTTTGACTATATCAAATATTAACTAGAGTTACAATATAGATTCTTCTCGAGTCTTTTACATCAAAATAATGTGGCTAATACCTTTTCCATAAATAGCAGGGGTTGGCATGATATTATCTCAAAATATAGGTGAGAAAACATGAAGGTAAACTTCTAAGTATCATGACATTTGCATACTCACTCCGATTGACGCGATTGATGCCTCAAAATTATACCATAAGGTTTCAGACACCGTTTTTCCAAACTGGGTCCCACTGGTAAAAATGGTCTCGTGAGCTAATTCCTCAACTTTTTCCACTAAAATGCATCAATATGGATGAATACAAATATAATGATTCAATCTGGATCAACGTCGGAAGCACTATTGCAACACTGACAACACCAATTACTGTGTCAATTATGTCGATGTTGCAATATCGATAGATTTGGAAATTAAAAAAATAAATAAATTCACTGGCTAAAAATGAGTAAAAAGTAGGTCACCTAAAGCAGATCCACCCTAGCTCCATACAACAACAATATTCATGATTGTAAAGGACAAGGAAATTGGAGGAGGTGCTCTCACATATCTCACACACATCCTCCCTCTCAGAGCCATTAATGTTGAACCCTTGGTTAAACTGAGAAGGGGGGTGAATTAGTTTAATGCAGTCATGTTCTCATTAAACTTTCTTTTATACTCATTCTTATCATCATTTTGTGATAAACTTAATATACAATGGAACAACAATATTAATAAGTGAGCAATAGGTATTAAGCAGAATAAATACAGAGTATCAACACAAAAATTAAAATCATCATGCATATAGACAACAGATATAAGTGGAAACCCATAAGGGAGAAAACCACATCTTATTATTGTTGTGATGCGAAGGCAAGCTCCAACTCCCACTCACAACTAATTTTCTGTAGGCTCCTACCTACAGGAGGCTACAACCTCAATTCTGTAAGAAACAACTTGTAAGGAAGCTCCAACTCGCTTCTAATTTCTGCAGGCTACAACCTACAGGAGGCTCCTACCTCCGCCAGCTACAACTGGACATATATCAAGCTACAACTTGATATGAAAGCACCAAATTCCTCACTATACGATAAAATCATATACTGATTTACCTAGATTTCAGCTCTGTTTTTTTTTCTTCATTGTTGTCCTTTCAGCCTTCATATCAGCCCCTATATTATCTCTAAATCTACATAGCTTCTATGTCTGCTCCTTCTTCTTCATACGCTCTCTCTGATATAATCCTCACAATATCTCCTCCCATATGCATATCCTGGTAACATTATTTATAGAGATCACCTCATAACTGTTTGCATTCCACATGGAATTCGAAATGAATAGGTATGACTCTTTGCCTTCCCCCCATTCGTTTCCTCATTCTTCAGTTCAAGTTATTCATGAAAGTTAATCATTACAACACTCATGGAGTTTTTTCTATGCCTACGGAGGCTTGCCTTTGCATCGCAAGCAATATAAAATTAATTAAAACATTTACATTTACACTTGCAATAGATATATCTAATTCAACCCTTTTCAGTTCTTGGCTCACTGTATGTTTGTCTTTTCTGTTGCTGTCATTGAATTTTCAATTTCTGCTGTTATACTATAGTTCTGATGCAAAACTCATGATCTGCATACCAATGCTCTTCAAATTACAAGCCCAAATATCCGATGGCTACAAATTCCGATTACGATGCGATGACCGCCGATCGGACGGTTACAATTAAATTGCACCGTCGCAATCGCAACCTTCAATGGCTTGTTCCATTGCTTTGCCTCCGCGCCGATGCGATGGCCCCACACTGAATTGATATATATATATATTGGCTCATATATACTTACCGGCTCACCTTTATTCATCCTTCAACTTTGGTCTAAAAAACCTCGGTGCCAACATATATTAAACCCTATGTTAATATATCAAACTTTGTTTTAGGATCCAATGACGAGGATTCATTTGCAGAAGCTTTTATTTTACATGGAGCCCACACTACGGAGGCACTCCGCCTCATTTAAATTTCCAAATCCGACGGTTGACATTCCATCTCACTATCGCTATCGCAATCGCAACCTTCTATTGTCCGATGTGCCTTTGGCCACTGATCTCTGTCGATGCGATGAGCGAAGGGTCCCACCAGCTATCGACCAACTCAGTGCTCGATCCAACAGTTACAAATAACTGTGATCTAACGGTTGCGATTGGATCACACCATCATAATCGCAAGGTTCAGTGGTTCGTTCCCTTACTCTTCCGCTGCACTGATGTGATCAGAGATTGTCGATGCGATGAGAACTCCACCGTCGATCTTCTATCTTTGATAAGATCTCTGCTGTCGATCTTCAACACTTCCTCTTTAAGCCTTACAATTAAGAGTCCGCCTTTCATGTGATGTGAGCACCATTAGATCTTCACTGATCTTGATCCGATGGATATCGCATTCACAATATACATGTTTTTTAACATTTCCAAACGTCCATGCACTTTTCCCATGCAATCACTGTTGGATATTCGCCAAATCACATCGGACGGCTATCGTGTTACTTCGACCCCTGACCTTTAATTCTAAAAAATTACACGAAATAGGTGGTTTTAGTATTGTGACATGTCGTAATATGATACGTTCGCATTCCAAATGTAATAAAATTCTCATGGCCCAAAATCTGTGCGAAACCAGTGGTTTGGTTTCCCAAAAACCACTTTCCTTGCGGGCCCCACTCTAATTACCTTTGTTTGTTTAAATAGACCTTAGGAATAGCGTTAACACCTTTGGAAATGTTTTGGAAATACATCGCTTTAATGAAACTCTTTTTTACCCATGTGAAAACCTTTGGAACATTATAATAAAGCACTCAAACCAAAGTTAATTACAATGCGAACTCATATCATCACATCGCAAATACAAACACTTTCCTTCTGTTTTGTGACTTCGGTCTCTGCCGATGTGATTGTCAACGTTGATCTGCCCAGATCTATGGTCCTTGCTGCTGTTGTTACTCCTGAGCTTGTTATTTATTAAAGTGTTCATTTCTCTCCTGAGCTTGTTCTGTATAATATCTAGCCCTTGCTGTGTCTTGTAACTTTGCTGCCTCTGCTTCATCTGCTGCTTCTGCTTCAATTCGCTAGCTTTGCTTCCTTTGCTCCTTGTTTGTCTCCTTTGTCTTACTGCTGGTTATTCTTTGTTATTTTGCCTTAGTGATAGTTCAGGTGTTGCTCCTTTCTTCTACTTTTCCATCAATGAAAATATTTTCAACAGTCTCCCCCTTTGGCATTGATGGCAATACTTTAATATGCTTCTTTTGCTTGCTTTTCCTATCCCTTTGACATCAATGGCAAAGGGTTGCACATTTCCTAGTGTGGCTTCCAAATCTTGTCCATAATACTCTGATCTTGAGGACCTGTTCCATGCACTGCTCACTTGCTCTGTCTCTTTTGTGACAATATTTGTTGATTGATCTCCCCCTGGAATGATGCTTTATTTTCTGATCTCCCCCTGGAATGATGCTTTCTTTTCATGTCAGAGAGTAACGTCTACAAACACTACCCCTAGTTTGTCTCTTAGATATTCGAATGGTTCTTTAGCAAGAGGTTTTGTGAATATGTCTGCTATTTGTTCCTTTGTTGGTATATATTCCAACTTCACTACTTTCTGTGCTACTTTTTCTTTGAGGAAATGGTACTTAATTGGGACGTGCTTTGTTTTTGAATAAAATACATGATTTTTTGATATACTTATTGCACTTGTATTGTCACATTTGATTGAAATGGGATCATCCATGCTTACCTTCATGTCTTGGAGAGTTTGTTTCATCCACATTACTTGTGTGCAACATGCTGTTGCTACTATGTATTCCGCTTCCGTTGTAGATAGAGAGATGGAAGTTTACTTCTTGCTTAGCCATGCCACCATAACTTTCCCAAATAAAATGCACCTCCACTTGTGCTTTTCCTGTCATCCATGCAGTTGGCCCAATCTGCATCTGTATATGCTGTCAAAGTGAAGCTTTTTCTTTTTGCATACCATAGCCCATAATGCACAGTTCCTTGTAGATATATGAATATTCTCTTGATTTCTAGTAAGTGATTTTGTTTTGGTGCTGCTTGATATCTTGCCACAAGTCCTACTGCCAACACAATGTATGGTCTAGAGGTAGTTAGGTATAGCAGACTTCCTACCATGAATCTGTAAAGTCTTTGATCTATATCTGTAGATCCATCATTAGCACATAGCTTGCATCCAGTGATCATGGGAGTTGACACATGTTTGCATTCTTCCATTTGGAACCTTTTCAACATCTCTCTTAAGTATTTTTGTTGTGAGATTAATGTTCTTATGTTCTTTTGTTGAATTTGAAGTCCTAAATAAAAGGTGAGCTCTCCAATCATAGACATCTCAAATTATGATTTCATTTCTTTAGCAAATCCTTTTGTTAACTTATCTTTGTTGCTACCAAACATGATGTCATCTACATAGACTACTACAATTAGGAGATCATTTTCATTAGCCTTTATGTACAAATTTCTGTCTACTCCTCCTTTCTTAAAACCTTGTTTTTGTAAGTATTTGTCCAGCCTTGAATACCATGCACGAGGAGCTTGTTTCAGCCCATATAAGGCTTTCTTTAGTCTGCACACATAGTCACGTTTATATGTTAAGGAGAATCCTTCAAGTTGTTCCATGTATAATTCTTCCTCTAAATCTCCATTCAGGAAGGTAGACTTCACATCCATTTGGTATACCTTGAAATCATGATAGCGTGCAAAGGCCAAGAACATTCTGATTGCTTCCATTTTGGCTACAGGGGAAAAGGTTTCATCATAATCAAGACCTTCGATTTGTGAGTATCCCTTGCATACAAGTCTGGCTTTATTTCTGATTACGTGTCCTTGTTCATTCATCTTATTCTTGAATATCCATTTTGTGCCAATGACATTTTTCCCCGTGGGTCTTGGTATTAATTCCCGTGTATTATTCTTCTTAATTTGGTCTAGTTATTCATTCATAGCATTTACCCAATATTTGTCTTTGCTGGCTTCTTCAAACTTCTTTGGCTCTATTTGTGATAACATGGCTAGGTATACTTCTTCTGTTTATTCAGCTAACTGTCTTCTAGTCTGGACTCCAACACTCTTGTCCCCAATGATTTGGTCTTCTAGATGATTCTTTTGAGTGTGTCTTGAGGGACCTCTTGAGTTTAGTTCAGTATCTTCTGTTGTCTTGCTCAATTCATCATTATCTTGGTTCTCATATTCAAGATCATCTGGGGGATTTTTGCATCTTGTGCTTCTTGTTTTATTTGGTAGTTCTTCGTCGAATCTTACATCTATGATTTTCATAATCTTATGCAGTATTTTTTTGTAGCACCTGTAACCCTTACTCTTGGATGCATATTCTAAAAATATTCCTTCATTTTCTCTTGCATCAAACTTTCCTAGATTTTCATCATTATTTTTTCTGAAACACTTGCTTCCAAAGACTCTAAAGTGTTTGATTGATGTTGTTTTACCATGCCATAATTCGTAAGGAGTCTTGTCATACTTTGGTATTAAATGAGCTTTGTTAAGAATGTGGACAGCTGTGTGTACTGCTTCTGCCCAGAAGGTTTGGGGAATGCTATTTTCTTGCATCATTTCTCTGGAAATTTGTTGAACTAATCTGTTTTTCCTCTCTACCACTCCATTCTATTGAGGTGTTCCGACAATTGTAAATTGTTTTTTTATCCCATGTTCATTGCATAGGTCTGCAAAATCATAGTCTGTGAATTCACCTCCTCTGTCTGATCTGATGCACTTTAGTTTGCATCCTGTTTGATTTTCTGCCAGTTCCTTGAATATTTTGAATTTATCAAGCGCTTCATATTTATATTTGAGAAATGCTACCCATGTCAATATGGTAAACTCATCTATTATCAACATGAAATAAGATTCTCCACTTGGTGTTTTAGTTCTTGAAGGCCCACACAGGTCCATGTGTACAAGTTGAAGAGGCTTACTTGTAGATAATTTCTCTTTGGTCTTGAAAGATGTGCGAGTCTGCTTGCCTAGTTGGCAGGCTTTACATATGGTACTTGAAGGCTTCTTTATTGCTGGCATATCTCTGACTGCGTTCTTCTTGCTCAGACTAATGATGTGGTCAAAGTTAAGGTGTCCCAATCTTCTATGCCATAACCATGATTCATCAAGTTTGCTTAGGTGGCATGCTTCAGTGTCTTCTTTCACTATATAGACATTACTTTCTGTTCGAATACCTTTGATCAGGGTATTTCCTGTGGTGCTTGATCTTACTTCACAGTCTTGGGCTCTAAAAAGAACCTCACAGACTTTGTCACACATTTGACTGACAGTTAGTAGATTGGTTTTCAACCCATCCACAAATAGTACATCTTGAGCCTTTCCTCTTCCATTATCCAGACTGATTGAGCCTTTCCATTTGATTTTCCCTGCTTTATCATTGCCGAATGTTACATTGCCAGATTATTTTCATCAAAGGTTACAAACTTGCTTCGATCTCTAGTCATATGTTTTGAGCATCCATTGTCCAAATACCATTGGCTTTTCTGGTCTTGAGCTATTAGAGCTAGGTCACACTTATTCAAATTCTTTTTCCACTGCATGCATCCTTTTTTTTGGTACCTTTCCTGAGATGAGGTGACGCTTGGGCCCGATTTGATGGCAGTCAAAGCATTTGATTATATTTATGAATGAATTATGTACACGAGTGAATTCTCCATTGTTCATCCATCTCCTTGAGTTTCCATACATCAATATTTTTCCATTCGTTCTGCACTCCTTGGCTTTATGGCCAAACTCCTTACAACAAAAACAATACCCATAAAAATAATTAGTGTACCTGATGAAGGGTTGTCTTCTCCATTTGTTTTCTTGAGGTAGTATTTTCACTTTTTGCATCCTTTGCTAGTTGGAATCGATTCTCTTTTTATGACAGTATGCATCAATATGTCCTAGTTTGTAGTAGGCATAACAAGTGAAAATTTTCACATGGGGGAAGAATCTCCTTTGATAGCTTCCAAATTTTATATATTCAGGAGTATATGAGCCTTTTTTAGTTGATTGTTTATTTATTTTGTTCTTTGTCATTTGAGGTTCCTTCTTGTTTCTGTTTACTTCATTGTAGGCTTCTACTTTTGTAGGGACCTTTTGAGTTGCTTCATTATCCTTAACAACTTTTACAAAAATGATATTCCTGTTATCTTTTTCTTTGAATTTACTTGTTTCTCCTTCATAGCCTATCCCAGTTTTTATCAGAGGAGATCTTTGAGCTTCTAGTATTTTATTCAACTTATCAGAGCTTGTCATTTGAGGAGTGTTTATTGACAATTTTATTTGGGTGTTTTCTAATTTCTTCCTCAAGCATACTACTTCTTCTTCCAATTTCTCTTGCTTCTGAATTTTATCCTCAATTTTCTTAAGTAGAGTGTCTTCTACCTGTGGAGTACTAAAAAGGTATGCTTTTGATGATTATTTCAGTGGCTTTTTAATAGAATTTGTGAACCTTTTTGTATCATGAATTTGGAAAGTAATAAGGAACTATAACAAAACATGTGAGAATTGATATGCAAGACTTAACCACTGATAATGGTTATTTTCTGTACAGGAAAAGGAGAAAACGAGGAATTGCCGCTCCAAAGGAAGAGACAAAGTCGAGATAACTGCTGTCCCTCTGAAGGTGAACCGAATGCAAACAAGGCTAAACAGATTAAAGCAAGTCGGCTCGGAAAAGAAGGAGAAGACACCAGCTCGGTGCAAAAGAAAGGAAAGGATGAAGAATTAACAGTTTGGCGAATCCCTCAGGATCTTCGATCCTGAGGGATCGCTGCTTTATTTATCTTGTTACTTGGACATCTCCGCCGACGCCTTTATATAAAGGGACAACACTGTTAGCTTAGGGAAAGAAGGATACGCTTTTATGTAATTTTCTGTTAAACATTAAGCTCTGATTATTGAGTTTCAGTGAGAACTGGTTCATTGTACTTTTGTTCGATGCATTAATATAAGTTTGGCGATTATTTTATCTTTGCGTCTGGATTAACTTAAAGCGGTGTATCCTTGGAGGCTAAGGGCCCGACCCCGGAGGACACTTGCTTCTGTACCATTACGACTTGATTTCCGTGTGGTTTGTTTATCAGTGTTATTTGATAATTCGATATGCTTTATAAAGTTCATATTACATGCTCTGTTAAAGATTGAATCATTGAGGTTTTTACAGACAGAATCGTGTGTTGACTCCGCATCAAGTTATTAATCCTTTTAAAAGTTAATTGCATGTTCTTACTGTTCTGTTACGGAGCTGTTATACTGAATATTCGTGTCATACATTTGTTGAGGTAGTGTTCTTCATAATCGTTGGATTCAGCAATAATAGCTGATTCAGATTGTTATTCCAGTGTGTTGTGCGCGTTTCTGATTTATCAGTACTGTTCCCTAATTCATTAATAGTTATTGCTGTTCCATTAGTGTGATTTGTGTGAATTGCCTTTAGAGTGAAAGAATGTTATTTGATTGCAAAGAGTGCATTTGAGTTAATAGATTAAGTTTGGTTACAACCCGCGGGACTTAGTTATTCAATTGCTGTTCCATTTTAGATTTGCTGTTCTATTCCAGAATTGTTGTTCAATCCTTTATTTGCTTTGATGTTCCATTTACTTGCATTTGTTGTTTTGGCGTGAGAGATGATCTAAGGCTGTAGTGAGCATTGGCAGTCACTGTCTAGCTCCCAGGCTTGTGGTCTATGCTCTAATTTCCTTTCCATCAGTTTCCTAAGGGATGGGTTATCACTGTCGAACCCTTGACTGATAAGCTGTTGAGTTTTCTGAGTGTGTGATTTATTCTTTGAAGTAATTTAGTTACAGACAAGCATCCGTTTACTCTTGTATTTCTTAAGCACTGTACTACTAGCATTACTCTGACAAATGATAGCCTCAGATTGAGTCACTCTTTGTAAATAACAAAACGCTCCCGGATTGACATATTAATGTGAGGTAATTAGAGGTGAAAGAGACCCTTTTTATAGCTCTACACTACCTTCTTGGCTTCTTCAAGCTCTAATTTCAATTGAATGAGGTCTTCTGAATTTTGTTATTCTCTTACATATTTGAGGAGAATGTCTTTCTGTTTTCTGCCCTTTAGTTTAAGTTTGTCTATTTCCTCTAGGGCACTTCTTAGCTGCCCCTAAAGATCAACTTCACCTTCTTCCTCATCTTCTAGAAGGAATCCTTCAAGCTCTTCCTTGGCCATCAATACAAATTCAGAGGTTCCTTCTTCATTTGAGGTTTCATCTGAGTTTTCAGATGCACTGCTATCTTGTTGAGCATAAAATGATTTTCTCCTGTATCTATTCCCTTTCTTCCAGTTCTTTGATATGGTTTTCTCTATCTTTTGAATCTGATTCTTTGTCTTCTTATGAGGACACTTAGATGTGTAGTGTCTAACTCTTCCATAATTAAAGCATTTAAATGGAAGTTTACATTTATACTTGCCTGAGCTCTATCCAATTTTCTGACAAATTTGGCCTCTTCTTCATCAGAGCAGGAGCATGTATCTTCTTTTTCTTCTTTGTTGTTCTCTGTCTTAAAGGCTGCCTCCCTCACATTTGACTTTCTCTGTGGCAGTCTCATCTCATAGGCTGTTAAGTTTCCAAGTAATTGGCTCATGGTCAAAGTTTCCCAATCAGTTGTTTCTTCTATGGCAGAAACTTTGGGGTTAAAGCTGGATGGTAAAGATATTAGAATCTTTTGAACAATTACACATTATTTTATGGTTTCTCCTAGAGCTTTCATGTTATTCAAAATTTCTGCAACCCTTAAGAAGAAGCTGGAAATGTCTTCATCATCATTCATTTTTATATTTTCAGATTGAGCTCTATAGACTTGTAGTTTGGCTATCTTCACCTTTTTTTATCCCTCATGGATGCTTTCTAATGTATCCCATATTTCTCTGGCAGTATTTTTGTGCATTAATTTGATAAATTCTGCCTCACACAATCCACTTAAGAGAGCATTAATGGCTTTTGCATTAGCTACAAAATCTAGTTTGGCATCTTTCTCCGAGTCAGGCTCCTTTGGGGCATATCCCAATTCCACAGCAACCCAAACTTCTATTCCTAGAGGCATTATGTATGTCCTCATTCTTATTTTCCAGAAGGCATAATTTGTACCGGTGAACAAAGGGGCTTTATTTGTTGAGCATCCTTCTAGACTAGCCATCCTGGGGACCTAGGATCTCCTTCTAGTTGTTAAACTGATACAGAAGGAACTTGGCTCTGATACCAATTGTTGAACCCTTGGTTAAACTGAGAGGGGGGGTGAATCAGTTTAATGCAGTCATGTTATCATTAAAATTTCTTTTATACTCATTCTTATCATCATTTTATGATCAAATTAATATACAATGGAACAACAATATTAATAAGTGAGCAGCAGGTATTAAGCAGAATAAATATAGAATATCAACACAAAATCATCATGCATATAGACAACAGATATAAGTGGAAACCCATAAGGGAGAAAACCACATCTTATTATTGTTGTGATGCAAAGGCAAGCTCCAACTCCCACTCACCACTGATTTTCTGTAGGATCCTACCTATAGGAGGCTACAACCTCAATTCTGCAAGCAACAACTTGCAAGGAAGCTCCAAATCCCTTCTAATTTCTGCAGGATACAACCTACAGGAGGCTCCTACCTCCACCAACTACAACTGGACATATATCAAGCTACAACTTGATATGGATGCACCAACTTCTTCATTGTACCATAAAATCATAAACTGATTTACCTAGATTTAAGCTCTGTTTTTCTTTCTTCACTGTTGTCCTTTCAGCCTTCATATCAGCCCCTATATTATCTCTGAATCTTCACAGCTTCTTTGTCTTCTCCTTCTTCTTCATACGCTCTCTCCCATATACTCCTCACACTCTCTCCTCCCTTATGCATATCCTGGTAACATTATTTATAGAGATCACCTCATAACTGTTTGCATTCCACAGGCAATTCGAAATGAATAGGTATGAATCTTTGCCTTCCCCCCATTCGTTTCCTCATTCTTCAGTTCAAGTTATTCATGAGAGTTAATCATTACAACACTCATGGAGTTTTTCCTATGCCTACGGAGACTTGCATTTGCATCGCAAACAATATAAAATTAATTAAAACATTTACACTTACACTTGCAATAGATATATCTGATTCAACCCTTTTCAGTTCTTGGCTCATTGTATGTTTGTATTTTCTACTGCTGTCGTTGAATTTTCAATTTCTACTGTTATACTATAGTTCTGCTGCAAAACCCATGATATGCATACCAATGCTCTTCAAATTACAAGCCCAAATATCCGATGGCTACAAATTCCAATTCCGATGTGATGACCGTCGATCGGACGGTTGCGATTAAATTGCACCGTCGCAATTGCAACCTTCAATGGCTTGTTCCATTGCTCTACCTCCATGCCGATGCGATGGCCCCACACTGCATTGATATATATATTGGCTCATATATACTTACCAGCTCACCTTTATTCAGCCTTCAACTTTGGTCCAAAAAACCTCGGTGCCAACATATATTAAACCCTATGTTAATATATCAAACTTTGTTTTAGGACCCAATGACAAGGATTCATTTACGGAAGCTTTTCTTTTACATGGAGCCCACACTACGGAGGCACTCCGCCTCATTTAACTTTCCAAATCCGACAGTTGACATTCAATCGCACTATCGCTATCACAATCGCAACCTTCTATTGTCCGATGTGCCTTTGGCCATTGACCTCTGCCGATGCGATGAGCGAAGGGTCCCACCATCTATCGACCAACTCAGCGCTCGATCCAACGGTTACAAATAACCATGATCTAACGGTTGCGATTGGATCGCATCATTGCAATCGCAAGGTTTAGTGGTTCGTTCCCTTACTGTTCCATTACGCCGATGCGATCAGAGAAAGAATAGTAAGGGAACGAACCACTGAATTTGGATATTTATGGTTTTGAATATTTTCAATGGTTCGATAAGATCTCCGCCGTCTGATGCAGGAGCATCCAAATCAGGGTAGACAAAAAGAATATAGGTTTTGTCTCACTGTTACATTTGATTTTCTGACAGGTCATTGAACCTGTGACTTTTAATTTGTTTTAGGAAAAATTCATTAGGGATAAGAGGTTAATTAAGTTTTGTAGGTTTAATTAAAGTTTTATTTCTTTTAAATTTATATTAGAAACTCATTCTTACATTAAAAGAACATAAACAAAGATGTAGTTGTAATTGAACGATTGACAATTTCAAACTGGAAACTATTTTTCCTAACATAGTACAAAAAGGAAAAAGACACATTCTATAAAGGTTCAATTTTCCATCAGAGAGGAAGAAAGATAACAGAAAATAAATAGATTTTTTCAGAGAAGAGACCATCTGAGTATAAGATCATTCTACAACCAAACTGTATTTCAATTTTTACTATCTATTATCATGTTGTTATATTGTTGTATGTGAAATCTAAAACAGATAATAAATTAAAGTAAGCACGAGTTGAAGCTAGGTCGCACCCAGGTGCTGGAGAAGACAACCACATTGATAAACATAATATTAAAATTAACGAGGAGTCTAAAGAGAGTTTCTCAGACATTCCTGAACGAGAAGAAGTTACAAAACGCTGCCAGGTATTTTTATAAATATAAAGTCATAGAGATTACATATTTCAGGTTCTAAAAATAGAATTGAAATGTCTTTCAATGTTTTCTGGTGAATTTATCAAAACATATAAATTATAGACTTAAGTGGTAACTCAGGTTCAAAAACCCATACAAACAAAATGAATGCCTGAGGGCAAGACTATATAGGAACAAAATACAAACTCGGAATGACTGTATAGCCATATACGGTATAGTTTTAACTACACAGAGAAGAAGAAAATCGCATTGTAACTGCATTGATAAATATCCATTAAAGAAACGAAGGCACGAAGGCCTGTGACTACAACCAAGTAACCAAAATCTAATGGAATCATTTTAAGGAAACAACCCTACCTTTAGGGTTTTCGAAAACTAAAGAAGGAAGCCACGGAAGAAAACCATGAAGGAAGAAAGTCCCGAGTAGAAGAACAAATATACCTGTAGAATCAGAGGAATATATCAGTGTTGTATATCGTAACTGTCTAAAAATAAAGAAAGCCCAACAAAAACAAGATATAGTGAAAAGTGACAAGGAGGGTTTATGGGAAAACTTACCAGAAGAGACGAAAACGCTGAGTAAAAGAAGAACTAAGGTTGAAATCGACAAGGGCCTTCTCACAAGGAGCCAAGTCGATTAGATATATCATTAAAACGCAGAAGACTTTGAATCATAGAGAGGGAGGTTACCTTTTGAGTTTTTTTTCGAGCTGGAATGAATAAAAGAACCCTTGGAGACCCCAACCTATGAGGATGAAAGAATACAATTAAATTCATACTTAAGAATAGGGGACTGAGGCTTTAAAAACAATGGCTGAGACATATACAAAAAAAAAACCAATACCAGGAGTTACCAAAATCGACGAAGGAACATTGGAAGTCACTGAAGGGTTTGTTAAAACCCTTACCATTATAACCAGTGGAACAGAAGCAGAGTAAGAACATCATATTAGTAGTCTAAGTCATGAAATAGCCACATTGAAATAGAGTAATCTCAGAAGAAACCCTCGTGAAGCTAAGAGAACCAGTCAAGAATCGAAACCCTCACCAAAGCTCGGCAAGAGAACAAAAGAGTAACGACTGAGAGTGGTAGGTTGTTAGCATGGGAGGAATTTTTGAATATCGAGACAAGTGTTGCAAGTTATGCCAGCTCACAAAGGAAAATAATAAATCCACTGGAGATTACAATTATTAAACTAGATCAACAAGTACCATACGAACCATTAAAAATATTCAAAACCATAAATATCCAAATTTCCCGAGTTCATAAAATATTTGTGATATAACATTTGTATGTTATATTTTGTGGTCTTATTAAGTTTATTTACAAAGTCTCATGAGCGCTGATTTGGTGTAAGGGCCGGGCCCCATCATTTTTTAGTATCAAATCAAGGTTGTGATTAGTGAAAATGGAGGTTGGTAGACGAGGACGAGGAAGAGCTATTCGCAGAGTAGAAAATGAAGGATTGAGGGAAGAGATTCTAATTTTGAATGCTCGATTAGCAGTAGTAGAGGCTGGAAGGAGAAGAGATCCTGAAGGAGGAGATGACAATGATGAAGAGGTTGCAGAAATGACAGATGGTTCAGAAGGAGAAGGACCTGAAATCAGATTGTTAAGGTTAGTTTTGTTATCAAGTAGTCAGCCGAAGCATGAGATTTCTACTTATGATGGAAATTTATCAGCAGATGTGTTGTTGGATTAGCTCAGTGAGCTGAACAAGCATTTTGATTATGAAGAAATCAGCGAAGATAAGAGGGTAAAATTCGCTGCCACCAAGTTGAAAGGACACGCATCCTTATGGTGGGATAGTGTTCAGGCGAAGAGGATAAGGTTGAATAAACAACCTATAAAGAAGTGGGCCAACATGGAGGCAAAACTGAAGGGTAAATTCCTACCCAAGGATTACCAGATTATGCTGTATAGACAGGTGCAAAATCTAAGAAAAAGGGGGCTGACTGTTAAAGAATATACGGAAGAATTCTACAGAGTGAATTTGAGAGCTGGTTATGTAGAATATACCCCTAAGAAAATAGCAAGGTTTGTGAATGGATTGAGGGGGGAAATACTAGATGAAATAATTATTCTCTCACCCAAGACTATAGATGAGGCATATCAGTGTGCCTTAAAAGTAGAAGAGAAAATAAACAGGAAGAAAAATTCCAGAAGAGGAGGAGGATCTAGTAGAGGAAAAGGATGGGCATTTGGCAAAGGTAGGGTTGCCAATCTTAGTGATGAAGGTAGCAATTCCAAGACTCCAGGAACAATAGAAAGAGACAAGAACACTAGAGGGGGAAGACCATACCAGCATGGAAGAGGTAATGGCAGAGGCAGAGGAGTTGTCCAGTGTTATAGGTGCCATAAGTGGGGGCACAAGTCTTATGAATGTCCTGAGGGTGAACCAACAAGAGGTAGAGGAACATATGTTGCCCAGATGGAGGAAGCAGAAGCACCACCCCAAGAGGTAGAGAATGTACATGAAACATGGGAGGCCTTGGTGCTGAATAAAGTGTTGCTGAAACCAGAAAAAGAAGCGGTTGAACCTGATCAAAGAAAAGCCTTATTCCGGACAGTTTGCAAATCACATGGTAAATGCTTCAAACCGATAATTGACAGTGGAAGTCCAGACAATTTGGTAGCCACATAAATGGTGAAGAAGTTGGGGCTGAAGAGGCTGAAACACCCCACTCCTTACAAAGTGTCATGGTTGCAAAAGGGACATATGTTGTTAGTTGATGAATAGTGTGAAGTGGAGTTCCATATTGGCAGGTATAAGGACAAGACTATTTGCGATATTATGCCTATAGACGTGTGTCATATACTGTTAGGAAGATCTTGAAAGTATGACAGGAAAGTGGTACACGATGGAAAGACAAACTGTTACAATTTTGTCAAGGATGGGATTAAGCATACGCTTGTACCAATGAAGGAAGAAGAGACCACAGAGACCAGTGGAGTCAAAGCATTGTTGGTGGGAGGAAAATAATTATTAAAATAGATCGAGGATAATGAACTTAAGTTTGCTGTTGTAAGGAGGCCAAAGATAGTGATATTGCATACAAAAATTACAGATTTACCAGAGGAAATCCAGGATATGTTGCAAGATTTTGGTGATATCACAGTGGATGATATACTAGATGAGTTTCCTCCTAAAAGAAGCATCAATCATCATATTGATTTTATACCAGGAGCTAGTCTTCCAAACAAGGCAGCGTACCGAATGAGTCCTAAGGACAATGAAGAGATTAGGAAGCAGGTACAGGAATTGCTAGACAAAGGGCTGATCAGGGAAAGTATGAGCCCCTGTGCAGTTCCAACAGTTTTAGCTCCTAAGAAGGGTGGATAGTGGCAGATGTGTACAGATTCAAGAGCTGTCAATAAAATTACTATTAGATACAGGTTCCCATTGCCACGAATGGATGACATGATGGACTGCTTGAGTGGAGCAGCATATTTCTCAAAGATCGATTTGAAGAGTGGTTACCACCGGATCCGAATTCGAGAAGGGGATGAGTGGAAAATAGCTTTCAAGACAAATGAAGGGCTGTATGAGTGGTTGGTAATGCCATTTGGTTTGAGTAATGCCCCTATTACATTTATGTGCCTAATGAACGAAGTGCTGAAAGAGTTCATTGGGAAGTTTGTGATTGTTTATCTAGATGATATTTTTATTTTTAGAAAGACGAAGGAAGAACACTTTCGACATGTTTGAATTGTATTGGAGAAATTGCAGCAGAACAAGCTGTTGATAAATCTGAAAAAATGTACCTTTTTTTCAGAAAGAACTAGTTTATTTGGGTTTTGTGATTGCAGAGAATGAGCTGAAGATGGACCCAGAAAAAGTTGTAGCTATAGTTAGCTGGCCATCCCCAAAGAATCTGTTTGAAGTTCAAAGTTTTCATGGGTTGGCAAGTTTTTACTGGAAATTTATCAGAGATTTTAGTGGAATTTGCGCACCTATGTTGGATACAATCAAAAATAAAATAAACCATTCTGTTGGATAGAAGAAACAGAGAGAAGTTTTAAGATTTTGAAGAGGAAGATCACTGAAAGACTGATTTTGAGGTTGCCTGATTAAAAAAAAAAAATCAAGTTCGCTGTGATGCTAGTGGTATAGCCATTGGAGCAGTAATTAGCCAAGAGGACAGGCCTGTCACTTATTTCAGTGAAAAGATGAATGAAAGTAGGCAGAAATACTCATCCTATGAAAAGGAATTTTATGCTGTCGTCCAAGCACTGAAGCATTGGAGACATTATCTGTTAGGTAATGAATTTGTTTTATTTTATGATAATTCTGCATTACAGTATATTATGCAGCAGCATAAGTTGAACCATAAGCATGCAGAATGGGTTGAGTATTTGCAAAGTTTTACATTTGTGTTAAAATACATTAGTGGACAGGCCAACAAGGTGGTAGATGTGTTGAGTAGAAGAGCTTTTCTCTTACAAGAAAGTACGATACAAGTATTGGGTTTTGAACATTTGAAAGACTTGTATAAGATAGATGCAGATTTTAAAGAGGCTTATGAAGCCTGTCAAAATCCTTTGCTGAGAAACATTAGTCCATGGCTAGACTATTATTTACAGGAAGAATTTTTATTCAAAGGAGAATAGTTATGCATTCCCGACTGTTAAATGAGGGAGAACATTATTTGGGAAAAGCACAGTGGAGGTCTAGCCAGACATTTCGGCATAGACAAGACATTATCACAGATCAGAAATTTCTATTACTGGCCAAAGATGCGATGGGATGTGTAGAGATATGTGAGAAGATGTAAAATGTGCTAGTTGGCAAAGGGACACAGTCAGAATACAGGACATTATATGCCACTGCCTATTCCAAGTAGACCATGGGACTCAGTCAGTTTGGACTTTGTCTTGGGTCTGCCTAGAATGCAGTGAGGTTTTGACTCGGTGATGGTTGCCGTAGACAGGTTTTCTAAAATGGCGCATTTTATTCCTTGCCGAAAAACCAGTGATGCCATTCACGTAGCACACTTGTTTTTCACAGCGATCATCAGGTTGCATGGCTTGCCGAGGTCCATTATTTCTGACAGGGATGTGAAGTTCACAGGAAATTTTTGGCGTACCCTGTGGAAGAAGTTTGACACACAGTTGAGTTTTAGCTCTGCATATCACCCACATACTGATGGGCAAACGGAGGTGGTGAACAGGAGCTTGGGAAACCTGCTATGAAGTTTAATTGGTGAAAATTCATGGATGTGGGATCGTGTACTTGCTCAAGTGGAATTTTCCTATAATGATTCACTAAATCGCAACACAGGCTACAATCCTTTTCAGGTTCTGTATGGCATGCATCCTCGTGGAGTGCATGAACTGTGGGATTTGGGAAAGCCTGAAAGAAGAAGTGTTGATGGGGAATATTTCGCCCAAGCAATGAGTGACTTACATGAGCAGGTGAAGAAAAAATTGCAGGAAAACAGTCAAAAGTACAAGCAGCAAGCAGATTTGAAGAGGCAGGAAGTTCAGTTTAATGTAGCGGATGAAGTTCTTGCACATTTATGCAAGGAACGTTTTACTAAGGGAGAATATAGCAAGATGAAATTTAAAAAGATTGGTCCCTGTAAAATTCTTCGGAAATTTTCTGCAAATGCCTATGAATTACAGTTACCACTAGGGATAGGCATATCGCCCATTTTTAATGTGGCAGATCTGTTTCCATATACTTCCAGTCCTGAAGACGACAAGGCAGCATGGCCAGAACGGGACACCCAATTTGACAGTGATTCTTGGATGAGGAAAATGCCTATGGCACAACCCCTCGAGATTGAGAGTATTCTCGACACGCAGGTAGCTAAACGCACTCACAGGAAGGAATATTTATGGTACCTTGTCAAGTGGAAGAACCGTCCCATTGAGGACAATTTGTGGCTTGACGCAGTGCAAATAGAAAAGGCAGGATATTCTGTTGAAGATCTCATGGAACGGAGCCATGAATTTTTATTACCCCGGGAGT
Organism: Pinus albicaulis; assembly: GCA_034641835.2. NCBI lineage: Eukaryota > Viridiplantae > Streptophyta > Pinopsida > Pinales > Pinaceae > Pinus > Pinus albicaulis. The sequence continues at coordinate 1,276,083,269 of CM076575.1, read as the reverse complement.
CTGATGCAGGAGCATCCAACTTAGGGTAGACAAAAATAAGATAGGTTTTGTCTCACTGTTACATTTGATTTTCTGACAGGTCGTTGAACCTGTGACATTTTATTTGTTTTAGGAAAAAGTCATTAGGGATAAGAGGTTAATTAAGTTCTGTAGGTTTAATTAAAGTTTTATTTCTTTTAAATTTATATTAGAAACTCATTCTTACATTAAAAGAACAGAAACAAAGATGTAGTTGTAATTGAACGATTGACAATTTCAAACTGGAAACTATTTTTCCTAACATTGTACAAAAAGGAAAAAGACACATTCTGTAAGGGTTCAATTTGCCATCAGAGAGAAAGAAAGATAATAGAACATAAACAGAATTTTTTTCAGAGAAAAGACCATCTGAGTATAAGAGAATTCTGCAACCAAACTGTATTGTAATTTTTACTATCTATTATAATGTTGTTATATTGTTGTTGTGAAATCTAAAACAGATAGCGAATTAAAGTAAGCACAAGTTGAAGCTAGGTCGCACCCAGGTGCTGGAGCAGACAACCACATTGACAAACAAAATATTAAAATTAACGAGGAGTCTATATATATATATATATATATATATATATCTATATATATATAAAGTCACAGAGATTACATATTTCATGTTCTGAAAATAGAATTGAAATGTCTTTCAATGTTTTCTGGTGAATTTATCAAAACATATAAATTACAGACTTAAGTGGTAACTTGGGTTCAAAAACCCATACGAAAAAAATGAATGCCTGAGGGCAAGACTATACAGGAACGAAATACAGACTTGGAATGACTGTATAGCCATATATGGTATAGTTTTAACTACACATAGAAGAAGAAAATCACATTGTAACTGCATTGATAAATACCCTTTAAAGAAACGAAGGCACGAAGGCCTGTGATTACAGCCAAGTAACTAAAAGCTAACAGAATCATTTTAAGGAAATGACCCTACCCTTAGGGTTTTCGAAAACTGAAGAAGGAAGCCACGGAAGAAAACCATGGTGGAAGAAAGTCTCGAGTAGAAGACCGAATATACCTGCAGAATTAGAGGAATATATCAGTGTTGTATATCGTAACCGTTAAAATGAAATAAAGCCCAAAAAGAACAAGATACAGTGAAAAGTGACAAGGAGGGTTTCTGGGAAAACTTACCAGAAGAGACGAAAACACCGAGTAAAAGAAGAACTGCAGTTGAAATTGACAAGGGACTGCTCACAAGGAGCCAAGCCGATTAGATATATCATTAAAATGCAGAAGACATTGAATCATAGAGAGGGAGCTTAAATTTTGAGTTTTTTTCGAGCTGGAATGAATAAAAGAAACCTTGGCGACCCCAACCTGCGAGGATGAAAGAATACAATTAAATTCATACTTAAGAACAGGTAATTGAAGCTTTAAAAGCAACGGCTGAGACATATACAGAAAAAAAAAAACCAATACCAGGAGTTACCAAAATTGACGGAGGAACGTTGGAAGTCACTGAAAGGTTTGTTGAAACCCTTACCATTATAACCAGTGGAATAGAAGTAGAGTAAGAACATCATATTAGCAGTCCAAGTCACGAAATAGCCACATTGAAACATAGTAATCTCAGAAGAAACCCTCATGAAGCTAAGAGAACCAGTCAAGAACCGAAACCCTCACCAAAGCTCGGCAAGAGAACAAAAGAGTAATGACTGAGAGTGGTAGGTTGTTAGCGCAGGAGGAATTTTCGAATATTGAGACAAGTGTTGCAAGTTGTGCCAACTCACAAAGGCAAATAATAAATTCACCAGAGATTACAATTATTAAACCAAATCAGCAAGTACCATATGAACCATTGCAAATATTCAAAACCATAAATATCCAAATTTCCTGAGTTCATAAAATATCTGTGATATAACCATTGTATGTTATATTTTGTGGTATTTTTAAGTTTATTTACAAAGTCTCGTGAGCGTTTATTTGGTGTAAGGGCTGGGCCCCATCACCGTCGATCTTCAACATTTCCGCTTTAAGCCTTAACATTAAGACTCCGCCTTTCGCGTGATGCGGCCACTGTTAGATCTTCACTGATCTTGATCCGACGAATATCGCATTCAAAACATACCTATTGTTTAAAATTTCCAAACACCTATGCACTTTTCCCATGTGATCACCATTGGATCTTCACCACATCACATTGGACGACTATCGTGTCACTTCGACCCTTGACCTTTAATTCTAAAAAATTACGCGAAATAGGCGGTTTTAGTATTGTGACATGTCGTAATATGATACGATCACGTTCCAAATGGAATAAACTGCTCATGGCCCAAAATTTGTGCGAAACCAATGGTATGGTTTCCCAAAAACCACTTTCCTTGCGGGCCCCACTCTAATTACCTTTGTTTGTTTAACTGGACCTTAGGAATAGCGTTAACACCTTTGGAAATGTTTTGGCAATACATCGCTTTAATGAAACTCTTTTGTACCCATGTGACAACCTTTGGAACATTATAATAAATCACTCAAACCAAATTTAATTACAATGTGAACTCATATCATTGCATCGCATCGCATCAAAAATACAAACACTTGCCTTGTGTTTTATGATTTCGGTCTCTGCCGATGTGATTATCACCGTTGATCTGCCCAGATCTACAATCCTTGCTACTATTGTTCCTCCTAAGCTTGTTTTGTATTAAAGTGCGCATTTCTCTCCTGATCTTTTTCTGTATAATCTCTGGCCCTTGCTGTGTCTTGCAACTCTGCCACCTCTGTTTCATCTGCTACTTCTGCTTCAATTCGTTGCCTTTGCTTCCTCTGCTCCTTGTCTATCTCCTTTGTCTCATTGCTGGTTCTTCTTTTTTCTTTTGCCTTAGTGATAGTTCAGGTGCTGCTCCTTTCTTCTCCTTTTCAATGAATGAAAATATCTCCAACAATTAATTCTCTCTCGACCAAAGGGAAAATGATCTCCTCAAATAATGACTGGTGCGGCAACCCGTCCACTCAATCCGACTGCACCATGTATTACTGTGAAGCTTGGGAAGATACTGTCGTATATTTACCTATGGCATTCTAAGGGAGAAGGAGGAAATTGGAGAATGTTCTCTCACATCTCTTACACACATCCTCCCTCTTAGATCCATTAACAGTCTCTCGATCAAAGGGAAAATGTCCTGCTCAAATAATGATTAATGCAACCGCCCATCCCATTAATATGACTACAACATGTATTTCTCTAAATCCTAGGAAGATAATTCCACATTCATGATGGGAGGGCTCTTTTAACTTTTCATAAATATTTATGGCCTTTTAAGGGACAAGGGGCTCAAATTATTTCTCAATTTGGCCTGAGTTCCTTGATTCTTCTATATAAAATTTCACACTCTCTCTATATTTCCACCTTCTACTCCCACCCTCTGAGCCTTCTGATCTCCCCACCTCACCCCCCCACATCCTAATTCCCTCACCCTCCTTTTGTCCTCACGATGGCCTGTCTTTCTCATTCCCACAAAGTTTCTTCCTCTATCCATAGAGGTAGGGGATACAGTATGGATCATTGGCGATAGGAAAATATGCATCCCCATACTAGAGAAAAAAGTGTATCCCAACAGGTTATGATTAACTATCATATCTAAAACTCGACTAAGACTAAAGCCAGAATCACTCAGCTCGAGGATACAGTCAAGGAAATCCAACAAAACACTAGAAATAAAGAGGTGGATGCCTAATTTGAATGAATATTGGATTTGGGGCTCACCAGAGCTCAGGAAAACTTATATATTCACACCATTGACCTTGCATGGAGTATGAAAACCCTACTCATGCTTTCCATGCAGGAAAATAAAACAACGAAGAAGACGATAGAGGACAAGATCGATCTATTGGACGAAAAATTCACCCTATTTGTTGAAAAGGTGCATCACCAAAAATTTGTTCCTCGCACTAAAGATTCTCCCCTGGAGGAGTGGACCATAGAGAACATTGGTCACTAGATTGAGGATGAGGGGTTCACCTTCCACACCTCGACCCATCCGCAGGAGCACGAAGCTGAAGCTAGCATATCACTTGCCGATCCAATTCCCATATGGGACATCTAATTTTCCAAGATAAGTGTCATCTCTCAAAAATTTTATACCCTTTTTGTATGCTTGGCCCAGTGGTTACATAGTGATTTGAGTATGAATTTTACTTTTGTTGTGCTAATTTCACATTCATATTTAAAATTTAGTTGCTGATCTTATACTTAATATACATAGGTTTCCTTATTACTTATGTGTGTTAAAAAAGTAATTTAACTGATTTTTATGCGTGAATTCAAGAGAATAAAGTATGAAATTCAAATTTTGAACATGAACAACATAAAGAAAAATAAACCATCACAATTGATCCATCAACACAGAACTTTGATGAAGGAGTTCACCCCTCCTAGACTACATCTACTTGGTCCAACTTCCATGGCTTAGGCCTCTGTATTTGCTCAATAGTGCAAAAATTGCTATTTACATGCATCAAATTCTCCTGAAACATACTCCAATGAGTCTAGAATGACAAAATCTATCAGAAATGACTATTCATTCTCTCAATTTGGCCTTCAACTGATCTAGGCATGACCTTCCTTCTTGGTGGTCCTGGGCTTCCTTTTTATTCAAAGTGAAAAAAAACCTGTATAATTTCTCCTCTTCCTCTGCAACCTGGTTGGCGTGGGGATGGTCATGGGTTAAACCCCGACCCTCACACATATATTTTTTTTGACATAATATGCCAACTCCAAAGTTTAAGAAATTTGGTTATATATTACAATTGCACACCACCATAGAACTTTGCATAACCAAGGTTTTAAATGAAATGTGTGATGTCATATATTATATCTGCCACCAATATTTAGACCTTGCATAAATAAATATGCTGCCAATTATAACATAGTCGGATTTTCAATATGACAACGAATATATAGCTTCAGAATATAGTTAATAACCTTAGGTTTAATAACATGTGCCCTTGTATATAGTTTCAAACCTTCAGACCTTAATATAAAATGTAATGCAGAACTTTGACCATAGCATAAATTTGAAATTCAAACCTTGAAGTTGGAGAGGGTCCACCAGAGGGGACATGTGGCAGCTCCTAGATGCATCATGTATCATCCTCTGGTTGAGCTATCCCTCATATAAAAAAATTTGAATTCAACCTTAAAGGCAGATCCTTAAAAAAAATTCAGTTTCAAACCAAACTAGAGAATCCTATTATGACACTTGTCACAGTGCCACTAGGCATAAACTGAAGAATATTCCCTGCATGCTGATTGGGCTACCATGTCATCAACCTATCACTGTTTTTCAATTTAAAAAAAAAAAATTCTTGTTTTGGACAGTGGTCAGTAGACTATAATTTCTTCATATGGAGTCAGTTTTCAACAAAATGAAGTGGGCTGGATTCCTGGCGACGGTTCGGTCGCGATCGTTCAGTTTCCAATCAATTCTGAGCACTTCCATTTTTGAGATTTTATACTGAGAACCTGATCATTCCTCCCCACTAGAAGCCTTTTGGACCCAAAAATCTCTCTGATTACTGATCATGTGGATGAGAGTTTTGTTCCCTCACTCTTCTAGTCTCTATCCACTAAAATTTTACCATTTTCATCAATTGGAGCTTCTAACAAAAACTTATTTTTTTCCTTGATCCTTGTGACCCTCTCTTTCTATCATTGACACCATCATGTTGCAATTTTTTTGATTTTTTAGAAAAACAAGATATTATTGCAGAAACCATCTTTTTCATACCTTGGTCATTAATCAAAAGAAACTTAAAAATTGTCTCACTTAAAAATTGTCTCACCTTACACATTGTCGCCATGGCGATCTTTAATTGATCTTGCTTTTTACTTGCATCGACTCTTGACCAAGTATCTTCACCATTTCCATGTACCTTTTGGAAACCAAAAACAAGCATTTGTGGAACCCATGCCTTCTTTGTCATGCTTCTTTGTCGCTTTCTCTTTGACCTTTGCACTCTCTTGCACCATCATCTTGTTTCCAACACTGCTCAACAATGATGTTGACTGCTACAAAGGTTTTACATCTTGTTCACCTCCTTTTAAAGGCAACTTGTTAGAATCTTGAAACATCTCATTACAAGCATAAGTTTATTTTTGAAAGGTTTGATTCAAAACATCTCTTTGTTTGATCATCAAAAATGTCAAATTCTGACTTGCATTCACCATCCTCTTCATTTTTTCTGCATGTATAAGAGAAAAAATTGTCTTCTTCTTGTGCACTCTAATTATGTACTCAATACCATCTTTAAAAAAGTGATACTTATTCTCATGGCGATGAAATACTACTTTCATATCATACATATAAGGACTTACCAATACAATACCTGATATATCAAGTAACACCACATCAAGTTCAACCTCATCAAGAAAGATTGAATTGATGGTGAATATTAGTATGCACTTCCTTGTAACCTGCAAGTTTGCATTCTTGCATATCCATCCTAAAGGATAAGGTCATGTATGTCTTACAGTTTCAAGGTCTAGTTGCTAAACCAAGTCTTCAGAAATCAAGTTAGCTTGTGACCCGCTATCAAAAAGTGTATCAATCTTGGTATGTTTAGAGAAAACTCTAATATGAAAAAGTTCTATATTTGTATCTTCATCTTGAGTGAAATTTCAAAAAATTGAAGAACTAGTGCTTGCAATATGTTTACCTTTCAAACCCATGGCTGTAATCTTTGTTTCATCTCCTGAATTTGACCCTAAGTCATGTTCAACTATACCAACAATTTTCCCTTTTTCTTTGGCTTTGTTTGGCTTCAACTCTGGATGAAGTTTCCAACAATGGTCTTCATCATGGCCAGTCTTTGAACAATTTTTTCATGTGAGTTTTTCCTTCTCTCTTTTTATAGAGCTATTTCTTTTTCCTCTTTCATAAAACTTTCCCTTTCCTTTACCCTCACTTTCATTTTTCTCATCTATGTTTTGTTTCCCTCTTGCTTCTAAATGTGTGGCTTGAACACAAACCTCATCTATGTTTGTGGGATTAAACATGAGAATAGTGTGCCTAAGGTAATTGTGCAAACCCCTAATGTAATTTAACAAAGTTTCTTGATAATATAAATTAATACCCAAAATAAGATCTCTTCTCCTAAATTCATGAGTATAATCTTACACATTTTTCCCTTTCAATTGGTATAAAATTTTGGCAATCTATAATGGCCTTTTTCATGTAAGCTAATGGATACCTTTTAATGGCAACAATAAAACTTGACCAATACATAAAGATCTTACCATAGTTTTTGATCTCTTCTTGAGTCCTTCAATTCCCACCATACAAGTGCTTTCCATCCTCAAAGAAGTCAATTGAATGTTTATGTCATCTTCTTGAAGGTTTTGAATTCTGAAATACACCTCCAATTGATGCATCCAATTGTCCAATATTTATGCATTTATCTTGCCATTATACATCATAAGCTCAAATTTGACATCAAGTTTGAGTAAGGGTGTTTTTCCTCTTGTGGCTTTTGAGTGAGTATGAGTGGTTTTAGTGGTGGAAGTGGAAGATTATGTTGATGGAGATGATGAGGATGATTAAGATGGTGGAGATGGAGGTGGATTTCCTCCACTACACTTTGAACTCTTCTCTTCATCCTTGTTATCATCTGAAGTTCCTTCTCCATGTGGAGGCTTAGAACCTTCTCCTACCATCTCAACATTAAATGCATCAAACATAATTTTAACCATCCTCTTTATTTCATTGAAGTATCTCTTAACATCATCCACTTCTGAATGAGCTTGAGTCTCTCCAACACCTGATATGATGGATATGGATTCAAACTCAAATTCTGATGCTTGTACCTCTCCAATAAACTCAAATTCTTGTACAACTTGTACCTAAATCTCAGCTTCTTGAGAAAAAACTTGAGGTGCTTCAAGTGCAGCTGTGAGTGGAACTTTGGGTGAAGATGGTGCTCTTGTAGCTCTCCTTCTTCTGGTCCTAATCTCAGGACTTGCAACCAACAATTTTCCTTCACCTCTCTGCAACTTTAGCCTTGTCAGCATCACAAATTTTCAACCATTAAACTTGCACAAAACTCAAGCAACTATCAAGAAAATAACCTTGACTTTAAACCAAAATCTGATGCCAACTTGATCTGAGTATGTATGTTAGTTTTTTTGTGCTAATTTCACATTCAGATTTAAAATTTATTTGCTGATATTATTCTTGATATACATAGGTTTCCTTGTTTCTTATGTGTGTTAAACAGGTAATTTAACTGAGTTTTATGAGTGACACTACAAGGAAAAGACCCTCTAGCGGAGGTTATAAAGGAGGTTTTTAGTGTTATAAAATTGGCCAAAATTGTCAAAAAAACATATGCTACCACTACTGCTTCTGGTAACAGAGATTTTGGTGTAGCTTTTAATGGAAATTCAACACAACTAAAAAAAAATGGGCGGTCGGAGGTTATTACGGATGTTTTTTCATCGGTGCTCTTATCAGGTTTTAACGCACTGGTGCGTATCAGTAGAAAACGCACTGAGTATGTCGAAGGAGAATGCATCGGGCCGTTAAGGAAAACAACAGCACCGGGCCTGGTGTTGGTGATACAACGCACGAGGCCGTTCTAATTGGTCTTGGGATTTGAGCAGTGCCCATAGGTCGTATAAGAACACTGGTGCGTGTATCTTTATGAGGCACCGGTGCTCCGTATCACAGAAAGGAACCAAGATTTATAATTGGTATCGGTATTCGTGCAGTGCACATGGCATCTACAAATGCACTGGTGCTTATAGATACATAAACGCCCCGGTGTGCAGTATCACACAAACGCACTGATATTTATAACTGGAATCGGTATTAGTGCAGTGCCCATAGAATCATAAATGCACCAGTGCGTATAGACACATAAAGGCATCGGTTTTCATTTTTTTTTTTTAGAAACATCCACCTCTGACAGTCTAATTATTGTGATTGTTTTAAATTCATTATTCATCAAAAGTCGACACATCTTATAACAATATTCATATGAATTAAATTTTTATTAGTGAATTTGAGAATGACAATGGAGAATGCAATATAATAAATTAAAACATATTTTATGATTATATATATATATATATATATATATATATATATATATATATATATATATATATATATATATATATATATATATATATATATATATATATATATATGTAAGAAAGTCTTTATCATACAAAATGGGAAAATTATTCGTATCCCTTTGTCTTTCAATTGGGACACTATGTCCATTACATTAAACAAAATGTCTGATTTCACAGACATATTTCAAAAAATAAAACGCCTTGCTTTGATATCCAAATTACATAGTGATCATCATTCTTCGCTTGAACTGCTGTCACTGCTAGAGCTACTTCCATGACTTGGGTTATTTTTAGGAATGTTGTGTTCACGGCGTTGATTGTTTTCTTCTTCTTCACTTTCCATCTACAAACATAAAAATAAACTGAAATGAGTGTATATACATTGGTGAGAATAATGAAAATTCCAATATTAAATAATATACATCAATGTAAATCAAAAAGAAAAATGATGTACCATAGCAACAATTGACTCATAAACTATACACATTCTTTCAAAACCATGTACCATGCCATCTTTCAAAATTTCATCTGTTGGCGCAGTTCCATACTTTGTTTCCTGCAAGTTTTATACCCCATAACAAATCATATATTTAATATAAAAAATGTTTTTGTTCTATTAATTATAGACGGAGCTAATTAAAATAAGATCGATAGATGCTTACAAATTCCACAATTAAATTCTGATATGCCAACATATACTCACAACCCATATTTAACTCAATTTCAATCAATTCTTCTAATGGTTCTTCTTTGTATGTTAGCACCTGTTTGAAGACATTCAATGATGATTTTTGTAAAACAACTTAAAAAATACAAAAAATGAAATCCAGTTAAGTTGTTATAAGGAAGTAAAAATTACTCACAAACTTAGGGATCAACCATTTTCTTCCTTGTCGTCCTGTTTTATGTGCTGAATGGGTTCCATTTTCTTTTCTTTTCTGCAAGAAAATTCTTGAAAATTAATATTTAATGTTAAATTGTTTATTTATTGTACCTAATGATCGAAAAATTCAATGATTACATATTAAATTTGAAGCACGTTGTTGTATTCGTTCCACTAGATCCCTCAAACTTTTGTAAAATTTTTTCCCCCTTTCGTTAACTTCCAGTACCACTCCAGATGAGCCAAGGAGAAATTCATTTTCATTTGCATGTTCTATTTTTTTCTTTTCTTAGAACAACATTCCTTTTCTGAGTTGTTGGTCCCTGTAGAAAATTAAACAGATGTGAATTAGTAGACTATTTGGCACATGTTATCTAATAATTTTAAGTATATTATTGATGATAATTAAAAAAATAAACTCACATTGGATCGATAATATTGTTTCATTCACCTGATTCATCTTTTTGCAGATTTTCCATTAAACTTTTACGCTCTTCTGGTCGTAGATCAGAAATAATCATATCGAGCTTCGTCATTTTGTGGCTCTACATGATACACAATAAACAATACATATTAGTTAAAGTTACATATAGTTCAAAAATAATATTTTTTATAAAGAATTTACAAAGAATTTGTCTTTTTTGCTTTTCTTGATGTGTTAACAGTATTTTTGTTACTTGATATATTTTCAGTAATTTCTTTATCAATCTGAAACATGTAGCATATCATTCATTAATATATTTATAAATAAATTCTCAACTTTTCAGGTAGAAAATAAATCTCGAGACATCGGTGTGCCTTTCATGAAATCCACATCGCCGCTGGTGCGTGGATATATTAACAACGCACCGCAAAAATGTATAATACACCATACGGTGCATTCGATATTATAAACGCACTAAAAAAATAGTGTAATAGACCTAATGGTGCGTGGGGTATTATAAACGCACCGCAAAAATGGTGTAATACACCGTATGGTGATTTCCTAGTTAAAGAGAGCACTTGTGCCCTATTTCAAATTTGGCGCACAGATTAAAAAAAATGTTTTCAATTTTTTACGACACAGAGCTTGCACTGTGCGCTGTAATAATTCAGAGCACTGGTGTGTGGCGTATGTAGGGCGCATTGATAAAAAAAAATCCATTTTTTCAAAAATTCACGCAATGGCCGAATGGATTGGGATCCGACTATGCAAGTCATCCCATGGGTTGGACGAAAATATAAAATGAAAAACCCTAATTCTGAAATCACAGAAACAGGGAGAAGAAAGGGAAAAAACAAAAAAATGAAGGGTTCGAGGTAAAAATGGATGAAACTGCAATAAAAAATAAAAAACTACAGAAAAAAGTAAAAAAAATAAATAAATTTAATCACGAAATGGTTTGAAATTCTATGATAAAAGGCTTGAATCACTAAAGTTTTAGTTTCTGATTGTCTGAATGCTTCTGTTCGAACGTATTTCGCCATCCACAGTGCCCTCATGCTCTATTGCTCTAGGTCTGTCTCCTGCAAAAATCTGACTGAATTTTTTTAGCAAAAATAGTGAAATATTGAAAAGTGTTAAGTATTTAAAGAATTATTTTATCAAATTAGATTTTCGAAAATATTTTGTCGCCCATTTTTCAAATTGCTGCTTTTTTTTTTAACATAGAAAAAATAGAGTTGCGTTTTTTTTATTTGCGTTTATTCGTTTCCGGTGGGTAGAAATGTGATGCACCGATGCATTGTATTAATACGACGCACCGGGGCCTGTTAGGATGATAAGTGCACTGGACTTTATAAAGTTTTTTTTTTGTATGTAAGATCATAATAAAATAATGATAATTATAAAGTACATGAATTTATTTTCATTATTTTCTAAACTTTATGTTACAAAAATTCGTATTATTCTAGATTTGTTATTTTACAATTATTTGCAAATTTACAAATTTAAATATTTTAATAAAATAATTTCACTTTAATACAATTAAAATTTTCACATTAATAGAATTAAAATTATACAAATTAAAATTTTACATACAATTACATTAATTAAAATTACAATTACAATTAGAATTAAAATTACAATTACAATTTTACATTAATTTCACATACATGAATTACGATTAGAATTAGAATTAGAATTTTAATTTTACATACAATTACATTTACAATTTTACATATAATTACATTCACAATTACAATTACAATTTTACAAATATTTTACAGACAATTTAATTAAAATTACAGTTACAAATATAATTATATTAACAATTTTACATAGAATTAAATTTACAATTACAATTACAATTTTACAAATATTTTACATACAATTCAACTAAAATTACAATTACAAATACAATTACAATTTGTGAAATTTACATACAATTACAATTACAATTACAATTTTACAATTTTTCATATATACAATTACAATCATTTCAAAATAAATTAAATATTACAATTACAATTAAAATTTTACATTAATAAATATTTTACATACAATTACACTTAAAATTACAATTAGTACAAATAAAAATACAATTTTACATAGAATTAAAATTTAAATTACAATTACATTCATGACATAATATTTAACAAATATCATGGTCATTTAATAATATTAAATTAATTAATAAACATCATCACGATCATGATAAGCATCATACAAACATCATATTCGACTAATAAACACATTCAATTAACATCTAATTAACATTATATATTAACTTCATCACAACACAAACATCAAATATACATCTCAATATAATGTCAAATAACTCATGTGCCTATCACATATACACATCTATCTGCAAGCTAAACATTAAATGAACATATCTAACATGACTAACAATATGTGCCACATCATGATGATCATCAACATGAAAATTAAGTACAACTGCAACATGAACATAAAATACATGGACCATATATATATATATATATAACTGAATAATGTTAAAAATATACAACTGTAATATAAATGTCATGGATCAGGTGTTGGTGGTAGTTTAACAACATCAATAACACTAATACAAGTGGATGTGGCCTGCTCAGTAAAGTTGGGTGCAGCCTCGACAGTCGATGGTCGACTAGCCTGCTCATGATCATGATGATCACTAGTACCGATGCATGCATCCGCTGGTGGTAGTACAACATGATCAATATGAGGCGCAGTAGTAGTGGAGATCTGCTCAGTCAATAGTACTGTAGCCTTGGCAGTCGATGGTCTAGCCTGCTCATAATGATCGTGACTAGTACAGATGGATGCTGCAAGCTGCTGACTGGACGTGGCCGATGGTCCAGCCTCATATCCATGATGACTAGTGTCAGATGATGCTATTGGAGCCTCATGCTGATCATCAGGCGCGCTATGAGGTAAACGATCACAAGATGCATCTGAGTCGCTGCGCCGCGAGGTAAACGATCATGAGATGTATCTTTGGGAGTAAACTAACTGACTCCCTGCTACACAACCAGCTGGCACGTCTGGGAATGAGGGAAAATCCACCCCTCTCCTCGATAGTCCTGTAATAAAATAAATTTCCTCCTCAGTGGGTGTGTACCACTGGTCAGGACCAACCTGAAAAGCCTATCGGTGGGCATTCCACCTGCCGATAAGATGTCTCAAAAGCACACTATGGGCCTTTAGGCCGGAACTAGCCTCCTCATAGAACGTGAGGAAGCCTACTTGCTTAAAGATCTTCTGGGTATCTGCAGTAATAGGGCGAGGGCATCCATCTCTCTCCCTCTCTCTCACCTCCCATTGGCAAATCATGTCATATTGTTGTTGTTGTTGTTGCTCCTGTTCTCTCTGAATCATTGCCATATTAAATTATTTTTTTATATTAAAACATAAATGTATTTATAAATATACATATATAATTTTTTTTGAAAAAAACAAACATAAAAGTCGGTGCTCCATAAAAACAGTCACGCACTGGTGCCGGTGCATCCTAGTATTTTAGCGCACCGTCCCCGGGGCCCCTAATGAAACAGACCGCACCGGATTCGATGCAGATGTCTATTTTTCAAGCACCATGGACTGTGTATAATTTAGAATAGTGGTGCATTGACTGAAATATATGCCTCGGCGCGTATAGTCATGTCAGTGCACCGACTTCATGACAATGACATAGTTGACGGTGCAGTCTTTTACCCGGTCGCACCGTTGACCCTCTCGAAATGAAAAATGTAGCGCGTTGACATAAACTGGGGCGGAAAATGAAGTCAATGCACTGCACTGTGATTTCCGAGGTCAACGGTGCGCCTGTATAAATGAGAGCACTGCCTTTTTTATTTTTAGTTTAAAATTATTCGGGGCGCCTGCCAGCATCGCCTCAGAAACGGTGCAGTTAACGTTAGCACTGGTAGTGGTGCTGCTTGTAAATTTTACAGGTAGCACTGCTACCCGGTGCGAGACGAACAGCTCGAGCACACCACGCGACAAATTTTTTCTTTTTTCTTTTTTAATGGTTATTTTTAAGTTTATTTCAATTTCTAATCCGCTAAAAGGCTTAATTATAGAAAAACTAGAAAAATACTTGTACATTTCGCCGTCAAGGAGGCATATTGGCTGTAAAATTTGGAAAATAAATTTTCCCATTGTTTTTCAAAATGCAAGCTGGAGATTGGTGGCCAATGCAGAGCAGCAGTGCATGCAATGGGTGCAATGAGAGCACAGATGTCAGGGCAGCTCAGAAATAAGGAAATAGCACCGGGGCTTGAGAGCTCTGGAGCACTGAGGAAAGTGAACAATGAAGTTTTTTGGCTGTAATTTTTTTAAAATTAACCCTGTTTCGGCACGTAGGGTTTTATAAGCGCACCAGTGTGGTTAAATAAAACCACACTGGGCGATATCAATTTTGGCACGTTGTTTATAACACGCAGGGGCGTTTCCCTAACCATGCACCGGGATGTTCCAGTTTCGGCGCGAAAATTTGATGATGCACTGGGGCGGTGTAATGGTAAAGCACCAGTTTTTTGGCCTTAATTTTTTTTTATATATATAATGCTATTCCAGTGCGTGTAGTTTCTGGCGCACCGGTTGTCTTAGAGAAGAATGCACCGGCTTGTTTCTGTTTTGGAAAAGTGTTTTATGATGCACCGGTGCGGAAGAGTATTGACGCCCCAGTGCGTTACAGTAATTGGATGCCCCGACAGTGTGTGTACTTCGTGCACGCTGTCCAGTGTCCCAATGTTCGGTGCATACCTATGCGTTCTATGGTATCGTGCGCACCAATAATTGATAGCTCAGGAGCACTGGAAAACTGAAAAATCCGGGTTTTTTGTCGTAAATATTTCTTTAACTTAACCCTTTACCAGTGCACATTGTTTATAGGCGCACTGGTACTGTTTACTACAAACACACTGGTCAGTTTGTGTTTTGGTGCGTTTTTTATGATGCATCTATGTGGTTTCTATCTACCACACTGGGTGGTTTCGGTGTTGGTGTTGTGTTTTATAATGCACCGGCGCGGATGAGTTGTGAGGCACCAGTGCTCTATTATATTATGACGCACCAGGCGAGTGTGTACGGAGTGCATGGTGTCCGGTGTGCCAATGATTTTGTCCGCACTGGTGCTTTCTTTTTTTGAGAGCACCGGGGCGAGTTTTAATGATAAGAGCACCAACAGGAAAACATCCACAAAACCCTCTACCTGCCAACCTCCTCTAGTAACCTCCGCTAGAAACGGTTGAGGCATTTCCTCATGTTTTTCCCCCAATTTCTCAAAACAAAAATGAGAACCCCCAAGGGCAGGAATCAATTTTTACGAAAAAATTCTAATGAGACCAACTTATTCAATAAAGGAAGTCAGGCGAGTGGGACCCATTTGTACACGCCATATTTTCACTTCCATATCATCATCTCATTCATCCACCTAATCCTTCTAAATGTTTCCATGTCATCTTGTTTTGGTTTCCCTCCCCTACATACAAAAAGAATAAAACTCATCATCTTGCTTATTATTTGGCCTCTCCTCCATTGCGAAGTACAATGACCAACGTCCAAAGTTGACTGTCAGCTCCACGTCATAAGCCAATCCTCCTCATCTCTAATTACTAGGTAATTCAAAATCTTGTACTCGTGTTTTATTTCTCTTTGAATTGTGAAGTTCAAAGGTAAATGAAAACTTAACATGCAGAAAAATGGGTACAAATATGACAAGAAGCCATCAAATTCAAGTACTCAAAAACCCAAAAAGACTTAAATTCCTTTATTGTGGATAGATAAGCCATAAGAGAAAATTTTGTAGAAGAAGATTGTAGGGGCGAAAATCACAATCAAGGGGTCTATTCCAGAAATTGCACCATGAAGAACTAGCCCATCATAGTTGAACATCGAGAACCAAGAGAATTTTATGTTTTTGTGGCTATAAATACAAACCCCAATCTAAAAAATGTGAAATGTTGTATTGATTACAGTGCAACCCTAGTCTGAACAAAGCGAAATGGTATATTGATTCCAATGCATCACCCCATTTCGTTGAAAGGAAGGATTGGTGCCTTGATTTTTTCAAAGATAATTCTTGTTTAGATTCAAAGAATTTTTGGTAGTGGAGAAGAACAAAAGATTGAATGGAAAAAATAATGTGTATATAAAAAGGTGAGGCAAAAATATTCTCTTCCTAAATGTGTTTTTTGTTCCTAAATTAAAGAAGAACCTTCTATGCGTATGTGAGATCATGAAACATAACCACAATTTTAATGCTATCATTAGCAACCGTGGGTGTTATATTGTTGATAAAATTTTAAAAAGACAATTGGCATCGGTGTCAGATAACAAGTTTTGTTTAGATTGGTTAATTATATTGAGGCTAAGGATCATGTCATGGTAGAAAAATGTGGATAATAAATCAATAGAATTTGGCATCAAAGTATGGAACTTCGAATCTTCAATATTTTTTACTTCTTAAATAAAAAATTTGGTGGGTAGCTTTCCAGTACTTGGTAATATAGGTGGCTCCAGACACCCTCATGAGACCAAGAGGGCTCATAAATGGTCAAAATTCAAAATGGTCAGATTGCTCTCGAACCATGTTTAGATTGAAGTGCTCGTCGCCCTGATTCCAATGGTGTGAATGAAACTCCAATCCGAGCCTGTATGGAGAAGTTCGAGCAAGTCAAATATTTGGTCAAAGTTGGGTAGTGGGCCAAGTTTAAGTGTCCCACAATTTCACCATCAACCGACATGGAACTTAGCTCCTGAAAATGGGTGAAATTTTGGCCTCTTTAAAAAGCCCAATAATCCTTATTTTGGAAAAATTTGAAATTCACCAATTCCTTTTAAAAATAAAATAATATAAAGTGAGGTGGTGGGCCACCAACCCTGCCACCCCATAACTATAATAAATTATAAATGGTTGGGGGGCGGCTTTTCAACCCCACTACCCCAGAGCCTCCGAAACAGAACTCCATATTAATTCTAACAGTGCACCGCACCACCCCAAACATTAAACATTAAAATACATATATGCGCCCACGATTAATGGTCATAGCCATTTAAAATAGGCCGGTGGGAATTGAACCCACCTGACCACGTAGGCTGACCTGATCCATGGGCAGCCCAACAGATATAACCAACAACAATACGTGCAACATAGGAGGTTGGGTTGGGGCCACGTGGAGCGGACCCCTCCAACCCTATTATTGTATATTTGTTAAAATAAACAACAAAAATATATTACAAATGTGCCAAAAAATTTCCAATGTCGGAGGTCGGCGGGGTTGGAATCCCCAACCTGCCCTCCTCAACCCCTCTGTCATAACCAAAAGCCCAACGAGATAAATTTAAAAACTCCTCCCACCATGTATTACATAAAACCTCATCGCAGATGTTCCCAGGCATAGGAGAGCATAGAGTTCGAAAATAATGATATTTTAATTGCAGGTGTGGAACCACGAGCCATGGATACGGTGGAACCATGCCCCTGGGAATCTCGAGGGCATAAAAAAAATTCCTTTAGGCCCCGAAGTTGCAGGAGTAAGAATTTGACAAATGTTAAGTCGATTTTACACCTCTTAGCGACAAGAATTCGATGGAGATGTCTATTTCAGTAGCAAAGCTTCCCATTTTCGGTTATTTTCTAGATTGGAGTGAGAGTGTTAGATTCTCAAGTGTGGATAGTTGATTCTATGCCCCTCGATGCCACGAATTCGATGGTGCAAACAGATCTAGCAGCTGAGCATCCACTTATTTAGCCAACTTTAGGGGTTGAGGTATATGAAATTTTGATCATGTGTCTCTTTTATCAGTTGTTGTGAGATGTATTATGATTTCTAGATCCTTGCTTGATGCATGTTGCAGGATATTTTTTTTTGCCTCATGTGAGAGTATGTCATGTTGATAGGAGGTCCATTGTGAGTGAGAGTTCCTGTAGCGGAAAGTCTCGTGGAGAGACAAGCCACTCATATTGAGGGCCATATATTTGTATGACGGAGAACATTGTCCATGTATATCATCACCATTTCTAGCACAACATGAAGTGGCCTACTCCATTTTGACATCGGGCCTAGAGACGTAGCCCACACTAGGTGAACTCTGTTATCAACGACTCATGTTCTTGTGTTGTTGATTGTAGTCATGTTTCATCTTGCTTAAGCATGCATATGTGTTCTTTTATACTCTTTTAAAATGCAATTCTGAAAAAATCACATAAGTAAAAGATCATGGGTAAATGCAGAAGCTGATGGACCCAGATCAAGTGGTATCAAAGCAATCTTCTTACTGATGCGAATTGCGAGTGTGAACAACGATTGAATGTGAAACAATGGGGGATGACAAAGACATGTACGATGCCATGTTTAGGATGTCCAAAATGGTGGATAATAAGAAGCGAATAGAGGAAGAGGAGAAAGGAATATCAGAGAATGATGCTTCATCCACATCTTCCTATGCTTATGCATCTTCTTCATCTCCTTCATCATCTTCTGATAATTCAAATGAGGAGATAAACCAGAGTCTTAGAGAAGATAATGCTGAATTAAGGAGGCTAATACGAGAAGAGAAAGAAGAGAAATAGATATTATAGCTTCAGTTGTGAGCTGCAGAAGAGGCCTTGGAGAAGTTGAAGCGCAACGAAGCCTTAAATAAGCCTTAATCCCCTATTTCTGAATAAAAAATTAAGGTAAACAATGTTGATTTCTCTTCAGTTTCATATTCACATGCTATTATTTCTGTTGGAAATGTGGAGATACCCATTACAGGAACTGGCATGAGACTCCTCACCAAGATGGGATATAAAAGAGGAGGACTTGGTGTTAATGGCCAAGGCATAACTCAACCATTGGAGGTTGTGCAAAGACCTCGATTCACAGGTTTGGGATACACTGAAGGACATTGCTCAAAGGTGTCAGAAGCTTCCAATGCATGGTTGAAACCATCGGGGAAAGAGAATGATGGGAACACTTCACCATCATCCTATGACAACACACATTGCAGAGAAAGAGCTGAGGCAAGCTCTTGTCACCATGATTGCACAAGAGACAAACAAGAAAGTTATAACAAGTCTTGGTATTCTAGTGTTCATTTTGATTACAAGCATGTTGCTAACAATGAACATAGATGGTGGCATCGAAAAACATGTAGTTTTTTTGGATTACATAACCATTTATTTGCTAATTGTTGGAAAAGAATGGAAACACGAAAGAGGATGAGGCATGAAAGTCCTTCTCCACCATAGGAAAAGAAGAAGGTAAAGCAGGTCTAGAGGAAGAAGAAACATTACAGTCATTGCAGTAGAAATGGGCATCAAAGAGCCACGTGTTGGAGGCTCCATCCAGAGCAGTGCCTTAAGTACAAAGCATTAGTGCAGGAACTAGTTGAAACAATTGTTCAATAAGAAAATGTGCCACAGAGAGATGAACCATTAATTTTGATAAGTGAGATATGGTTTTTCTAGGTGTGGTAGCGTTTCATGGCCTTACTTTGTAAATCATAAATTGCAATTTTAAAATGTAAAAGTGATGATGTGTTTTACATCACTTATGAAGCAACAATGATATTTTGGCATTTTATTGATAGCTGGGGTATTGATTCCATTTGATGTAAACTTGACCATAGAGTATGGTTATAAAGTCATGGCAAGTGTGGGGAATTCTTGGGTCATAAATTGGTCACTTAGTTAAGCATGTAATTTGAAAAATAATGTACTACAAGTTTGTAGAGGATGCATGTGTTGGCTCATCACTTTTGGCTCTGAAGGACAAAGGTGAAGGAAAATGAAGGGTGACTTTTTAGGACACTTGTAGTGCAGAAAAGGTACAAAGCAGCTGCAGATTATTTTCATGATTTTGGTGGACCAAAAGCTCTTCAGTGGGGAGGATTGATCCAGGTGGCTCCAGACACCCTTAGGAGACCAAGACAACTCAGAAATGGTCAAAACTAGAAGTGGTCGGATTGCTCTCGAACTAGGTTCAGATTGAAGTACTCGTCGCCCTAATTCCAACGATGCGAATGAATCTCCAATCCGAACCCGTATGTAGAAGTTCAAGCGAGTCAAATATTTGGTCGTAGTTGGGCAGTGGGCCGGGTTTAAGTGTCCCATAAATTCACCGTCAAGTGGCAGGGAACTTAACTCTTGAAAATGGGCGAAATTGTGGCCTCTTTAAAAATCCCAATAACCCTTATTTTGGAAAAAATAAAAATTGACCAATTCCTTTTAAAAATAAAAAAAATATAAAGTGAGGTGGTGGGCCACCAACCCCGCGACCCCATAACTATAATACATTATAAATGGTTGGGGGGCAGGTTGTCAACCTTGCCGCCCCGGAACCTCCGCAACGAAATTTCGTATTAAGTTTAATGATGCACCGCACCACCCTAAACATTAAACAAATGGTCATGGCCATTTAAAATAGGCCGACAGGAATTGAACCCATCGAGCCACGTAGGCTGGTCAGATACATGACGACCCAACAGATATAACCAACAATAATATGTGCAACAGAGGGGGTTAGGTCGGGGCTACATGGAGCTTACCCCACCCACCTTATTATTGTATATTTGTTAAAAGAAACAAAAATATATATATTATAGATGTGCCATAAAATTTCCAATGTGGGAGGTCGGTGGGGTTGGAACCCCCAAGGTGCCTGCCTCAACCCCTCTGCCATAACCAACAACCCAACGTGTTAACTTTAAAAACTCCGCCCATAATGTATTACATAAACCCTCACTGCAGATGCGCCCAAGCATAGGAGAGCACGAAGTTCGAAAATAATGATATTTTAATTGTAGGTGCGGAACCACGAGCAATGGAGACAGTGGAACCATGCCCTAGGGAACCTTGAGGGCATCAAAAATATTCCTTGAGGCCCCGAAGTTGCAGGAGTCAGAATTCTACAAAATTTATGTCGATTTTACACCTCTCTAAAAGAATCCAATGAAAATGTCCATTTTAGCAGCAGAGCTTTCCATTTTTCGGCCATTTTCCAGATTGGAGCGATGGTGTCAGATTCTCAAGTGTGCACAGTCGATTGTATGCCCCTCGACGCCAAAAATTTGATGGTGCAACTAGATCCAATAGTTGATTATCCACTTCTTCAGCCAACTTCAGGGGTTGAGGTATATTAACTTTTAATTATGTGCCTCTTTTATCAGTTGCTGTGAGATTTATTATGATTTCTAGATCCTTTCTTGATGCATGTTGCGGGATATTTTTTTTTGCTTCATGTGAGATTATGTAATGAAGATAGGAGGTCCATTTTGAGTAAGAGTTAATGTAGCTGAACGTCTCATGGAGAGACAAGCCAATCATGTTGAGGGCACATATCCTTGTATGCCAGAGAAAATGGTCCATGTACATCATCACCATTTCCAACACTATATGAATCTGATTACCCCATTTTGACATCGGGGCCGAAGACGTAACCCACACTGGGTGAACTCTATTATCAACGGCTCGTGTTATTGTGTTGTTGATTTTCATCATGTTTCCTCTTGGTTAAGCATGCATATGTGTTATTTTATGCTCTTTTAAAATGAAATTCTAACAATATCACATAAGTAAAATATCATGGGTAAATCTGGAAACTGACAAACCCGTATCACCTGGAATCACCAAACAATTATATGTGAAGCATGTCTTGCACTGAAGAAACATATAATTTTGTTTGGTAGAGGACTAGCTCAGGAAGCCAAGAGGGTTTTAGAATTGATTCATGCAATAAATTTGTGGTCCAATGAAGACACCATCAATATCTAGTGTCAAGTATTTTTATTGTTTGTAGATGATTTTTCTAGAAATATGTGGGTGTATTTCCTTGAACAAAGGTATGCCGTGTTTACCAAATTCAAAAATTTCAAGTATTGGTGGAACAGGAATTAGGTAAAACCATCGAAATTATTAGGTCTGAATATGGTGGATATTTTTTCTCACATAGTTTTATTGATAGTTGTAATCAAGACGGAATACAAAGACAAGGTAAAAGCATCAAAATTATTAGGTTTTAATATGGTGGGGAGTTTCTCTCATAGTTTGATTGAAATTTGTAATCAAGAAGTAATGTGGAGATAATACACCACCACTTATACTCCACAACAAAGGGGAGTTGTACAAATAAGGAATCACATTGGTATGGATATTTCAAGGTGCATCCTAGACATAGTACATACAACTATCTACCTCCTCAAAACTATGGCTCCAAAAGAGGCTTGATATGGAAAGTAATTTTAGGTAAGTAGTCTTAATGTTGTTGTTTAAGTTACTTATGCATGATTTATTGATGAAAATCACAACAAAATAGATGTTAAATGTTGAAATTTTATGTTCATGAGGTATAGTTATTACCTAAATCTTATAGTTGGCTTGTATTGTTTCCCAAAAAGAATGTTTTTGCCAAGATATGGTGATTAAGGAAAATGTAGTTTTTCTTTTCCAGTGTAAACTAAACAAGGTAAAAGGTCTGAAAAAAGGTGAAAATGGAGGTAATATAATAGGAATAAAACCAGTTGTTTTAAAGGAAACACATCAATATGAGGTAGGAAAACCTTTGGGAGCAATAAATCATTCAAAATTTAGCAATACTCCTATAGCAATACAATCCATATTTGGAATATGAGTGATGCATATTATATTGTGGTTTTAATAGGTCACACTAGCCTTATTAAAGGAATTTCATGGGACTTAGTTGGTCATTTTATTGCAAGCCAATCATATGACAAAAATTTCATTATTTGGTGTACAAGTGAATGGAGTCTATAACACAGAACTAAAGGCCACTGGGGGACATCTATTGGTTGATTATTGAATCTAGGGTCTTGTCATTTGGGCTCTTGCTAATTTAGAACCCTAGTGAGTTGAGAGGAAGATGAAAGAAAATGTCTTGATTATTTGAGTATGTTGATCTATGAATCCTGTCCAAGGTTTGAATTAGAAGGATCTAGGGTTTATACCCTAGGATTGATTTCTTCCGCTATAAAGCGTTCGATGACAACTTTCTGGAATAAGAATAATTTCAATGCACATAATATGCATTAAAGGTAGATAAAGAATAAAAAAAATAATAAAATAAATTAAGAAATATCTTTATGACAATAAAAATTGGACAAAACTAAGGCACATGAATACCTGAATGAACTCCTCTTGGTTTCATGAATAATTTGTTGGAGTATTCTAATCTTGGAGAAACCATTCCACGATTTGACAGAGCAACAAAGAAGTCAACATTGACTTGGTTTTTCATCTTTTGGATTGAGTGAGGTTTTCTCAAAGACTATCCAAATCCTACATTATTCTCTATTGAATAGGGCTAACCATGTGAAGGTGGAAGCTCTTATGGCCCCTCTCCCCCTCACACCACTCTCCATTCCCTAGTACCCAATATATCTACTATAAAAAAGTTGATAGGAACACATTAAGGTTCATGAATACACACTAGCAAATTTTTTTTTGCTAAGGAAACATAATAATATTATTAGAGGAGTGAAATAAATAGTTTTCTTTCATGACAAACCTACTATGAGAAATCAATATGGATACAAATAAATGTAAACTAGTTGGAAATGCATTATTTTTTGTATTTTAAATTATTGATTATTATAGGGAGAGGCCAGTGGTAAGTCTCTTAACAAAATAACTTAGCCAATCAAGAAAGTTATGAACACATATGATCATGGACATACAACCTTAATTTGCATGGTGTACCCAACTTCAAGGAGGAATACCTTATGTTTATGATGAATACCAAGTCAATATAGTCTTCACAAAACATATGAAGATAGGAAATTATAATTTTAACTAATCAATGGTTTGAATTTAAGTATACTGAATCATTAATGTGAGGACCGAACCCGGGTCTTCTAAATATAACCAAATTTATGATTTAATTTAGTCACAATAAGAAGGAAACTAGCATGTTTATAAATCAACAATTATTTGATAATGACATACAAGTAAAATTTGATTTACAACATATTAAACATATAAAGTATTTTATTTGCAACAATTTACATAAATACAACAAAAAATTGAAGAATACTTGATCCGATGTCTTGGTTGGGGTGCTCCCACTGAGATTATCCAACTGAATTTTCCACCCTGCCAACTAGGAATGTTTATCCGACTTCCTAGCTTAGGGAAACTCCCACTACTACATATAGGACTAAATTGTGACGATATAGTTTGATGGTATGGACCAAATTGTCGCAAAGGTCAATAAAATGTCATTTTTTAAAATTTTGGTGCCCGTAATTGTCGCAATTATGACGACATATTTGTTGTGAGTTGTAATTGTGACATATGATTTCTAATGCAACGACATAAGTTGTTCGTTGCAAGTGAGATGAAAAATATTTTGTGCTGGAATCAAGACAGTAGGCATTAGTCATTGCAATTGTGATGACACATGGTTAATGTGACTGATTATTTGACCATGAGGTTAATGTTACAATTTATTTGACTGGTCGTCTTTGACTTTGACTAGTCATTTAATGTCGCGATTGCAATGATAAATAGATTTATAAATACCCCATATATAAGAGATGTTTCGATATATTTGTTATAACTACAATAATTGTGAAAGGTTATAAGGTATTTTTTGTGAGAGAAAAACATATTTTGTTTTATATAATTGTTTTCTGGTTATGGGTAGAATATCAAACAACATTAGATGGGGATCAACTAATCCGCAAATGGGTCAATTATGGGAAATGTTATTTCCCTTGCAATTCTTGGAGGTGTAGACATTTGTGGATATTTTTATATGAAAATTATAATAGACATTGTAGGAAGAATGGGAACATTGAAGTGGGGAATGAATATCGTCCAGTGGTAAGATTATGCTATTTATGAATCATTATATATATTTTATTTATATTAATCATGTTTTTATTATAATATTTGTTATGCAGACTAATTATTTCACATGATTGTTTGAAATTATTATAAAGTCATCATGCCCCCTTAGGTATTGTGATTCTAATATTGCACCAAGTATTAGTGCTAGAAATTATGTTCTATAAGTTGAGGAAGATGGAGTGAATCTTGAAGCTCAAGATCATAATGATCCTGTGCAAGAATGACATGATGTTTCTAGATGATGAGACAAATCAATTGATCCAAGACGTGCTTGGCATTGATGTAGAGAACGAAGATATTTTTTGCGATGATAAACATGTGCTAAATAAGGCAGTGACATGAATTTATGAAGGCTCAAGGGAAAATGTTATCTCTACTACATTATTGTTGGTGAACTTAAAGGTTTTGAATGATTTTTCAAACAATTGTATGACATAGATCCTAAGGTATAATGTAATATGTTTCATCACATGCTTGATTTGTTTTCCTTTTTTTGTGTTAATTAATGTGTAAAATAAGAATGCAATATTTATGATTAATATTGTTTACACTAATTATTGATTTTTTATGTTTTACTAGATTGTTAGGTGAGTTTTTTTTACCATTACCAAATGATTTACCTCACTGTTATGTATGTAAATCCTCTTTGCAGACAGAGATGATCCCTCTAGCCCTAGAGTGGGTCTAGTAACAAGGAATCATGCTAGAGTGTAGGTTCCTAGATATTTGAATGAAAGAGGACGCAAAAAGATGGCCTACCTATGGTCCAATGTTGTCTTTGACACTCGTAGTAGTGATGAGAACCTCTGGCTCCTGATTTGGAAAGTCACAACCCCTTCGCTTATCACGTTTGGACACCTACACAGAGATCAGAAAACGATAACCACCTACCACATAGTAAGTTCATCCAAAAACTACTAGTCAGTTAGAGAAGACTAAGCATATTGCATTCGATAAATACAAAATACAAGATGGGAACCACACAATATCCACTTATATTATTAGGTAGAAAGAAGAGATACAACCATGCTCTGACGTTGCGGTCTCCTCCAGCGGGGTTCAGGCGAAGCATGTCTCAAAGCTCGTCGGGGAATTCGGATGGGATAAGGGCCCTCTCGATGGAGTTTCTTCTTGATCTACCTTCTCAATAACTCAGTTATTCAGCTATAGTTCAGTTCTCCAAGTTCAACACTTTAGCTGTATAATTCTCTTTTTTTCAGCTAGCTTTAAATAAGGAATAAGGCTTGTTTATATAGAGGAAAAGAAGGAGGTTGGGATCCCTACAAAGGTGGAAGGGAGGCCTATCCTTTAGGAGTGTTCCAAGGGAGGTGGAAACTACTAAATAAATGAGGAAGCCCATGGTTGTTTCAGTTCAACCACTCCCAATGACTCATCCCCGAGGTGGTTGGAATGGAACCTCCACCTCTATTTTTAAAAAACATTCCATAAAAAACTTGGCACAGGTGTCTAAATGGCACAGAATGCCAAGTGGCATGGGCTTAATGTTAAATTTCCAGGTCGGTGTGAGGATGTAACGGGCTACTCGCACCAAGGCAAAAATAGGGATTTTCACAGCTCTGCTTAGTGAAATGTCAACAAGAATAATGTTGCTTTCATTAAAAGGGATGCAAGGATGATATTTGCAAAGCATGACACTACGTATTGGTCACAGAAATGACCCTCCAATGTGTGAGTTGGGGATTGCAGGGATAGTGACAAAATTCTGTGTAACAGATGCCCCCTAAAGCATGAGGTCTGAGGGAGAGGGAGGGGTGAAATGCTTTACGAGAACGTGTTCGAACCAAACATCATTGTCGAAAAACCTGCAATTACAAATACAAATGATATCTCTGATACATGAACATGTGGCATGGGCATAGCCATCCATAATAGAGTATATAAAAATTGAGATCTAGGTATGGACGTAGCCATCTAGCAATAAAGATCACTAAATAGAATTAGGTATGGTCGCAGCCATCCAATAAAGAGAGTCATGCAATAAGTCATAATAATCCACAAAAATCTGAAGCCTGGAGTTTATCAAACAAAATATAGGGTCTTGCGCTCCATCTCGACCCGAACAAGTACAATTTATAGAGTGCGAATGTATGAGCTAAAGTCGAACATGCAAGAAAATCGTCTGATTACCAGTCAATGATGAAAGTTTTTAACAGATGCGAGAGGAACCACCAATAATTACAATGGCTCTCAAGGTACGAAAGGTATAATCCATAGAATGTGAACAGTGATATGGCATTGAACACCCGCAGAGTCAGTCAATCAAAGGCCAATGATGTGGACCCTACTTTGAATGCAAAGAACCTTCCATTAAGGCATGTAGGCTCCAAGGTACCGAAAGGGAGTCTCTAGATCAGATTCCTGGATAATGAGCTAAAGTCGACAGGAAGTGACCTGGTCGAAGGAGGGCAATAATGTTTCCCACATCATCGACATGAGACAGAGGAATATGATGTTTGTGAATCAGGACCAATGGAGAATCAGAGGGAGGTTGAAAACTGCAGAGGCAAACTTCTCTTGAACATATCAACATCACGACACTAGATTTGGCAGTATTTGACATCAAAGGATCTGAGGTCATGATGACGTGGCAAAGAGAAAATGAGAGGTCAAAAGAGATTACCCAAATCCATGGAGGAAAAAATGACTAAATGAGATGTCCCCAACCTGGCACGAATGCAAACAAGTGCCATGTTAAAGAGTGACATACTGCCAATACAACTAAAATCTGGTTCCATTTTACCCCACCATTTTTGGCAATTACCCCAATTATTTTTGAAAACAAGCTTGAAGGGGATAGCATATGCTTGCACTGTAAGTTTTTCCTTCAGAAAAATCCATCCTAGTACATTTTATGAGCCCTAGGAAGGAGGAACTCGAATAACGTCATGGTGACAAAGTCCGATGTCATCAGAGTTTAACGAGTCTGACAAAGGAAGAACTTGGCATCTTTTCATGTTTAGAGAGTTTGAAAAGAAGGAAGAAAAGAAAACTCCAACAGTCCCTTTTCGTAGGTAGTCTCATAGATCCTAAAAGGTAGAAAACTGTGTCTGAGAGAACCTCTTAGTCACGATTGGCTAAGGTATTCCTTTTTCATAAATAATCTATCCCATACCGAAAAAGGAGTAAACATATACTGGGTAGATATCGTTTCGCAGCCACTTAACGAGTTCAAAACGACAAGTGTCTCGGCAATATTTTCAATTTTAGAAAGTCAGAAAAGAGCTGAAAGATGACTCTAGTAGTGACTTTTTCATGTTTTTACCGAGTCTGAAAAAGTATAAAATATAACTTGTTACCTCATCATTGTCGCATGAAAACTTGTTGCTGCACAAGAGACATGTATAAAACCCATTTTTCGAAAATAATACAATAAAATAATCAAAAAACATGTCTTAAAACCTAATTAAGGTTGTGAAAAAGTTATAAATGCCAAAAATGGTAAAAATAATTACTTTTCACTTTTTACCTCTTGTGGAGCAATAGTTACCCGTTTTACTGTGCAATCTTGCGACGACGATAGCGGCCAATCTAGTAGATCAATCACAAATCTGTCAACTCTAGGTAAGATCTGAGATCCCTCTTGTTATTTTAAGCTATTTCTTGCTTCTTGCATTTCTCAATTTTGAATTTTGGGGGAGGAATTGTAAAAATTAGGGCTGCGCAGTTGGTGCAGGTTTCAGGCATGGAGTCGCGCCAACCGCCCGATTTTTAACACTAGGGCACGCCCATTGGCATGAATGTTTTTAGAAACAGTCGTGCCAATGGCGCAAACCAATTTCTAGCAAAAATATGCACCAAATGTCCCAATTTTTTACAAATATAAGGGCTAAAATTGACTAATACCACTCATATGTGTGTGTTTGCAGGTAGAAAGGAGAAAAATGGTTATTGAATGGAAAGAAAGGGAACATAGTGAAGAAGATGAGCTAGCCATGAAAAATGAGGGAGTTATGGAAGCACTCAGAAATTGTGATTTGAAAAAATTATTTCTAACACCATGTCTCCGAGCCCAACCAAAATTTCTACAATATCTGATCAATATATGGGACGAAAATCAAGAGAAGTTCATCCTACGGGATCAAGAACCTGAGATTGATGTTTCGGACGTGTACTTCATCATAGGATTATCAAGGAGAGGTGCACCACCACTCCTAACTGGCACTCGGACATGCATGGAAAGCATGACCAAGGTGATAGACAGGGTATGTCGACGGAAAGAATCCAGTAGTGGGAAAGTTGATATACAAACTATCCTAGATTTGACACTATGCGTGGTATTGTATACCATCACACGGGTTGTGGGATCACAAGCACCGCACGAAGCAACAAAGATAGAGTTGCTTCTTGCTATGGACTGCATGGATCCAACCATATACAATTGGGCAGAGGCCGTGACCATAAACATGAAGTACCAATTAACCAAATGCAAGAATACTAAACTGAAACAATTTGGTTATGGATCCATCCTGGTATCGTTATTCCTGGAACGTTTACCAATTTTTCAACGATAGGAGGTCATAGTTCCAACACCACCAACAAGAGAACCACGGATGGCCAGATGGGCAACACTGATGCCAAGGGCAGGGGGCGGCCAACAAATGTATTGGAGGCTGGAATTTTTTGATTGGCTCCATCAACAACTGATTGTCGTGGAGGATTGGCCCTACTCTGGCACAGATTTCACTGATGATCCATACCTCCCATTCCCGGAGGGAGAAGATTGGGATGAAGATTTGGGTGAGACTCAATTTTTAAGTTTTATGAGTATTATGATTTTTTTTTTGTTTATTTATGTATGTTCTGAAATTAAATCAATGTGATGCAGATGTTGGCCCAGAGAAGCCTGCCAGAATGTCACCGATAGCAAGGTGAATCCCTCGCAATTTCGACCCTCAAGGCAAGAGCGGCGAGTAAGATGAGATAGTGCACAACCTAGAGGGGATCACCCAAGGAGTCCTAGATTATGCATGGTTTGATGATGTTCCTCATGCCTATCAGAGACATACTATAGGGGTGCCTAGCCAAATCCACTGCTTGTTGAGGTGGCTAGTACGGGCCGTGACATGTTATCACGAGCATCATGTTGATTAGACACCTAGGTTTATTTTATCTGCATATTTTGTGAGACATGATGTCTTAGGATGTAATAGAAACATACATATATTTTTTTTATGTTTATGATGCACACAGTTGCAAACATGCGATATATATATATATATATACATCTATTTCCTTACATGGATCTCTTACATATGATGATGCTTTTAAAAATTATGCAAATGTCTATCTAATACAATGTTAGCCACTGTATCAATTAATGTGTTCATTTGTCTAGGAATATGTTGATAAGTAATAAAATCAAAATGTCTTTCCAACAAACAAATACATAAATAAAATCTTAGAATGTGCAGATTTATAACCGAATAATGATTATTGAGTTGTAGAACAACAAGCTGTGAAGCTAGATTTACAAGCAATGCGCGTATGCTGAGGTTGATTGCCTCGGTTAATAGCTCAATGACAACGCTATATTCAGTGACATTGTTTGTATTTCATCCTAGAAAAATACCTTGTAGATATATCAACTCACCAGCAGGATTATAAATTACCCAGGTTGCTGAAGACAAATTCATGGTACTATGGGAATCACCATCCGCGAAACCGACATAAGGGGTAATAGACATCTCCACAATAAGCAAGACCCAATAAGTAGGAAAACGCTCACAAAGCACACCAAACCCAAAAACATGCACAAAAATGAAAATAACACCTATGTACACCTGTTATGCATGAATGACTTATGCATGTTATTTTTTGAGATATAACCCATTTCTTGGTTGTTCAAGAGGATGACCTTCGTAGTCAATTAGCTCATAGGCCCCATTTTGCAACACACGTTTAACGATGTAGGGCCCATACCACATAGGTTGAAATTTTCCTACCCCTAGCTTATCATGAGCTTGGTTATATAGGAGGACGAGATCTCCTTCAATGAAAGAACGAGGGAAAATTGATTGATCAAAATGAGCTTTGAATCACTTCTTTTGTGCTTCGATGACCAAAGTGGCTAAGAAACGAGTTTCATCCAACCTCTCTAAGTAGAGGATATTCTCTTCTTCTAGCGAAGTGTTTGGCAGTAATTGCACAGCTAACTTGAGTGAAGGTATTTCACACCCAATCGGGAGAGTAGCTTCCAGACCATAAACCAACTGAAAAGGGGTGAATCCGGTCGCGCTCTTAGTCAAATGTTGGTATGCCCAAAGAGCCGAAAATAACATGAGATGCCAATTTAATTTGTGGATCCTGTGACAAGAACTTTGTTCACAGCTTCAACCTGGCCATTGGCTTGAGGGTAGTATGGCGTTGAGTTGTCGTGACGCAGACCCAAATTAGAAGTCAACTCCGCCACCATATAATGCTGAAAATGGGAACCGTGATTGGTAATGATGGCTTGAGGGACACCAAACCTAACAATAATATGATTGAATATGAACTGAGCAGCTATCTTACTGTGAGCGGCAAGTGTAGGCATTGCTTCGGCCCATTTGGTGAAGTAATCCACGGCTACGATGATATAAGCATGCCCCCCACCCAAGTGAGGGTTACACGCATAAAATCGATGCCCCACTTTGCAAAGGGACCAACGATAATGACAGGGTGAAGAGGAATAGGTGGCGAACATGATTGGCATTGATAAATCTGGCAATAATGACATTTACGAACTACGACAATACAGTCTTTGAAAATGGAAGGCAAAAAATAACGAGCACGAATTATATTTTTTGCTAGTGTAACCAGACATGTGACCACCACAGGAGCCACTGTGAAAATCATTCAACACTTTCTCAGCTTCCTCGAGGGTCAAACATCAGTGGAGTATGGAATCAATTCCAACGTGATAGAGTGTATCTTTGACTATGCGATAAGGTTGTGAGTGATGCCGGATACGACGGCGAGCATCCTTTGTCAACTCAGATCAGAATGTGGAAGTTTGTAGATATATGATGATATCACCGTACCAGGGGTTGAGGGTGCTAATCAAGAAAAGTGTATCGTCTGGAATACGATCCTCAGAATGAGACGGAGCAGAGTCGGAAGGGAGGGAACAAATCAAATCAGAAAAAACTAGCGATTTATTTGATTTGGTAGCAGTAAATTCCAAATCAAAATCTTGAAGAATAATGATCCACTTCAAGTATTTCCCCCTCAGCAATTGTCGAGACAAAATATAGGTCATGGGGTTGCAATCAAAAATCACAGTCACCATACGCAAAGAATATAATGATGAAAGCGTTGGACGACTTGGACCGCAGCTAGTGCTAACTTCTCGACATGAGTATAATGCATTTCAGGATCGAGAAGGTTACGAGACAAGTAATAAATGACATGTTCATGACCATCATCATCGTCTTGTACCAAAACCATGGAAATTATACTAAAAGCGATAAATAAATAGAGGGAAAAATCACGATGATAATTCGGAGGACGTAATAAAGGAGCGTTGACCAACAATGTCTTGAGTGCATCAAAATATTGTTGAGAAATCTCATCCCAACAGAAAGGGACGTCTTGTTTCAAAAGTTGCGTGTATCCTTTAGCTACTTTAGCATAGTTCGGTATAAAACGGCATAGTAAATTTGCCTTTCCTTGCAGACTCTGCAACTAATGTAATGAGGATGGAGAGGGGAGATTGACAATAGCCTCAACCTTAAGTGGATCAAGGCGAATTCTATCATTAGACACGATAAACCCTAAAATTCTACCAGAATCAATGCAGAAGACACATTTATGTGGATTAAGCCGAATGTTGTAGTGTCGACAATGAAGAAAGATCTGACAAAGATGGTCCAGATGTTCTCTACGCTTAGCTGAATGAGATGGAAGGTCATCCAGGTAAGGTTGAACGATGTGACGAATGTCATGGAAAGCGTAGGACATCGCTCATTGGAATGTGGCCTCGACATTCTTCAAGCCAAAAGGGAGTTTCTTATATGCAAAGGTATCCCAAGGACAGATAAAAGTCATCTTGTGCTGATCAGCCGGGAGAATGTTAATCTGATTATATCCATAAAAGATGTCCATAAGGGAAAAAATCTCACTCTCGGCAGAGTCATCAATGATCTGATCGATGAAGGGAGTAGGATAATTATCCTTAGGACAGACCTGATTTATGTCATGGTAGTCAACACAGACACGGATAGTTCCATGTTTCTTATCGACAGGAACGATGTTCAAAACCCATTTTGTCAAGGGAATTGGATAAATGAAACTAGATTTGAGAAGTTTTTAAACTTCACTTTTAATGGTCGCAGCCTTTCTAGGGTGCACCAGATGAAGACGCTGAAAAACAGGCTTCGAACCTGGATAGGTATTGATTTCATGCACCACTATACTAGGATCAATTCCGGGAATTTATTTGTAGGACCATGCGAAGACATCTTAGAATTCACGGAAAATGCTAGTGTAAACTTGGACTTCATCTGAAGAATAAGTGACCCCCACATGGATGTTCTCGACGATTCCCGACTTCACGAAAATTTCAATAGGCATCATCTGAGTGATATTGCTCAAGTTTCCTTATGTAAAGACTTCATGTGTCAGGATTGGCGTTTGAAGTAGAGGAGAAGGAGCTTGAGATGTAAAATGCTCAAGACATGTAGACATAGCCCCGAGGCTAGGCATAAACGAAGAACGATGATGACCATCGTCCCACGACAGGTCTTCGAGAGACATGGTTTCCACGATGGCTTCATTGGAAGGAAACACTTCTTTCAAAGGATTGGGTGAGTCTGAATAGCCGAGCCAGGGGGATTGATAATACACGTCAAGAGACAAGATTAAAGGAGCACCATCAGGTGGTGGGGTACCGGATGCAGCAATGAGTTCACAATAATCGATTTCAATCAGACTCAAAGGCATTGAATCTCCATATGAATCAAATTGTTCAGGTGAAGGAATAATCCATGGGTGATCAGACCAAGAGATCATATTAACTTGAAGAGACCTGGCCCAATGCTCTCGAAGGGAGTAGGGATATTATCCCCATACGAAACATTGTTCTCGGAAGAAGAGGTGAATAATGACAATTGATCGACAGTAACAATATTTCCCTCGTGTGGAAATTTCAAAACACGGAAGAGGGTGGATGGAACGCAAAGCATAGCATGAGTCCAACTACGACCGAGTAGAAGATTGTAATTGAGTTTGGAATCAACTACTTCTACTTCAAAATTGAGTGTCTTCCCTTTCAAGGTAATCGAAAAACTTGCGAGAACACCCAAAGGTTTTGATTCCCTTCCATCAAATGCTTCAAGGGAATTTGGTGAGGAATTCAGGGCCGGAGAGCCAATGGCCTTCTAGCAAGAAGATGACATGACGCAGGTTAACACACCTTTGTCCATAATGAATTGATGGATGTCGAGACCATTAATAACGACTTGTATAATGAACACGATCTGGTGCGGAAGTTATGGGACAAAATTATCTAGATCGAAAGCGAGAAGGCTAGTATCTGTAGGATCAACACTGTCGATCGTAGATAATAAAGTTTTCCGCTGAGACGAACAACTCTGAAGTAATTCTAACACGGACATCGCGGATGGTGCCTATGCCAAATCCTCAAAAATACTAAATTTTGAGCAGCACGGGCATTAGGATTATAATAATACTTTCAGAGAACACCTTTGGAAGGTGGTCGCACAATGGGTTCAGTACTGGGCCTTTCAATCTCAAGAGGGCCGAAAACAAGTGGGAGAGGAGGACCATCAAAAATCTCCTCCCCCATTGCTTGGCATGACCCAACATAATATTTCGACTGAGTAGTGATAGAAATGGATGCAGAACCGTTCATCATGAACACTTGAGAGCCAAATGGAGCAGACGACAGAGGTTGCTCAACCATCTGGGTTTGATGAGACAGAAAAGGTTCTTTAAGGACAGTAGGAGTACCCTGAGTGCTTTTGAGCAATCTACTCTCTTCGGCCCATTAAGGAAAGTCCTTGGTGTAGTGCTCTTCATCACAAATTAGACAGGGGTACTTCGATTTAAGCTGTGAACCATCATCATCACGAGATTTGGATGAATCCGATTTTGGGGCATCGGTCTTGGCCTTGCCTTTACCCTTATTTTTTCCTTTAGAAGTTTCATCCACAGGATTGGCCTGAACGACATTGACCTCTGAGGTTTTACTAGGATTTGGACTAGACTGAGGAGAAATATCATTGGAAGAATTAGTATTTTTCTTCCCAGGGTTGGAAGAAGAAGACTTACACGAAGTCTAAGACACAGAACCAATAATACCGTCGACGGATGGGGTTGCCGGTGCGTTAGAAGTTCTAGGTCAAGGGGCATCAGTCAAAATATCATACAATATGCGCGATTGAGAGTACACGAGATCAAGGTACTGGGCATGAGCAATGACCTGTTCCTCGGTTACACATGCCCCCATGGCTATGTCTTTTGCAATCTGATTGACAAAGGAGGTAGTGAACCAATGAGTAAGAAGCTGATCAGGAATTTCAAATTTGATCAAGTGACAATGACGTATCCATTCATGAATATGGTCTGAGATATGAGTAGCCCGGTCCTGTTTCAAGGAGGCGAGGAGATGCATCCTAGCTTCATAACGAACCGGTAACTGAAAATGAGTAAGGAATTCCATAGCGAGAGAGTTGAAATCTTGAAAGATACCATGAGAGAGCTCGATATATCAGTTAGTAGCAGCACCAGTAAGATTCCATTTAAAAAGACGAAGCTGAATAGAATCATCAACCCAAGAGTTAGAGGAACACCACAAGTGGTAAGTCATAACATGTGCTTGGGGGTCTTCTCCAGACTTGCCCTCAAATTTGGGACAATCACCAGGAATCTTAGTCAGAACCAGAGGCCAATATGGGTTATGAAGAATATTATAATTCATTAAATTTGACACATCCAGTAACTCTAATGTGGCGAGAAATGGTAATTGAGGGTTAAAAGGCATAGCAGGGCCTTGATAAGAACCTGAATTCACATTCCACCCTGTTTGAGAAAAGTTCTTCCCCCATTGGTTCTATCCCGAAGGATTCTGACGGTATGGGGGATAAGTCAAATAATTTTGTTGATATTGAGGACCAAGATACTGATTCTGAGTATACCATTGAGGTCCTTGCTGAGCAACATAAGGATTCTGCGGCAGAATGTAAGCATGGCCTTGCGGTTGATTATACTACAACTGAGATTAAAGGTGATAAGTAAAACCTTGAGGCGCACTATATACTGGTCGATATTGACCACGAGGATAATAAGAGCCTTGGGGTTGAACTGGCTGTTGATAAGTGGGGCCCTGTTGAGCTGAATAAACAGGGTGGACCAGTTGCTGAGTAGACTTAACAGGCTGCTAAAAAGTAGGACCCTGCTGTGAAGCAGAGTAAAATTGCTGTTGAGCAGATTGAGCTGGCTATTGGGCCAGTTGAGTAGGTTTCCCTTACGGAGTAGGTTGGACTGGATGTTGAGGGCCACTAGGTTTCCCCCGCTGAGCAGGTTGGCCCGATGGTTGCGATGGAACAAGTTTCCTTGGAGGAGGACCAGAGGGTTGTCCTTGTTGCCCAATGTTTAGACCAGTTTGAGTATATGATCCCGGTTGTTGTATAAAAGGTTGTCCCTGTGATGAATATATTTCCCCCCCAGGACCATAAGAAGGTCTTGGTTGATACAAAGTTTGACCAGAAGACCCTTGGGGTTGTCCTTGTTGGACCATAGGTTGACCTTGTAAAGGTTGGCCTTGTGGACTGTAAGGTTGTCCCTGAGGACCTAATGCAAGTCATGACTGAGATGAAGGTTTTCCTTGTGGGCCACGGGGTTGCACCTGATAAGTCCTCCCAATCTTGGGAATGATTTCATAAGGGTCATAAACAAGAATACCACGCTCATCATAATGATGGGGAGTAGGAAACACATAGTTGGGGTTACCGACATCATCATAGGGATGAGGAGTAATATAGGGAAAATAAATAGGATTACCATATTCATCATAATGGTGTGGCGGATTAACAGAAGCATGAGGCTGCTGAGAAACCTGAGAGTTATGTTGATGGATAGACAATAGATACTCTTCAAAATTAAGGCCACCAGGTATATTAGTCAAGGTTGATGGTGACTGAGTGACCGGCATAGATGCACCTGCACAGCCAATAGGTTGAACATGGACAGATGTAACCAAAATCGATGAAGCAGGTGTCATCAGTGACGATCCTAACGATGGAAGGACTGGACTCCTGGATGGAGTATATGCTACCATGGAGGCAACACTAGCAATAATCTGACCCAAAGACCTATATCCGGCTGGAAGTGACACCGATGGTGAAGATTGAGCAGACACTTGAGTGGTGTTTTCAGGGAAAATTTGATACTCTTCTGTAGAAAGAGGAATTCCATCACTGCCAATAGGACCTGATGTATCCATGTCTGACTCCTCCTTGCCTTTACCATTATTTTTTCCTTTAGAAGTTTCATCCACAAGGATTGGCCTCAACGACATTGACCTCTCGGTAGTTTTACTAGATTTGACTAGACCGATAGGAGAAACATCATTGGAAGAATTAGTATTTTTCTTCCTGTATTGGGAAGAAGAAGACTTACACGAAGTCCGAGACACGTAATCACAATACCGTCGACGCTGAGCGGGGGTCGCCGTGCGTTAGAAGTTTTTAGGTCAAGGGGCATCAAAATATCATACAATAGTGCCCCATAGAGAGTACAATGCCAGATCATGGTACCGGTACAGCAATGCCCCGTTCCCTCTGCTACACATGCCCCCATGGCTATGTATTTTGCAATTCGATTGACAAAGGAGTATGGTCTCAATGAGTAAGAAGTCGACTGTGAATTTCAAATTTGATCAAGTGACAATGATTGATTCATTCATGAATATGGTCTGAGATATGAGTAGCCCGGTCCTGTTTCAAGGAGGCGAGGAGATGCATCCTAGCTTCATAACGAACCGGTAACTGAAAATGAGTAAGGAATTCCATAGCGAGAGAGTTGAAATCTTGAAAGATACCATGAGAGAGCTCGATATATCAGTTAGTAGCAGCACCAGTAAGATTCCATTTAAAAAGACGAAGCTGAATAGAATCATCAACCCAAGAGTTAGAGGAACACCACAAGTGGTAAGTCATAACATGTGCTTGGGGGTCTTCTCCAGACTTGCCCTCAAATTTGGGACAATCACCAGGAATCTTAGTCAGAACCAGAGGCCAATATGGGTTATGAAGAATATTATAATTCATTAAATTTGACACATCCAGTAACTCTAATGTGGCGAGAAATGGTAATTGAGGGTTAAAAGGCATAGCAGGGCCTTGATAAGAACCTGAATTCACATTCCACCCTGTTTGAGAAAAGTTCTTCCCCCATTGGTTCTATCCCGAAGGATTCTGACGGTATGGGGGATAAGTCAAATAATTTTGTTGATATTGAGGACCAAGATACTGATTCTGAGTATACCATTGAGGTCCTTGCTGAGCAACATAAGGATTCTGCGGCAGAATGTAAGCATGGCCTTGCGGTTGATTATACTACAACTGAGATTAAAGGTGATAAGTAAAACCTTGAGGCGCACTATATACTGGTCGATATTGACCACGAGGATAATAAGAGCCTTGGGGTTGAACTGGCTGTTGATAAGTGGGGCCCTGTTGAGCTGAATAAACAGGGTGGACCAGTTGCTGAGTAGACTTAACAGGCTGCTAAAAAGTAGGACCCTGCTGTGAAGCAGAGTAAAATTGCTGTTGAGCAGATTGAGCTGGCTATTGGGCCAGTTGAGTAGGTTTCCCTTACGGAGTAGGTTGGACTGGATGTTGAGGGCCACTAGGTTTCCCCCGCTGAGCAGGTTGGCCCGATGGTTGCGATGGAACAAGTTTCCTTGGAGGAGGACCAGAGGGTTGTCCTTGTTGCCCAATGTTTAGACCAGTTTGAGTATATGATCCCGGTTGTTGTATAAAAGGTTGTCCCTGTGATGAATATATTTCCCCCCCAGGACCATAAGAAGGTCTTGGTTGATACAAAGTTTGACCAGAAGACCCTTGGGGTTGTCCTTGTTGGACCATAGGTTGACCTTGTAAAGGTTGGCCTTGTGGACTGTAAGGTTGTCCCTGAGGACCTAATGCAAGTCATGACTGAGATGAAGGTTTTCCTTGTGGGCCACGGGGTTGCACCTGATAAGTCCTCCCAATCTTGGGAATGATTTCATAAGGGTCATAAACAAGAATACCACGCTCATCATAATGATGGGGAGTAGGAAACACATATATGGGGGTACCGACAGCGTCATAGTGATGAGGAGTAAGATAAGGAAAATAGATAGGATTACCATATTTTTCATAATGGTGTGGCAGATTAACAAGAGCATGAGGCAGATGAGAAATGTGAGAGTTATGTTGATGAATAGCTAATAGATACTCTTCAAAATTAAGGCCACCAAGTATCTCAGTCGAGGCTACTAGTGACTGAGTGACCGACACAGATGCAGCCATGCAGACAGTAGGTTGAAGTGGGACAGATGTAACCAAAAGCGACGAAGCAGGTGTCATCGGTGACATTCCTAATGATGGAACGACTAGACTCCTAGATAGATTAGATGTTTCCATGGATGCAACACTAGCAATAATTTGACCCAGGGACCTATATCCGACTAGAAGTGACACCGATGGTGAAGATTGAGCAGACACATGAGGGGTGTTTTCAGGAAAAAGTTGATATTCTTCAGTAGAAACAGGAATTCCATCACTACCAATAGGACTTGATGTGTCCATGTCTGATTCCTCCATAAGATCTTCGAAAAGACTATGAGGACTAGGAGGTATAACAACAACTAGAAATGGTGATTCCAACGTAAGAGGAGGAAACTCTTCTTCGTCCCCAAAACTAGACCAAGCGCCCGAGGGAGGCCAATTGAACTCAACTGGCTCGTTAGCGGGAGATTGGGTAGCAAGGGGTAAGACCGACGGGAGAATAGGCTGCTAAATCTCAGCAGACCTAGAGGATTGAGGAGTTTCAAATGAACTATTTTGGTAAAGGACTACCTCTAGAAGGGAGCAAGGATGAAAAAACTAGTGGTTCCGCCACCGTGACTGCTTCACAACAAGAAAGAAAAAGAGAGATCCAAGCAAAGACTCAAAAAACTAAGGAAAAAAAAAAACAAGCCAAGTGCTAAAACTTTTAATGGGCGTGTGATCGTGGGTAGTTTATTTTACGACACTGAAACCAAACTTTGTTGTTTCATATTTTAAGAGTCAAGAAAAAGACAAAAGATGACTCTGGTCACTTTCAATTTTGAAAGAGCGCGAAAG
Source organism: Pinus albicaulis (assembly GCA_034641835.2). Classification (NCBI taxonomy): domain Eukaryota; kingdom Viridiplantae; phylum Streptophyta; class Pinopsida; order Pinales; family Pinaceae; genus Pinus; species Pinus albicaulis. The sequence goes on along the minus strand of CM076575.1, from coordinate 1,276,042,646 downwards.
GACAAGTGCTCGATGATCTTTTCAAATTTAAGGAGTCAGTAAAGACAAAAAATGACTGCTCAGGTATTCTAAGCAAGAGGGTATGCTAGGTTTCCATGAACTGCCATATACACCTTGGTGATCAAATGAAAGAGAAATGACCAAGGATTTAACGTACATCCAGGTAGTCTCCCCGAATGTTGTGTTCGGTGTATCATGGTTACAAGACGTTAGACTTGGGTTCCTATGGATAAAAGGATTGCAACCTAGAAGGGTCTCCCTTTATATACTCAATGGTACGGGGAGCACAAGTCCATACTAGCACTGTCTGGAGCTAGATGGAAAACGACAGCTACTAGGTTTTAAGACGCCGGAACACGTCTCTAACTTAGACCACTAAAATATTTTGTTAGGTCTTAATGTTGCCTTAGGTTAATTTAAATAGATTTTAACATTGATCCTGGATTAGGTTTTAGTTTCCATGCCTTAACATATGTTGGATCTGAAATTTTCCTAAATGCAAAACTACATGCAGAAGGATACCATTTTCGTTCAATGAAAGCTATCTACAAGAAGGAAAGAAAACTTTCAAGCGATAGTGAATAATGAAATCATGCGAAAACATCCACTAATGCATCTAATGCAATATACAGAAAACAAAACTCTTTCCTAGCCTATACAATGCTAGTTATGCGAAATAATGTTTCATTTTCAAAGCAAAAATAATGCAATATTTTGGTTTTTTCAATGCAATAGAGCAAACAATGCACTAAATAACATGAAAAACAAATCTAAACACTAGCTTGAGAGAGCGAATGTAAAATTCGAAGCAGAATGACTCTAGCAACATGAAACAAACACATGAATACCCAAACTAATGCTACAATCTTTTAAAATCAAAGATAAATCTCAAAAATGACCCATACAAGCAATGTAATCGGTGCTTGGAGTAAGAGGAAGAAAAATCAAATGAGAAAGGCAATGATCATTCAACCAATAAACTTACTCAATAGGATCAAAGAGGCTAATAGCAATTAAACAGGGAATGAATTTGATAGCTATCAAGAAACTCGATCTCCAAACAGAAGGCTTAGTGCACCAAGGCACTCAGAAACCCTAAGACCTCAAGCCACACTGATAAGAAATGGACAAACAACTAAGGAAAACAAACCTCCAACAATTAAAGATAGTCCAAAACACTTCAATTACTCTTAGAAATAACCCAGAAATAAGTACAACTGACCAAAAACTCATGAAAAAACTCACACCCAAAAACTTACAGGGGTTGGCATGACTGTGAGGCAGTATTGAGCACCAAACAAGGGATGGCGCGAGCGCTACAAAGGAAACATGAGCCAATCGGCGTGACTGTTCAGAGAAAAACTGCGCCAAGCCAGTTAACCAAGGAAAAGGGAAAAAAATCTATAGAGCAAAGGTCAATCTTGACACGCTAGGGTAGAACAAGGGTTTGAAGGATAGTTAAACAACCAGAAAGGTAAACAATAAGACAAAAAACCCAAAAAATGACCCAACTAGATCAAAGAAAAACTCGCATTGATCCCCAGTGGAGTTGCCAACTTGTTATGTAGGTAAATCCTCTCTACAGACAGAGACGATCCCTCTATCCCTAGAGTGGGTCTAGTAACAAGGAATGATGCTAGAGTGTAGGTTCCTAGATATTTGAATGTAAGAGGACACAATAAGATGGCCTACCTGTGGTCCAATGCTATCGTTGACAATCGTAGTAGTGATGAGAACCTCTCACTCCTTATTTGGCAAGTCACAACCCCTTTGCTTATCACTTTTGGACACTTGCACAGAGATCAGAAAATGATAACCACATACCACATACTAAGTTCATCCAAAAAAGACTAGTCATTCAGAGAATACTAAGCATATTGCATTCGATAAAAAAAAAAAATACAAGATGGGAACCAGACAATAGTCACTTATATTATTAGGTAGAAAGAAGAGATACAACCATGATCTTACGTTGTGGTCTCCTCTAGTAGGGTTCAGGTGAAGCATGTCTCAAATCTCGTTAGGGAATTTAGACGGGATAAGGGCCCTCTCGATGGAGTTTCTTCTTGATCTACCTTCTCAATAACTCAGTTATTCAACTATAGTTCAATGCTCCAAGTTTAGCACTTTAGTTGTATAATTCTCTTTGTTCAGCTAGCTTTCAAAAAGGGATAAGGCTTGTTTATATAGAGGAAAAGGAGGAGGTTGATCCTACCAAGATCTAGAATGACCCAATATTTTGTTATAAATAGGAGGGTTTTCCCCATCATTCTTCACCTTTTGTTGCCTATTAGATCACTCTGGATCTATACACTTGGTCACATATCTCCATCATTTGCTCCCATTGAGCTCTACTCTTTGCATTGGGTTTTCTACATCAACTAGAGAGAGAAATCTTAGATCTGAAGTGCTGAGGACTTCCAAGAACCCATCCCATTGAGGGGAATTGGATACTCCTTCTAGTTTTTCTCACAGGTGCCCCATTAATAAAAAAAAAATTCTTTCAAAATTTGTTCTTCTCTTGTCTATTGGTATATGGATCAAATCCTTGTTTTTACTGCTTAATGTCTTTCCATGCATAGATCTGGTATTTTGCAGCTATTTTCTTGTCTAACTAACCGCAGATCTGAAGATATTGGCAGCCACTTTTGTTGTTAGGGCTATTAGTTATGCGTAGCTAAAGTGGTCCTTTTTCGTACACTTCGACGAAGGATTCATACTAACAAATGGCGACTCCACACGGGTTTTAAATTACGACCACTGTCGTATTTCATATTCCTGCATATCTAGCTACTTCAGACCCTAGGGTTTCTTTTCAGCTGTTTATTTTTCCTATTTTTATGTTGTTTTTCTCACATAAAACCCTAAAACATCAAAATTTCTAACTTCTGTGTGTTTCTGGCCCTATTGCGCAAGTAAGCGACACCAGCCGCAACTGAGACGACAACTTCTCTGAAAATCTGCTGCCGAGACAACTGGAACAAGGGGTCGCACTTTTTAGCCCTAAACCTGCGACCTGGACCTCCAGGTCGCACTTTTCAGCCTGTTTCCTGCGACCTACACTAAAATCAGGTCAGAAACTGCGACCTGCCATTTTTTCAGCAATTTTTCTGCAATTTTTCTGGGTTTTGCTGTAACTTCTGCCAGGGTCCTCCAGCCTCTGTCTCAGCCCGTTTTGACCAAGTTCTGATCTGTTTTTACTCATCTAAGTGGGAACCTAGCCCCCTAGGGCTTTAATACCCTCCACTTTTTGTGGAAGAGTTTTAAGCTGTTTCAGCCGTCTGTTTTTCAGAGCTTCAGCCTCCTTTTTTCCAGATCTGTTACCTCCCTTTCAGATCCTTTGAGATCAGCCTTTCTTCCTTTCAAATCACCTCCTGTCGTTTTGTTTGGACCTCCTTTGAAGGCCTCCGCCTTGCCCCCTTCGGTTTTTGCTGATTTCCTTCCTTTTTCCAGCCACCTTGCCTCTGTCTCTTGGTTGTGATCTGCACCTCTTTTCAGCAGCTTTATCCTCTAGATCCCTGTCCCTTTCGACCCTAGATCTATTGACCTCTTTTTATGTGTGTTTTGAGTAGATTTTTGCCCTCTTTTAGAGTAGTTTTGAGAGACCCGCCTTTTTGGGTTAGATTGATGCATAGTTAGCTGTTAAATGTTCTGTCTTTTCAGCAATCTATATTGTTCTACGCAGATTTATTTTCAGTTACGCAGCACACTTTTTCTTGCTCTCAAAACGAAAAGGGTTTAAAAATTAAAATTAACGCACACCACACACTGACCCTAAGTGAAGAAGCGCCTGGTTAACACCGCTTGGCAAAGACTCTAAAATCAATTGTCACTGCACCTTATCTGCCCTTGACATCGCTTGATTCTGTCCCTTTCTGCCCTTGTCGGTTTCCTTCTTCCTGTCATCATTGCGCCCCCAAGGCGCCTTTCCCGGAGACTTCTTGGCCTTCATCCTCAGTTTCCGGTTGATCGACCTGCTCCGCACCGCCGTCGTCGAGCCAGTCCACCTTCGAGTCCACACTCCGACTCCTCTCCTGATTCATCGGGTCCTCCTTCTCCTCCTGGTTCTCCCCCTGTCACCTTCACTATGTCTGGTCCAGGGCCTAACGCTAGCGGTTCTCCCGGCCCTAATGTCGGCCCTACTACTAGCGGAACCGCCACAGGAACTACCCCGGCCACCCCTGTGCTGCCGTACATTGCAGGCCTCAGCCTCCCCGATTTCCATCAGTTGATCAATGACCCCATTCACCACAATGCTAATTGGCCTACTATGCCAACCAAGCTCCCCTCCGACATCCCTAAGTTTGAGGGCCTTAATGGAGAAGATCCAACCAATCATGTCCGATCTTTCCACATGTGGTGTTCCTCCAATTCCATTGCCGATGACTCCATCCGTCTTCGTTTGTTCCAACGCACGCTCACCGGCGAAGCTTCTAAATGGTATGTCGAACAAGCAACCTCTACCCATACCACCTTTGAGACTCTTGCCCAAGCCTTTTTGTCGTACTTCCAGCTCCCTCTCCGATACGATACGGGCACGGAGCTCTTGACTTCCTTCAAGCAATCCTCTTCAACACACCTTTCTGCCCATGTTCAGGAATGGCAAAGAAGACGGAGCTTATGTTGATCCCCTCCCTTCGAAGATCGGGTTTACATGGACTAGTTCCTTCGCACCCTTCCCGCTCCCATCGGCAAAGATGTCACCTCTCACTTTCCTCAAACTGAAGAAGCCGCCCTCCAAATAGCCTTGAAATATGACCTGATCTACGCTCAATCTGGTTATGTTTATACCGTTCTTCCTGACCTCCCCAGGCCCGGTGGCGCTAACGCCCCAGGGGCATCTCATTCCGCCGACGGTATCGTTGGAGCCCTTTCCCATCCATACGCTCAACCTCCTATGGGCTATGGTCTCCCTCAGGGAGGGGCCAGCTCCTCCAGCACTCTTCCCCCTCCCGATAGCATGTATCCAGGATACGGCATGCCTCCTCCTTTTTCCCAACCTCCTGCTTACCTCAATGTTGCCCAACCTACCCATTACCCTTATCCGCAGCCTGGTGCGCCAGCTCCTCCAGCATATGCGCTTCCTCCTCCCTTGCCTCCTCAACCCCAGCACCAGCACCTACAGCCCCCTCCAGGGCAAGTATTTGCACAAAAGGGCGCGACTAATCCCCCTTATTCTCAAAGAAGGCAGAGAGGCAATCCAAACCAATCTTCCCCTGGTACCCGCGGACCCAATCCTGGTGTGGACCCCAACACTGCCAACCAGCAACAGGGCACTCAACCCAAGCCGGACAGGCCGCTTCGCACAAGTAAGCCTTGTTCGTGTTACGGTGTTTATGGTCATTACACCCACGATTGTCCCCTATTACCCCAGATGCAGCAGATGTGGGAGTCTCAAGCCACATTGCGCGGACAACACGCCTCCCCTCATACTCCTCCTAATGTGGCCATTACCCAGCTAGCTGTGTTTACTGATCCTTTCCCTCAGCAAGGATTCGTGGCTACCCAACCGCCCGACAGCCAGGTAGCCGCCCCCCCTTCCCTTTCTGGTTCCTCTGATTACCAGATCCTTATGATGCACTCCGATCCTAACCCGTCCGTCGATCTTCACCTTCAAACTCGGTCTCGCCAGTACCCCAAGCCTCCTGCTCAGTCTGCTCCCGAGCCTCCTTCTTCAGGTTCTACAGAGCCTCTTTCGACACCCAGTGGCCCCTTACATATCCCTCAACCCAAAGTTGAGGTTCATACCAAGATTCCTAAGGGACCATTACGTCGAAACGCTTCTTCCGGTCGAGCTGCTCATTCGTATAGCATAGTAGATGATTTGGCGCAATCTCCTACCGCCATTTCCACACTGGAATTCCTCCAGTCGTGCCCTTCCCAAAAGAAGGCTCTACTATCTGCCGTGGGCGCTGTAGATCCTGCTGATGACCAAATGATTTTTTTCGACGCCACTCAATCGGACCACCCTCCTCTTCCTCCTTCCGTGGCCTTCCAAATCCTAGTCAAGATCCGGAATGCCAACGTGTCCCGGTGTATAATTGATGAGGGGGCATCCACCTACATGATGTCTGCTTCGGTTTGGAAACAACTTAGATCCCCTGAGCTGGCCCCTTCCACGATCACCCTTCGAGCGTGGGACAGTCATGCCTCCCAGCCCATTGGCCTGTTTCGTAACTGTCCCATCACCCTCGCCGGTAAGACCGTTTGCGTTGATGTCAAAGTCATCGACGCCCCTCTAGACTACAACATTCTATTGGGGCGAAGCTACACTTATGCCATGTCTACTATCCCATCTGCGGTTTTCCGCAAGATGTCTTTCCTGCACAATGGAAAGATAGTCACCATTGACCAGCTATCTTATCATGAGCCGCCGTCTCCGACCTCCCTTGAGACGACCATCTCTTCTGTAGCCAATAAGCAAACCGTCGATTCCTTGACCAGTGTCTCCCCCGACGTCTACAAAGATTCCTCCCTGCTTGGAACTTTTCCTCATCTTCCGCCTCCTCCTGTCACCGATCCCAGCTTATCGAATGTTTGCATGATGCAATCGTCCCAGGCTGCCTGTAAGCGGCCTGTCTCGGCTAGTCAGCAACCTCCCCCTCGCCCTCCGCAACCCACTCCTAGCCATTCATCTCAGCCAGCCGGACCTCCTCCTTCTGGTCCTCCCCCTACAGCTAGTATCCCTGAACCCCTTTATCCTCCTGGATCGGTTCCTCCTGGCCTTAACCATCTCGAAGCCGTCCCTCCTGGTCATTACCCTGCTGGACAGATCCCTTTCCTAGCTCCCCCTCCCGGAGTATATTCTGTCCCCATCATGGCCACCCTCTCTCTCCCTAACTTGACCTTGGGCATACCGGTCTGGTACCTTGATCCCCCAGCCGCCACCCCTCCTGGTCATCCCAAGCCCTATATGGCTTTGACACCGGTTCAACCGGTCCCCCTCGCTTCCTCCGTTGCCACTGTGCCCCCAGCACCTCCACAGGACCCTTCTCCTGTCGTGACGGCTCCCGGAAAGAAAGGCAAAGCCCGCAAGGGGGCACCCAAAGACAAGACCACCACGACTGACCTGGCCCCTCCTCCGCCCGCAAAGCCTTGTGCCTTATGTGATGTCACCGGTCATGCCACCCATGCTTGTCCCGAGTTGCCCCGTATTCAACCCATGGTTAAAGTCGCGTTCCCCGAGTCTACGGTCCCTGAAGCCTCCATTCCTTCTTCGTCCGTAACCAAGAACCCCAAGACTCTCCGCACCAACAAACCCTGTGCTTTGTGCAGCATTCATGGCCATTACTCCCACCATTGTCCTCACCTGACGCATTACCGCGCCTCTTTAGAGGTGGTCCGAGAGTATGAGGTTGAAAAAAATCAATCCGCCTCTCCCATCCTCGCACAGTATGCTTCAGGTCAGCCTGAGGATCCCCCCGCTCCCATCGACATTCCCCCCCCTGATGTTCAGATGACTGAGTCTACTGTAACCATTCTTTACCTATCCTCCTCTGCGAGACACTTGGAGCCTAGCCCCCCTGCATCCTCCCCTGTTGTGTCACCTGACCACCCCTTTTCTACCCACACACGAGATCACTCCACCCGTGTCTCTGTTGACCTCTGCAACCCGAGTCCTCACCATACTTCCGATAGCCCTCATATACCACCCTCTAGTTTGTATATGAGTCATAGTCATCCTGCTCCTTGCACTCCCTCCCGCGATTGCTGCCCGATGACTTCTGTGCACTCACGCTGCCGTCATTGCCTCTCCTCCCCTCATTTGTTGTCTTGTCACACCATTTCGCAGGACCCCCCGTCCACACCCTTTATCGGTTACGCCGATGGTGCAAGTCGTTACTCCCGGAATCTAGCCTCGGCAGGTTGGGCCATCTTCACCCCCTTGCATGCCCTTGTTCTTTCTAACGGGGTATGCATTGGTTCTGCCACCAACAATCAGGCCGAATATGATGCAGTGCGTGGTCTCTTAGTCGATGCCCTCTTTCATCGCATCCTCCATCTGCACGTTCGTTTGGATTCCCTACTTCTTGTAATGCAACTAAATGGTGTTTATCGTGTGCATAACCCTGTGCTGTTTAGACGCTATTTACAAGTGAAAATCTTGATACGTGCATTTGAAACCATAACTTTCAACCATGTACCTCGAGAACAGAATCACTATGTAGATAGTATTGCAAACCATGTTCTAGATTGGCATTTATCACACACATTTCATACAAGACAATAACATTAATAACCATCAAAAAATGATGCATATCCATAATATGTGTCGCAAAACATGTGTTTAGAGTCCATCTACTCTGATACATACGACATGCCCATAACATGTTACAAAAAACCCAAAACTGGGGGCACCACCTGCCCCTACATACATCATAGGGGGCACCACATGCCCCACCCCTAATCACTATCTGGAGGCTCCCGGGCCAATGGCTCTACCCCTGCAGCATGTAGATCGCGCATAGCCTGACCGGCCATCGCCATGCGCCGCATGACACCTCGCCACTCCGAGGGTAGACCAACACATGGCTTTATGAACTGGTCGTCTAAGTCCTACCACCCGCGCTCTGATACTCCGGTCAACAACCTTTCGCATCTACGGCGGATGTCCTCCAGCAGGGCGGCTGCATCCTCATTCTGCGCCGCTCTCGACCCACTTGGACCTGTAGCTCCAGACGCTGCCGGTCGTCCCATATATCCGGCCGGTTTTACCAGTGCTATATCTGCATACCAAAAGTACATGAATCAGTACCATCAATTACTATTCAAAAACTTTAACATGCCCACACAAGAATAACAATCTGTCACTTACCATCGGGCCCCCAGACTCGACCAGGCGGAAGTGGCAGGTCCGGATCTCCACAGTAGCTCATCCCACTATAGGGATAGTCGTCTATGTACAATGGCATCTGATCCCAATGGGAAAAAAACTCAGGTCGAAACACTCGCCCGACCGCCCCTCCTCCTCCTCTGCATAGTAGCCGTCCCCAACGGCGCATCCTGGGCTCTCTCGGGCCCCCATCTGGAAGCTGTACATGAGGCCTCAAGGTCGGGATCTTCTCAAAGAAGAAGGTGCACAAAAAAGTCCCATATGAGAAATCATGGTTCACCTGTCGCCTGCATAGTGACAACTGTCGCTTTAGCGACACCAACATCATTTGGGCCCACCCATAGTAGGTCCCACCCAGCACACTCTCCACTATCATCATCTGCCCCCCAGTGATGTGATGGAGCACCTGGTCGCCCAGGATACGCAGCACAGCTGCGGCCACTGCACGGGTTTCTAGCCTCTCTAGATCCCTGATCGGTATTCGAGTCCCCTTGACTTGGAGACCCGGTCGACAATGACGCTCCACGAACTCCATGATATGCCACCCCCGCGGCAATACTGGCTGTGTGTTTCCCACCATCCCCAGTGGCGGGAGACCAGTCAGGAAGTACACGTCCTGGACCGTCAGTTCGATCCTGTGCCCCTGCACTACAAATATCTCCTGATCTGGATCCCAGTAACTGATAATCCGGGCCAGTAACGGTTCCCCTGCTCTCATCAAAGGGTTCTCCAAAAACTTGAGAACCCCAAATCTGGCCAATACACGGCGGATGCCCTGATCCGCCTGGATCTCTGTCCGTAGTGTCCCCAGATCTCTCTCTCTCCAGTTGACCCGTAACTCTGCCATACCTGCACAAAAACATCATTTTTGTCAACGTACGGATCGGGAAAACCATAACCAACCACCAAAACCCAACTTCCAGCCATAAAACAGCACCAAAACCCCCTCATCTCCCAGGTCGCAGTTTTCTGCCCTTTTCTGGACCAGGTCGCACTTTTTGCCCTGATACCTGCGTCCTAGGTCGCACTTTTTGCCCCAAAAAGTGCGACCCAGCCGTAGAGATTAAGGAGGGGCTGTTTCTGGGATTCTGGGCCCTAAACTGAAAAAGTAATCCATCAAAATGCAAGAGAAAGGTTAGGCCTCTTACCTCCAACTGACGGATCTCGATTCCAACGGTCGGTTTGTCTGCTACGTTCGCCGCAAGATTTAGGGCCTTCTCTCCTCTCCACATTCACCACAACAACAATAGCAAATGAGTGATTTTGGAGGGAAAACTGCCTTATTAAAAGAGAACCCCTGTTTCTTCTTTCGACTGCTGCGACCACACCGTAGCCCCGTTTGACGAACCATCTGCACCGTTGGAAAGCTCTCACCGAACTCTCAAATGGGTATCTATTAGTTTTTTGTGATCTGATACTTCACCAGGACACATTTTGTCCAAGAAGGGTCACTTCACCTCTCCTTAAAATCGAATTTCCTCACTTACGACACTTGTACTTGGGGCACCATCTTGCCTCCTTACTTGTCTTCGTTCGTGTTGATTTTTGTCATGAGTTCCCATCATGTACTCATGTTTCCACGGTCCCCCATTGGGGCCTTTACTGTGTGGCAGCACCATCGAGTCGCCCTTGGTTAGAGCATCCAAGTTGAGTCATCATTCCCTCCATGGAGTCTATACCGAGTCCCTTTGTACCCCACTATAGCCCTCCATCCGTCATTGCTTGGTCTCTCTCTTGTGTCGCACATTATGACCTTCAGTTCCACTGTCCCCCATCCTTGATGATGTTGTGTCAGTCGCTGCCATGTCATTCATGCCCTTTATGCTCTAGCAAAGGAAGTCGTCCATTAGCTACTCAGTTCTTTCCACTTCACTATCATCATTAGTGTCAGTTTGTTCATCACTCTACTCTTTTCTCTCGTGCCTTAGTTGAGGGTCTCTCATTACCTCAACTATGGCGGACCTCCTTCTGTCGACATCAGCTCATTCATTCCAGAAACCAGGTCTAGAGGGCAGTGTACCTTGGTTCCAGCTTCCACTCTTGTTCGGTGCCTCGGATCGGGCAAAGGGATATCTCCTTTCCCTTTGGCTTAATTGTTTCTCCAGCTCCTTCAGCATGATCGAGATTCATATACTTGATGGTCCAGTGATCCAGCAACAGCTCTTGATGATTCCCGGGTGTGTGTGAAATGTTTCAACCCTCATGAGGGGGTGGCCCTACAGGTAGCCCCCCACATGCCCGGATGACCTCTTCTTTGCAGCCTTCGATGCAGCTCCAGATATTTGATGATGTTGGCTGTAGCCACTTGCAGCGCCTCTTCGACTTGCATGTATCAGTCAGATTTTGTGAGCCCTTTCCCATTTGCAAGGGGCATTTGGGTTGTATTTATATCTCATGTACTCAGATATTATTGTACAAGTCCTGGCTGTTATCCCAGGCACAACATGTATGTGGGATTCCTCATTGTATTTTTATTTGGCTCATGATTTTTCCAGCTGTACTTTATGGTTCGGTCCCTTGTTTACTGGACACACTATTCTTTTGTACTTTGTCTCTGCAGGCATAGGTATGCCTCCCCCGCCGCTTTCAGCACAGGTACCCTCTCATAAAAATAGACTTGTTGCACCTACGAGTCTCGTCTCCTCAGGGTCTAGTCCTTCAGCACACTATCTACCTCACATTTCTCTCTCTGACATCCCTTTTGTTGTCTAGTGATTGTGTTCTTACAACGTACTTCGGTCATACGATTTGCTCTTGACACTCGCACGCTGGGGGGAAATCTGTTACACCATTTTTTGGTCATCTAACCTATTATCATTAGATGGACCCAAGTACACCATGTAAGACCAATTTTACCCTAAGTAAAATTGCTTTCACTATGTTAAAACAGGAAACCCAAAAGGAAATATTAAACAAACCTATATTTGTTTGATTTTCCTCATGGAATAATTAATTAAACCATAATTTAATTATTATTCCCAGTCATGTTTAACCCAAAATCAAAGAAATTAATTAGATAAACCTTTATTTATCTTATTATTTTCTAGGAATAATCATCTAAACCTTATTTAGATGATATCCCTTGTTAAATATGACCAAATCACCCACAAATAATTAAATAAATCACTATTTATTTAATTATCTTTCAACCACTTCCTTAAATAATTAAATAAACCATTATTTATTTGATTATCTTCTAACCGCTTCCTTAAAAAGATAAATAAATCATTTATTTATTTATTTTTAACAAATTAAGGGATTTGACCCAAGTCAAATACCTTTTCCCTCCAACAAATATAATAAAATATTCGATAAAAAGTGGATCTAGATCTGGTTAACCCATGCACCAAGATCTAGAATGACCCAATATTTTGTTATAAATAGGAGGGTTTTTCCTACCATTCTTCACCTTTGTTGCCTATTAGATCACTCTGGATCTATACACTTGGTCCCATTTTTCCATCATTTGCTGTGTGAGCTCCCATTGAGCTCTATTCTTTGCATTGGGTTTTCTACACCAACAAGAGAGAGAAATCTTAGATCTAAAGTGCTGAGGACTTCCAAGAACCCATCCCACTGAGGAGAATTGGATACGCCTTCTTGTTTTCCTCCCAGGTGCCCAATTAATACAAAAAATTCTTTCAAAAATTGTTCTTGTCTTGTCTATTGGTATATGGAGCAAACCCTTGTTTTTACTGCTTAATGTCTTTCCATGCATAGATCTGGTGTTTTGCAGCTCTTTTCTTGTCTAACTAACTACAGATCTGAAGATATTGGCAGCCACTTTTGTTGTTAGGGCTATTAGTTATGCGTAGCTAAAGTGGTCCTTTTTCGTACACTTCGACAAAGGATTCATACTAACAATAGCAAAGTTTATGGATTTACATGCATGGAAGAGAAGTGAAGATGGTTATGCATTTAGAGAAATTTAGGGAAAATGGCCACATTTTAAAGTTGAACCTCGTAATGTTAGGCTTTCATTTGAAGCTGATGGTGTTAATCCACTTGGAGAGCTCAAGTCTATTTATTTAGTCTGGCCGATTTTTGTTATCAACAATAATCTTCCACCTTGGATGTAGATAAAGATTGAGTACATTATGTTGACATTGATTTTTCAAGATATTTGTGATGGCGAGCATAACCCGCAAAACCCAGAATCTCTCCAAGCTGTGTCTTTAAAAATACATCTCCAAAATTTTCTCTAAAATTTCCTATCCAAGCAATTTCACAAACACCTTTACATGCAGAAGTTCTTTCAAAATTTATGGTTCAAACTAAAAACCCAACAGTCTACACGTATTAATAAAATGCCATAGCATATTTGGCCAACACCCATATATGAATTTAAATACCGTCAACGCCCTTATATTGACTGGACTGAATGGCAATTTACATTTTATTTCTCACACCCATTCGATTTTGGAAATCATCAACAAATCAAACTAGATATTTAAACTCAGACCCCGACTATTAGCTTACCTTCTCTATAATCGAACTGAAAACATTCGCACCATAGTTGCGTTCCATTTTATTCAATACTCTTCCTCTGCATCAACAGCCAACACTGGATCACCGCATTCAATAATCTCCCTTTATATTAGATCGAAGCCAAAATCCTTTTATAAATTTAAAAATGATTTTCCCTAAACTCCCTCTGATCCTGATATAAGTCTTTTATACCATTAAACACCTTTATAAACCATTGAAAACAATGCTCCTTATAACATTTTCGTATATAGAATACTGCAAACTCAAATCTGAATGATCCGATGGTTCGAAACAATTTCCAAATCGATGAATTGCAATATACCACAGGAGTTTAGCGTTTTACCATGCTCCGATGCGTTATTAATATAACTTAGCAAATACAAAGCGCTCCACATTCCAATGTGTTCCGATGCGATAAAAATCGGAATTCACAAGCCGCAATACTTTAAATGTCACAATTGTCGACAATTACCACAGTGTCGATGCGATATCAATTGCCCTTTCGTTGTTCCAAAGCGCTCCAAACTCTGACATGCACCGATATGATATCAATCGCGATCGCAATCACTATGATTCGATATCACCGCCGATTGTCACAGACTCAGAACTCCGTTGCGATGGTTATCGGAGATCGCTCATTGTAGAAATTATGTGTCACAACTGTTGGCAGGTTCTGCAATACCAGTGCGATATTCCGGACCCGATCCCACTTCAACTCTGATTTATATCCTTTCGCGTTCGTTTCATTGTTATATTCAGTGATACGTGAACTCCTCTCTAGTTCCGATCCGATTGCTGTACCTGACCCGACGACTTCTGAAATTAATATGTATATTACTTCAGATCCGTTCAAAGGTTCTGCCTCATGTTTTTACATTAATTTTCTATGTTAAGGATTCTTCTGCTCGCAGTCTCAAGCTATTGTCGATTTACATTAATACGAAATTTCATACAGCTGATAACAACGAAACAAATCATAACCATTTCAATCGATACGTGGAGAAAAAAACAGCGCTCAGGCCTCCACGCTCATTATAAAATTATACACACAACATTGAAATTATTCATAATATTCAGAAAAACAGATTTCACCCTTGGCCAGATTACACAAGAAGATAATCTCTGTTACAAAACACAATCCTCACTACAGTTCTGAGCTTTCGCTCCACACAAAACCCTTCCTAACCTCTCACTCATTAAAATTTTCCTCCTTTTATTATTAACTAGCTCCTAAAACAATGCTAACACAATCTCCTATTTTTAAAGAATAACAGAAATCTTCTATTTCGTTGCTTTTCAAGCACACCTAGACTAACAACTCTTATCTCTACATTTAAAGAAGATAATCTCTTATTTATTACAATAACAAACTTTTTGAGAAGTCCAACCTTCTCAGTAAAACTGATTTTAACCAACAGTCACTGGATTTCACCCTGGTTTTGCCACAACATGTGAACAAGTCTTCACATTGCTGGCTAATCCTGATGCTCCTGCATCAGACTCCCCACGTAAGAAATTTTATGACCACCTGGTCATAAGTCTAGATAATTGTTTCCTCCTAGATCCCAAATTTTATTTTGCAATCTTTCCTTGCTTGTTAATTGCTCTATTATTGTTGTTATCTGCTGTTGTTCTCCAGGTCTCCATATTTTATGCTGTAATGCTCCACTTGCCTTGCCTTAAAGGTCTGCTACTGTATTTCTCTTGTTGTCACTCCTTTTATTTCTTTCTACTGTCTTTCTCTGAGACATTTTCATCATTAACCTCCTTATCAACTCAATTTATCTGTCTAGTATATCCTATGTCTACTGATTGTTTCCATCTCTTGATTGCTGAACTCTCATTCTTGCTTGTTCTTCACTTGTTTTGATCGCTTCCTTTCCACCCTCACTGTTGTTTTGCACCTTTTCTGTTGCTGCTACATTGTCTTTTAGAACAATTTCTTGCCTCTGTTTTCTACATCTGTCAACTTCTTCTTGATTATTATTTATGACAACTAATTTGTCATCCTTCTTCAGAAATTTATCTTGGACATTCATCCTCTACTTTTCCGACTTCCTCCTTTGAAAGTCTAATTCTCTATATAACTCAATGATTTTACTTGGAGTGAACTTTGGAAATTTTACATAATCTTCCATTTCCTCATTTGTTATTGTCTCATTATCACATGGTCCTTCTTCTTCTTCCATTTGGCTATCCACCTGTGCCAAATATGTTCCAGCGTCTTCCACAACATCTTTAATTATAAGACAATCATTACAATAAAAAATATAACGCCTCTGTACCTCTTTTCCCTTTAGCAACACTTCAGTATGTTGTGTTGATTTCTCTTCTTCTGTTAGCATATCAGTATGCTGATCCAAACTCAAAGAACTCTTGAGACTGTCAGCTAGTCTCCCCTTCTCATCATCTATTTCAATGATGTCTTCCAGCATTTGTCCATTGTAGTGAACTGATTCTTTCCCAGCCTCTTTATCATATTCTGCTTCAAAACGTTCATCTTCTGGAAGGTACTCTTTCACATCTTTGACAGTTTTAAAAGACTGTCTATCTTCTTCCAAACCTGCAATCATACACAAATCATTAGTTTTAAAATCACAAGACCTTACAGTCTTATTTGATGCTTCAGTCATCAAGTCTTCCGGCTGCTTCGAATCATTCATATGATTCAAATCCTCTAGCTCTTCATCACTTTCAAAAAGTAAGGGTCCAATTTCTGGTTCACATATCGAAACGTCAACATCTTCTTCAACATCTTCCTTCTATTGTAGCTCAGTTCTTTCGAGATTCTCTATCCTCTGTTTGGCATATATAACCTGTTCAAGTCCCCTTAGTTCCTTCATCAACTACATATTCACCTGATGATTCCTCTTCTCGTGTAGCCTCTGCCACTTCACCTTCTTTCTCATGACATAACCATGCTTCTGGTCTACTTCATTTCTTTGCAACATCTCCATTAACACCTCAAGCTGAACTACTATCTCAGCCTTCTCCCACTCATATTCCTCTTTGCTTAACTGTCTTTGTATGCCATTTTCCTTGGCATCCTTCTCCTTTGTTCCTCTACTGTGGTCTCTTTCAGAACCTCTATTACGACTATCACTAGTCATCATCCTCTCCATCTCTATGAGTTCCTCACTCACTTTACTATGAGTTGCACTAAAGCCTCTACAACAGCAAGTCTTGTCTTGCTGCCACTTACCTCACCAAGCTATCCTCACTCAGTCTTTTGGCAAGCAATCGGTTCTCTATCTCTGGAACCTCCTTTGAGCACTTCTCTTTGCTCTTTCTATCTTCAACTCATCTGCATTTTCTAAGAGCAAAACTGTCCTC
Source organism: Pinus albicaulis (assembly GCA_034641835.2). NCBI lineage: Eukaryota > Viridiplantae > Streptophyta > Pinopsida > Pinales > Pinaceae > Pinus > Pinus albicaulis. Next base: position 1,276,025,992 of record CM076575.1, on the reverse strand, counting down.
CTTATCCAATCTCTATTGGAATTCCTCAAGGTTCTGCCACATCTATGTTTTCACTTAGAAACTTTCACCAGCTTCCTTTCTCTGTTAGCAAATTTAACCTCATCTTCTATGGAATTGCCTTTTGGGAGTTGCAATAATACTTCTGCTTCAATGCAAAGACTACAATCTTCTAATCTTCAAATCCAAATAAAACCATATCATCTTACCTTCAAGATCTTGATCTGATCTTGTCTTTCCATTCACCTGCACTTTTTAATGGATTGTCCTTCCCACTAGCTTTCAGCTTTGTCTTCAAACTCTGTTACTTCCAAAACTTACAAACATCCCTCTTACAGTTTAACTACTATAATCTTACTATAAAATTTCATTCATTTTATATCTGCTAATCATTAGACAAAACTGCATACCTTCAATTACCTTTAGAATCTCACCATTCTTGCAAATCTGTTTCAGCAAATATTTATGCTTCCACTGCACAATTTCTCGATATTCAACTACTGTCAATCAGATTTTAAAATCTGATCTTTTCTTCCAATCTTCCGGCTTTATCTGGGCAAAGCTTTAGCTATCAGCAACAATTCCTTCTTTGCTGAGTTTCTTCCACTCAGAAATCATCAACAGCTTCTTTCATTACTATCCCTTAAGGTTTGATCTCCTTTGCTGAGATACTTCATTGCTGCAACCATCAATCCTCAATCTATTTCTTGTCAGTGAAATTCAAATCAAAATTAAACAAACACAATACCTGCATGATTCTCCATTCATTCTTCACATCCAAGTGAATCTCCATTCTCCAAACATCGCTGTGGATTCTTTCTATCTCTGCAATCTTTGCTTAATTCTGCTTTACCTGCCTCTAAGAACTTAATTGTTCTTCTCCATTCTCCCAGCTGTACTCTGGTTGCTTTACTGTCAGATTAGAATATGATCTCCCTTTCCTGCATGCACATCCCTCGTTTATGAATTCTTTCAAGAAACTTTCATACATAATTGCTTTCTTCTGCCTTATAGAAAATGGTTCATTTATAATTCGGCTCTGATACCAAAATGATGGTGAGCATAACCTGCCAAACCCAGAATCTCTCCAAGCTGTGTCTTTAAAAATGCATCTCCAAAATTTGCTCTAAAATTTCCTATCCGGGCAATTTCACAAACACCTTTACACGTGGAATTTCTTTCAAAATTTATGGTTCAAACTACAAACCCAACAGTCTACACATCTTAATCAAATGCCATAGCATATTTGGCCAACACCCATATATGAATTTAAATACTGTCAACGCCCTTATATTGAATGGACTAAATACCAATTTAAATTTTATTTCTCACACCCATTCGATTTTGGAAATCATCAGCAAATCAAACCAAATATTTAAACTCAGACCCCGGTTATTAGCTTACCTTCTCTATAATCGAACTGACAGCATTCGCACCATAGCTGCGTTCCATTTTATTCAACACTCTTCCTCTGCATCGACACCCAACACTGGATCACCGCATTCAATAATCTCCCTTTATATTAGATCGGAGCCGAAATCCTTTTATAAATTTAAAAAGGATTTTCCCTAAACTCCCTCCGATCCCGATATAAGTCTTTTATATCATTAAACACCTTTATAAACCATTGAAAACAACGCTCCTTATAACATTTTCGTATATAGAATACTGCAAACTCATATTTGAATGATTCGATGGTTCGAAACAATTTCCAAATCAATGAATTGCAATATACCACAGGAGTTTAGTGTTTTACCACGCTCCGATGCGTTATTAATATAACTTAGCAAATACAAAGCGCTCCACATTCCAATGTGTTCCGATGCGATAACAATCGGAAGTCACAAGCCACAATAATTTAAATGTCACAACTGTCGACAATTACCACAGTGTCGATGCGATATCAATTGCCCTTTCGCTGTTCCAAAGCACTCCAAACTCCGACATACACTGATATGATATCAATCACGATCGAAATTGCTATGATTCGATATCACCGCCGATTGTCACAGACTCAAAACTCTGATGTGATGGTTATCGGAGATCGCTCATCGTAGAAATTATGTGTCACAATTGTTGGCAGGTTCTGCAATACAAATGCGATATTCCGGACCCGATCCCACTTCAACTCTGATTTATATCCTTTCGCGTCCGTTTCATTGTTATATTCAGTGATATGTGAACTCCTCTCCAGTTCCGATATGATTGTTGTACCTGACCTGACGACTTCCAAAATTAATATTTATATTACTTCAGATCCGTTCAAAGGTTCTACCTTGTGTTTTTACATTAATTTTCTATGTTAAGGATTCTTCTGCTCGCAGTCTCAAGCTATTGCCAATTTACATTAATATGGAATTTCATACAGCTGATAACAACGAAAAAAATCATAACCATTTCAATCGATACGTGGAGAAAAAAATAGCTCTCAAGCCTCCACGCTCATTATACAATTATACACATAATGTTGAACTTATTCATAATATTCAGAAAAACAGAGTTCGCCCTTGGCCAGATTACACAAGAATATAATCTTTGTTACAAAACACAATCCTCACTACAGTTTTGAGCTTTCACTCCACAAAAAACCCTTCCTAACCTCTCACTCATTAACATTTTCCTCCTTTTATTATTAACTAGCTCCTAAAACAATGCTAACGCAATCTCCTATTTTTAAAGAATAACAGAAATCTTCTATTTCATTGCTTTTCAAGCACACCTAGACTAACAACTCTTATCTCTACATTTAAAGAATATAATCTCTTATTTATTACAATAACAAACTTTTTTAGAAGTCCAACCTTCTCAGTAAAACTGATTTTAACCAACAATCACTGGATTTCACCTTGGTTTAGCCACAACATGTGAACAAGTCTTCACATTGCTGGCTAATCCTGATGCTCCTGCATCAATTTGTTTGCATTAATTTTTTTTATTATTGTAACATTTTCATTTGTCTTATTTGTTGCATAACATGTTATATTTATTTATTTACTTGTATGTATATCATAGTAGTAATTATGTGTAATTTCAAACAATTATGTAATTACCAAGTTAAAGATATGAAAGTATATGCCGATCCTCTTATCGACGAGTTAATGAAGTTATGGGTCAACTTCACTATGTATGACATCTATAAACCAATAAGGCAGAGACAATTCAATTCCATGGAATACTATTATAAAAAATTCATGATGTGACCCTAGGAATAACACATTTTTGCAGTATGTAATGTTCCATTACATGGAATTTAAAATAAAAATAAAGCAGATATATGTATTAGATAAAATTTTGGTTTTCATGGCCAACTCCATTTACATTCAACATTAACATCAGCATCATCAAAACTCTATTAAAGCCATAAATTAACTTTCCTAGTGCTGTGGGCCTTCTGCTTTACAATATTACATTGAAAAATCCCATAATTTCTACATAATTTCCCCAAAAAGATTTTAAATTTACATAGATTACTACATTATTAACTAAAGTTCCCTAGAAAAGATAGGATATGATTTGTTCCTAGTTGCAACCTAATTTCCATGCAGTTCTCCTCCCTCACCTTCCATGCTTCCTTCGATCATTTCATATAGAGACAATACAAGGTACATAAAGTCCTGAGAATGTTCTTCCTCCAAGCTCTCGACAGACTCCTTCTACTCATTCCTCATAAGAATCATATCTATCTCCATTCGAGTGAGTCGGTGTTCCATTGTTGCACGCATCCATTCCAATTTTAGGTCGGCCATCTTAGATTGGATATCCTTCATTGTTTCCATAAATTCTTGTCTCCCTCCCAACAATTCATATATTCTCAAAAAAAAATTGAGTCGCTTCTCCACAACATCCTTCTACTCTGTGAATGCTCCCTTGCATTGTTGTTATCCATCATTAACAAAATCCAATCCTTCATATTGAGATTCTAGTTGAGGATCATTCCAATGTAGCGATGAGTGTCTTGGCTTCCCAAATTTAACGTTTTCCTCTTGTCTCAGGATCCATTTCCTTTCATATCAACCATTAAATTCTTCAACTCCCATGTTAACATAGTATGATCTTTTTCCCAGGAGGTGATCCTCTCTCATAGGGAGTACATTGTAACACTAATTCTCTCCTCATCTAGCTACGAATCCCACATTATCTATCACGTGAATTTCCTTTGAGAATTTAAACCTGTGCAATCTCCTTGATGGTATCTACAGGTGTGGTGATCGTCGAGCTTGGATTGCAACATGGGATATATCATTTTCCACTCATCTAGGGATCCATTCCGTTTCATATCGAGCATTAAATTCTTCAATGCCTATGTTACCAGAGTATGATATCTGTCCCAGGAGGTGATTTTATCGCAAAGGGAGTACATTGTAACATTAATTTTCTCCTCAACTGGCTGTGAATACCACATTCTCGGTCGCATGAATTTCCTTTAAGAATTAAAAAATGTACGATATCCTTCATGGTATCTCCAGGTGTCATGATCGTTGAGCTTGGATTGCAATGTCGGGAATATTTTTCAGTCTCCCATCTATCCTTTCCCATCTCTTTCTGTGGGATATTGTGCCTCTATTTTTCATTTTCTATTAATTCTCCTTAAATAAACTAACATCAGGGCCAATTATTTTGATCTCTTGGATTTTCCCATTTATGATGAATATTATGGGATTGGCATGACAAAATGCCTTCCATAAACCAGAATTAATCCTTGTTATAATTGGGATCCCTGGTTGGAAAGGGAGTCAAATTATTTTTTTAGTGATCTTAAGACATGATGTAGAGAAATTTCTTCAAATTTTGAAGCTAGAAATGTTATTCTTTGGACAATTTAGGATAAGCTTGGTGAATTTCTTACCATTTCTTCTAATATTTGTCTTATAACAAATAATGAATCCCCCATAATCCTTAGCTTCCTTATTCCTTTTTCTTTTCCAAGCTCAAGGCCTTTCTGAAGTGCCATGAATTATGCTTTGTTGTTTGTTGTCCATCCTAGACCCAAAGCGAAGTTATGTTCCTTTTGTTCTACGGGGCATTAAATTACCCTTCCCGCTCTTGTTGCTCCTCTTCCATTGCATGAATTTAATAGTATATAATTATTTCAATTATATCATATCATTCATGGATTTTAAATAATCTCTTTTTTTACAATTGGAATTATTAATCCATCTCTCGCATGCCTTCAAACTAAGGGTAAATTTGTATGTCCAATTTTTTGTCCTAAGATGAAATATCGGCGTTTAGCAAGTTTAGGAAAGGAGGTGTTTGATGAGTATAGAAATTACTCTATAAGAACCATATGTATCATGCTACTGAAGATCATTTTTTCAATGGGAAAGAAGATACTGGATTAAAACCACAATACTGACACCTGAAAAATGGAAGTTAGAATATAAAATAACTCGTCGATGTGAAGGACATATTCTTCCACGAGGAGTGAAAAGTCATCCTACTCAATTGATGAGCTTTCCCTACTATAAGCACCTAAGAATAACCCATTTGTTTGATACAATTAATATCGTAAAGAATATGAAAAAAAAATTATGACAGATCACAGATGGTAGGAGGGATAAAGAAAAATATAGAAAATTTGTAATGACATTCTAGAAGCCAATAATGCAATGAAGAGTGGGATACAATAAAACAACGATGGAGATCGAAGAATCCTTCCATGGTTATTAATGGAGAATCAAAGTGATGATCTAAAAGAGGTCATTCGAAGAATTAATTTACCCACAAGATTTTCTTCAGACATAAATAACATCTTAACAAAGAAAGGTGAATTTGGTGGTGTAACAACACACGATTGGCATACCTTCATTAAAGTAATTATTTTGGTATATATATTTATATATTGCTATATATACATCTTTATGGTTTTTTTTTTCTACCTTGGATTAAAAAAACAACGACTAATTTTTATTTTCATTGTATGTTCTACATCTATCTCTCCCAAACTACTTCAACAACAACATCAAACAAGTTATATATGATCTTGGAAAATACATGAAGTAGAGATTTATATGCCGAGTTTTTTTTCAATTAGTTTTTTATCAACTCAATAACACATGTTTTACTTGTAATGTAATATGTTATGTTTTTTTGAAACATATTGTACTTATTTTCTTGTTTCATTTGTAGATGGATGTCATTGAAAGAAATACATAAAGATGATATAAATCATTGGAAGAGAGAAATTCCTTGGCTAATGTGTGAAATGAAAAGGTATATACCTCCTAAATGTTTCAATGCACAAGAACACTACCTCATACACCAAGTTGAGGAGGTTGAATTGTGTCTACCTGTACACACAAGGTCAATGTGGATGGTGGAGAGACAATTGAAATCATTTAAGGTTTTGATTAGATAAAGAGCATGTCCTGATGGTTCTATGGTGGAGGGATATATGGAATATTAATCCATGATGTACATTACTCAATATATTCCTATATTAGTAGAAAATATGTGTGTGGATTTCATTTGGTATGTGAGCTCCATCACAGAATCTCAAGGGGAGCACTGGTTGTGGATATTAAATGTTTAATGTGGAGACTTATAAGACAAATATATATATATATATATATATATATATATTTTTTTTTTTTTTTTTTTTCATTTTTTTTTATATATGTCATACTTAATTTTTGTTCTTTCATCAATTATTATTATTAACCATTGTAACTAATATTTATTGGTGAATTATGACTTCCTGATACAGTTGGTTGAGAGAGACACACTACATTTATACATTGCAAACAACCTCGATTGGATGAAGCCATGGATTGAAATATGTGAACAATCTCATGGTATGTTATCATGGCAAGGGGAGTTTGTGTTGGTTGAAGAAGCTCGTTGTGCCTAAGGTGCCAATATTACGCAAAGAGAAATTTATTTAGCAAGTGATTTGAAAGACAAAAGAGAAAGCATGCATTTTCACTGGCCTGCAAAATTTTATTACTTTATTTTTAAAATATATTATTAATGTGAATTCATGTCTATTTTTTTAAATACTTTCCAAGTTATATATATGAATATGTTTTGACGATGCATTTTTTATGTGTTTAGCATATTGCAGTTGAAAAACCACAATGAAATGTGGTACAAAGGCCGTAAGTTTCACACCAAATTTTTTTATGAAAAGTGGAAAACTTATGATTGTGGGATAATTTAAGTCTTCCAAGTCACTAATGTTTCTTGTATAAGTGACACATGTCCAAAAGTATTTGAAAATCGATACTATGGGTACTTGGATGACATACTTGAGTGTGACTTTGATTCCTTCAAATTGGTTGTATTCGATGTGAAATGGTATAGGATACAAATGAATGAACATGATCCTAATAGAAATATTATTCAACATGCTAATGGATTTACCGTGGTTAATACAAGGTCATTTGAGCCAATATTGGATCACTATGTTCTTCCAAGCCAATGCGAACAACTATTTTACTCAGAGGTTCCAGGTAGAGCAGGTTGGGCATATGTTGTTAGATATGATCCAAGAGGAAGGCCAATAGAGTATAATGTACCAAAATAATATGATAATGTTGAATAACATGATGGTGTAGAGGATACATTAGTTGATGATCATGTGTTAGATCATGAATATGTTGAAGAAGTTCAAGGAGATGTTCGAGACAATGTTCTTGATGAAGATGATATTGATGACGTACTGTTAGATGAAGAACTTGACGAAGTTGAACAAAATGTAGGAGATGATGCTCATCATTATGATATGGATGATGATATGATTATTGGAAATGATGAAATTGATGATGATGCTGAAATTTCTGATCATTTCAACGTCATTTTTGAAGCGGATGACATAAATGTTGATTTGATGGATGAAGAAGAAGATTAATAATATTGAAATTTTGTAATGTACGAGGTATGCGTTTATATATATTTAGTTGTAGATTTGTTCTCTTTCATTTAACTCAAATATTTTTTTCTTAGTAATTTCTCTATATGATTGATTTTTACTATGTTTCTTTCAAAAAATTTATAGTAGATAAATTCGGTGTTGGGAATATTGAGAGTGATGTGAGGGGTGGGGGGGTGAGGCATATGAGCTTCCACCTTCACATGGTTGGCCTTGTTTAGTAGATAATATTATATTATTATTGAAACCAAGATAATATCATAGGTGTTATGACATATAAAGATATATATTTCTATGAGTATAATTTGTAAATAGTTGCAAGATCTTACACAACAAAGATGGGTCTCATGACCTTGATGATGCATTTCAAAACAAAGGACATGTTCATGGTTTTAAATCACATTTCTAGCATATATGGGTGATGGATAGGGCCCTGGAAAACCAAATATATGACATAAAAATAATTATACATGTGTCACCTTATTAAGGACCTATAATTATATATGCAATATAATTGGTATTTATATATGAATTACTTATATATATATATATATATATATATATATATATATATATATATATATATATATATATATATATATATATTTATTTATTTATTTATTTTTATATTTAACTTTTTTCCACCGATCGCGCCAAGTGGTATTCCCAACATCTCTTCGCTAAGTTCCCACCCAATTATCACCCCTTCACTATACTCTCAATTTTGTGCTGACAACAACTAAGGTATACAATATAAAGGTAGAAAATCGAACAAATCGATATTGAGTGACATGTCCAATTTAAGTTTCACCAATTGAGGTAATTCCATTAGGAGTTCTTGTAGATACAATTTAAGATACATATATTTTTCCAGTTGATTTAGATCCTACAACTTAATGCCTAGAGATCCAAATCCCACCGCATGAAAATCCAAACCCCTGGCCACTTGGAGATACAAACCCATGGAGTATATCTAGAGATCCAAATTTTTTTTCCGTTGATCACACCATTTAGAGATCCAAACCATGCCACTTGGAGATCTAAACCCTTGGCCATGAAGACTAAAAAATGGTAAGAAGTTTCTGCCACATAGTCTAAATTATAAAATTTAGAAGTTTTTGGCTCTTGTTGTCCAACCATTCTTATTTCACAAATCATGAACTTTTTCATTCCTATTACACCAATTTCTTACCTTATCAAAGTCCAAGTTCATCAGTGGTTTTTCAAAACCCATTTACTGCTTCCGGGGGGGTCCTCCTCCTGGTTTGTGAAAATTGTCAGGTACCCCCCCAAAAACGAACCTGCATTGTTGATCTTATGATTAGTTGTTTCTTCGATCCACTTTTTGAGTGATCCAAGTGGATATTGGTGGCCACCCACCTATTCTACTTGGACATCCACCATTTTTTCTTTCAGTTTTTCAGTTTCCTTAATTGTATCAAATTTACTATTTTTGGTATTTTTCGGGTCCTGAACTTCTAGAGCCATTCTGAGGCCCTAAATGATGTTTTTTGGGCATGAAAGGTGTGGAAAATATGATTTTTCCAAACTCAATATCTTTTGTCAAAAATTGTAGTCCTCGGATAGATATTTCTAACGATGTATCATTTGCATCAAACGAAGATAGTATGCCAAAGTTATGACCTCGGGAAATTGATGTACCGATTTACCCCGACATGGCCCATTGTCTAGTGTTTCATCTCCTAGGGTTAGGTTTTTAGATGTTTAGGGTTTTCCATTGTTTCTCAATAATAAATAGGCCTTCGAGCATCATTGGAACACAGTTCAAAGGCAAGCACATGCTACATCTCTTCTCAGAGATAAGCTACCAGTGCCCTAGCTAGTTTATTTCCATTCTGTCTGTAAGCATATTTCAGTTATGAGGTATTAGTGAAATGAAGTATTATTTCTGCTGCATATATGCATTTATTTATATTTATATATTTTATTTTATTCCTGCATAAGTCCAAATTAGTGGTATCAGAGCGGTCAGCTCTTTTTTTATCTCTATTTGTATGTCCACAACGAGGTCGAGGTATAAGGAGTTAGGGCTTGATCTGGTTGAACCTTTGCAAGATCAGCCTCGGAAACCTTGACAGACGCCCATGGGGATGAAAATAAAGATGAGAGAGTAGGATATCCTATCAAAATATTGCTCGAGGAGGCCCTTGAGAAAAAAAGGAATGCAATAATGGATAAATTTGTCGAGATTCTTCAACGACTGTCCACTGGGGATGCATCTACATCTGAAAACCACCCTAGAGACACAACTACTTTTGAGGTACACGCTGTTAGCACTATAAATGTTAATAGTCTGACCACCATTGTATCATTATTTTCGAATTTCTCTTGTTCCCTAGCCTATGTCAAATTTCTAGTCATTTTCAATACAATTCAAAAAGAGTTTCAAAACCAAACCGTTTTTTAAGTTTTATATGTGGTATTGTGTCTTGTGTTCATAAAAGAGGTTAAAGCCATTGTTTTAACTTAGGTTAGTGTCAAAGGCTATTGGTCATTTTGGTAATAAAAGTATAGCTTCTCTTTCTGGGTTAATAGCTATCCCTTTGAAAGTTACATTCGTGACACAGAAAAAAGGGCAGTTATTTCGCTATGGTTTGGTTATATTATAATGACATAAAGGCAGCTATTTCTTAGGCATAAGGACCTGTAAAGAATATTTCAGAGAAAATACCATTCTTGTTTGAGATAATTGAAGACCTCCCATGTTATAAGCATGGTTATTATTTTTCATAAGATTAATTATTCAAGAGCACGTTTTCATTGGTGACACATAAAAAAGGGCAGCTATTTCTCCAAAACTGCATAAGGAACTACAAGGAGCTAAAATTAATTGAAAAGAGGCATTTACCAAGATACTACTCTTTGAATGTTGAAGGTCTACTGAAACAAGAGGTATTATCTTGATGAAAGGTGTCTATTAGAGGATTTATTAAAAGGAGTCAGCAACCCAAGTAAGGCAGATATTTTTTACAGAAAATATGGTTCTACAAGCAAACCCAGTAAGTAGCTATTGCCTAGAAAATTCGTGCAAGGAGCATTTTTTTTAGAAAAAAATATTATTCTCCTTTGAAATTAATTGAAGATCTTCTATATGAGACATTATTCTTTTTTTTTAAGGGTAATTATTTATAAATCAGAAGTAAATATTATAAAGGAGTGATTATATTGTTGGTGGAGCTAACCTATAGCTATCCTACTAAGATGAAGTGGAGGTACTATCGGGTACCGGATTGTAAAGAAGAAGAGAAGCTACAATAGGAAAGACCTAAAGGGTTTTTTTAGTGTCCTTTAAATCTCGTGTTTTGATTTTAACTTTTGAAGATAATGCTCCTAACAATATTTTATTATCATGCTTAGTTTTGTTGTAGAGATTGAGCCTCACGATTTATTGTGTCGAGAGGTTTCTAATCATTTCTAGGAAATAGCTACATTTTTAACAGATAACTAGTTTTCCCAGAAATTTGAATGCAGCAGAGAAATAAATATCTTCCTAGAAATCAAAAGAAGCAGAATTGGAGTTGAAGCACCAAGTTCCCGAGCATTCTTTAAAGGCAAGAGTTTGATCAAGCTGATAAAATGCTTATTCCAAGTGGCAGGTTTTACCCCCCCCCCCCCGATTTTGAGCACGTATGTGTCAAACAGTTCCACATTTCTTGCAGCAATTTAAGACAGTTAGGACAGGTGGCAGAAATAAGCTTATGTGGTAGCAAAATAGTTTCATGCTTCAGATTTCAAAGCCTTGAATCATTCAACAATTTTAAATTTATGCAACGGTTTGATTTGTTTACTATTTTTAGTTTTCTTTATTTAATTTCATTCCTAAAGTTTAGCAACATTTTTTTTGTGAAACTCTATTTAAGAGTTGAGTTTTATCTAATAAAAGAAGGGTTTTGGTGGCACAAGGCCGAGTGCCCTATTTCTGATCCTCATGCCATTCCTGAAGCTATGTATTGTTGAACACATAATACATTCTAGATTACACTCTTGAGGATTCACAAATCATATGGTGTGTGTAATTGTTTTTCTCCTATTTTTCCATATCTCATATCTTTCTTTTCAAATTTGTCATAAGAATTATACTTCATGTTCCTGTTAGTGTTATCATGAAGCTTCAAGGCATATTGAACTATTTTTATAAGTCTTGTTTCAAGCGTTTTTTATTTAATATGTTTTGTTTATTATTCATGAGCATTCCTTGGAGTCGAATTAAATCCTACCTCATGTTTTTACAACTCTTTTGATCTAACAGACATATTGATCTTCTTTTGTAAGTCTTAATGTATCAAGTTTTCTTGGTTCAAGATGTCATGTTAGTCAGAAGCATTCCTTGAAATAGGATTCTTAAAATGTAGAATGAGATTTGTGTAAGTCTTTCTTAAAAGCCTTCTTTCATTAGACATTATGGGTTTGGAATTTGTCTCATTCTTTTCTCCCTGCAATGGATTTTTTTCCTATAGACCCACTACCTTTCTCCTATTCTTCTAATCATTGAACTGCAAAATTTGCTACCACATCATATATACGAGTGCCCTCATATGTATCAGAGCCTTTTATCGGTTCAACGTTCCTTTCAGAGTGCTTGAGATCCAACCACTTTAAAAAAACCCACTCAAATCATAAAAAATTTCCCTAGAGCTTAGGATGTGACTGGTCAAGCACTTGAAGTAGTCCAAGTGTTGATTCCAGCACTAACATCTTTTGGTGCATCTTCAGGGAGTCAAAGGCCTTGAAACGAATTATTCTCTAGAGTCTCTTGTTTTAATTGCTGAAAATCGATTCTTGAAGGTGAACAGGAATCGATAACTTGAAGAGGACTGCAGTGTTTCACCTAGCGACTCCATTGTTCTAGATCTAGTGGCGACTTCACGGGGATGTAGAGATCATATTTTCAGTGGAATTTTCAGATAAACAGCTACACCTTTCGGAATTCTAAAAGGGACTTCATTGTAGGGTTAAAATTTAATGTTTTTCCTCATTCAATAGTTGATGATTTGGAGTTTTCTTATAGTGCAAACATTCAATGCTTTATGAGTATCCCGCGTTGTAATTATTTTCATCATGAGATGCACTATGTTATGATATGGATTCTTTTAGTTTTACTCTTAAGATTCAGAATCCATATGAGGTTTTTTCAGCTATTTGAATGGTTGTACGATAAGTTCCATATTTCATGAATATTTCCATTCAAATTAGATTAGAAGTAGGAGAATGAATAAGCTCGTTGTTTTGAGCATTTTTTCAGAAAGTTAAATTTTAGTTTTTAGTTTGAATCTAGTTTCAGTTTGGAGAAATAATTTTCACAATTGAAATGATTCTTTTGAATCCATTACCCAATGGCAAGACATGTTGATATTTTTTAGTCAATGAGCATAATTGAAGTTTGTAGAAATAAGAGCTTGATAAGGCACTTGAACTACAGTTCTTGATAGCCTGCAGGGAGTATATCATGCCCAATAGGAGCCACTGTTAGCACCATAAATGTTAATATTCTGACCTCCATTGTATCATTGTTTTTGAATTTCTCTTGTTCCCTAGCCTATGTCAAATTTCTAATCATTTTCAATAAAATTCAAAAAGAGTTTCAAAACCAAATTTTTTTTTAAGTTTTATAGGTGGTATTGTGTCTTAGGTTAATAAATGAGGTTAAAACCACTGTTTTAACTTATGTTAGTGTCAAAGGCTATTGGTAATTTTGGTAATAAATTATAGCTTCTCTTTCCGAGCTAATAGCTATCCCTTTGAAAGTTACATTGGTGACAAAGAAAAAAAGGGAAACTATTTCATCGTGGTTTGGTTATATTGCAATACAGAGATAAAGGCAGCTATTTCTCAGGCATAGGACCTACCAATAATATTTTGAGAGAAAAGATCATTCCTATTTGAAGATAGTTGAAGACCTCCTATGTTATAAGCATGATTATTATTTTTAATAAGATTAATTATTCAGGAGCATATTTTCAATGGTGACACATAAAAAAGGGTAGCTATTTCTCCTAAACTACATAAGGAACTGTAAGGAGCCGAAATTAATTGAAAAGAGGAATTTATCAAGATATTTCTTTTTAGATGTTGAAGGTATGTTGAAACAAGAGATATTACCTTGATGAAAGGTGTCTATTGGAGGATTTATTAAAAGGAGTCAAAAATGCAAGTAAGGCAGATATCTTTTACAGAAAATTTGGTTTTACAAGAAAACCCAGTAAGTAGCTATTACCTAGAAAATTCGTGCAAGGAGAGTTTTTTCAGAAAAAAAGATTATTCTCCTTTGAAATTAATTGAAGTTATTCTATATGATATATATATATATATATATATATATTTTAAAGGGTAATTATTTCTAAATCAGAAGTAAATATTATAAAGGAGTGATTATATTGTTGGTGGAGCTAACCTATAGCTATCCTACTAAGATGAAGTGGAGGTACTATCGGGTACTGGACTGCAAATAAAAAGAGAAGCTACAACAAGAAAGACCCAAATGTTTTTTTATGTGTCCTTTAAATGTCATGTTTTGGTTTTAACTTTTGAAGACAATGCTACTAGCAATATTTTATCATCATGGTTAGTTTTGATGTAGAGATTGAGCATCACAGTTTACTGTGTCGGGAGAATTTTAGTCATTTCTAGGCATAACTACCTTTTTAATAAATAGCTAGTTTTCCTAGAAATTTGAACGCAACAGAGAAAGAAATATATTCCCATAAATAAAAAGAATAAGAATTGGAGTTGAAGCACCAAGTGCTCGAAAATTATTTAAAGGCAAGAGTTTGAACAAGCTGATGAAATGCTTATTCCAAGTGGCAGGTTTTACCCCCTGATTTTGAGCACATAGGTGTCAAATAGTTCCACATTTCTTGCAGCAATTGAATACAGTTAGGACATGTGGCAGAAATAATATTATGTGGAATTCAAACAGTTTCATGCTTCAGATTTCGAAGCCTTGAATCATTCAACAGTTTTAAATTTATGCAACAGTTTGATTTTTTTACTATTTTTAGTTTGCTTTATTTAATTTCATTCCTAAATTTTAGCAGTAATTTTTTTTGTGAAACTCTATTTAAGAGTTGAGTTTTATGTAATAAAATAAGGGGGTTGGTGGTACAGGGCCGAGTGCCTTGTTGCTGATCCTCATGCCATTCCTGAAGCTATGTATTGTTGAACACATAATACATTGTAGATTATGCTCTTGAGGATTCACAAATCATATGGTGTGTGTATTTGTTTTTCTCCCGTTTTTCCATATCTCATATCTTTCTTTAAAAATCTGTCATAAGAATTCTACTTCATGTTCCTGATAGTCTTATGATGAAGCTTCAAGGCATATCGAACTATTTTTGTAAGTCTTGTTTCAAGCATTTCTGATTTAATATGTTTTGTTGATTATTCATGAGCATTCCTTGGAGTCGAATTAAATCCTGCCTCATGTTTTTATAAGTATTTTGATCTAGCAGACATATTGATCTTCTTTTATAAGTCTTGAATCATCAAGATTTCCTCGTTCAAGATGTCATGTTAGTTAGAAGCATTCCTTGAAATAGGATTCTTAACTTTGTAGAATTAGATTCTTGTAAGTATTTCTTAAAAGCCTTCTTTCATTAGAGATTATGGGTCTATAATTTGTCTCATTCTTTCCTCTTAGTAGTGGATTTTGTCCTACAGACCCACTATCTTTCTCCCATTCTTCTAATCATTAAACTACAAAATTTGTGACCACATCATATATACGAGTGCCCTCATATGTATCAGATCCTTTTATCTTTTTGACGTTCCTTTTAGAGTGCTTAAGATCCAACCACTTTCCAAAAACCCAATCAAATCATAAAAAGTTTCCCTAAAGATTAGGATGTGACTGGTCAAGCACTTAAAGCAGTCCAAGTGTTGATTCCAACGCTAGCACATGTAAACTTTGACATTCCCATATTTGAGGGCCAAATAGATGTAGACATCATAGATAGATGGTTGAATCTATTAGAATGGTATTTCTCAGTTCATGAATTTTCCAACCGAGAAAATATTACTTTTTCACTCCTCAAAGCCACCCCCCATGTCAAGGACTAGTGGGAAACCTACTGTGAGCAAAAGGACAAGAGGGAACCATCTCTTTTTTCGGCCACACCCACTTGGAATTCTTTCCGATAAACCATCAAGGAATAATATTATCCTGTGGGGAGATATGAGAATAAGTACATACAATGGAATATGCTGCGACAACAGAGGGATCAAGATGTGCATGAGTTGATGAATTTGTTTCATACCCTACACACAAAATTGGGTATCAAATATTTGGAGAAAAAAATGGTGCTGAAGTACCACAGATATTTTCATAGATACATTCAGGAGGAAATGGAGTTCCTTGACATCTCCTCGCTTGGTGCAACATACCAGTATGATGCCAAGATTGAGCAGAAATTCAAACATAAGAAGCAAGAATTTGGATCTACGAATCATAAGCGAGGGAAAGGTGCCCCCAAACCACAGAACAAAGGAAAAAGCCAAGGCGGGGTGGCCCAGGATAACCCGCCAAATCTAAAAGCAAAGAAAAACACCATGAAGCCAAATAAGGACATCAGAAAGTGGTGTGAGTTCCATAAAAGCTCCACTCATAACACAAGTGAGTGTCGGGCCAAGCAGTCACTGGTGGCTGAGCTGAAGGCTTCTGAATCGGATGCATGCTTCGACTCTAAATTAGAACTTGACAAGGGGAGTGAAAAAGGGAAGAAAATTATCGATGTGGAGCCCAATGCCACCGTTTCCACCATGAATATCCAGAAGGAGGAACTAGAAGATCCAAAGGAAGAGGAGCGCCTCTTCCATTGCCATATGTGGATAAAGGGTTCCCTACTGCAGTGCATTGTCGACAACGGGAGCTAAAATAACCTCATTTTAGTAGAGGGCGTGAAGCGAACGGGCTTGACGACCACAAAAAACCCACAACCATACACCATTGGGTGGACTCACCAAGGACGGGATCTTTGTGTCAGCCATCAGTGTCACCTTCCCTACAACATTAAGCCCTTTACGGATGAGGTATTATGTGACATTTCCCCTCTTGATTTTTGTGATGTATTATTAGGCCAACCATACTTGTGGAAGGGACATGTTGTATACGAGTCCCAACCTCAAGTTGTTATTGTTACTTTGGGAAATAAGTTGTACAGGATACTGGAGGTTACACCAACCACTGCCATCTCTTTGGTTACTTTAAAACAATGCAATAAGATCATTTCCAAAAGCCATGAATTTTTTTCCTAATGATCCACCCTCAGAGAAAGAAGAAGACTATGGCCACGACCTCCAGAGAGGGCTCCTATTCACGACAACAACCAATGGACAAGGTAGTGGAGGAGTATAGAGACATATTCACCTCACCCACAAGGGTACCTCTACATTGTTAGGTCAAGCACCCCATAGATATAACCCCAGTTGCGTCACTTCCCAATGGACCAATCTAATGATGCTCTGTTATGGATAATTATGAAATCAAGAGCAAGATTTAGGAGCTGCTACAAAAAGGTCACATCTAGCCGAGTTCATCACCCTGTGGGAGCCCGTTCATGTCGGTGCAAAATAAGGATGGGACTTGGAGACTTTGTATTGACTATTAGGCACT
Organism: Pinus albicaulis; assembly: GCA_034641835.2. Classification (NCBI taxonomy): domain Eukaryota; kingdom Viridiplantae; phylum Streptophyta; class Pinopsida; order Pinales; family Pinaceae; genus Pinus; species Pinus albicaulis. The sequence goes on along the minus strand of CM076575.1, from coordinate 1,276,008,494 downwards.
GAACAAGATCACTGTCTGGAATAGGTACCCAATCCCATAGATTGATGGCCACTGCACCAACTCAAGGGGGAAAAATATTTCAGCAAGATCGACTTGAAGTTTGGGTATCACCAGGTACCAATCGAACCCTCCGATGTGTGGAAGGTTGCCTTCAAAGAAAAGGAGGGCATGTTCGAATGGATGGTCATGCCTTCGGGTTGATGAATTCTCTTGAAACATTCATGAGACTCATGGATGACATCTTGCGGCCATTCACCAACTCATTTGTGGTAGCATACTTGGATGACATACTGATCTTCAGCTAGACTTGGGAAGAGTAGCTCCACCACATCCGACATGTTCTCCAAAATCTACGGCAACTCAAGTTGTGTGCCAATTTTGAGAAGTGCACTTTTGGCATGACCCGGGTTCAGTATATGGGATACATTATTGATGAGTGGGGGGGTGCATGTGGTTCCAACGAAGATCCAAGTAATTCGAGATTGGCCAACCCCAAAAAATCTAACAGGGCTCCGGAACTTTCTAGGTCTTGCTAATTTCTATCAGAGGTTTGTGTTGGGATTCTCTCATATCACTTGGCCCTTGGTCAAGTCACCAAGGGAGGAGAAAAAGAAAAATTATTTTGGTCTAAATATCAATAGAAGGAGTTTGAAGAGTTGAAACATTGCCTCTTCCCTATCCTAGTGCTCACATTACCATACTTGCAACAACCATTTAAGATCAAGAAAGATGCCTCTAACCATACTATTGGGGAAGTCCTTACTCAATGGGGGGGTCCAGTGGCATATCACAGTGAGACATTATCCGACACAGTCTGGAAGTATCCCACTTATGAAAAAGAGATGTATTCCATTGTGCAGGCTTGTCGACAATGGAAGCATTACATTTTGGGGAAGGAAATGATCATCCGCACATACCATCGATCCTTTCAGTTCATACAGACACAAGGGAAGTTGCAGAACGATTGCCATAAAAAGTGATCCACATATCTACAACATTTTATTTTTAACATCAAGTACAATAAGGGCAACACCAATAATGTTACAGACTTCCTCAGTCGACCACCGATCGTGGCGCTAACCACCATGCTCAACTCTTGTGGGCATGAGACTTTTGTTAATTTTGGACAACTAGGTCCAAAATCCATGTTGTGATGCTCATATGATGATACCAATATTTTTATTGGGTTCCTCTTTTGGAGAGGTGCAAGATCGATCTAAATATCATCTTGATCCGATGAGCAAAACATTTATTTTGAATTTATTTTTAATCTATTCAAAGTATGTGTAGGTCGGCCTTAAGGTTTTGTGCCCCGGAAGTTGTGTCACACACCCTCACTGATGGATATAAATAAGGTCAATGTTGGAGGAAATTTCACTCATCTCATCCTCACACATTTATCTCTCTTCATCTGATTGGTTCTATCACTTGGAGTCTCTTCTCTTCACATGTGGGAAAGTGCAGCAAGGAAGAAAACTGTTTTCAAATTTCTGTTTTCAGCTAGGGTTTCTGCAGCAAATTTGACCAATGTTGACTTTGGTCAACGCAAGTCAAACAGACCTAAAAATTTCCCAAAATCTAAATTTTCCTAATACGCATTTTATGGCACTATTTCCAAGGAAAAACACTGACTTTGAATTTTCAGCATTGACCTAGCTGCTGCTGCCGTTTCTGTTGATCATTGACTGACAACATTGACTTTTGGGTTGACTTTGAGTTGACCATTTTTCTGTCCTAGAGGGTTGTGAGAAATTGCTGGTTGGCTGACCATATTGAGACTTTTCTAGTTGAAGCATCCTGTTGACCGCCAGAACGCACTAAAACTTATATATTTTTGGCTTGTCTTCTGTTGATCTACTGGTATGTTCTATAAGCATTTTACTTTATTGTTTATGTGATTGTTGTATGATATAGAAGAAAAAGTAAAGTTTCATCAAGCATAGAACATCTACATAAATTTACATGGTTTCAGAGCTGTGGTGAAGACAAAGCCCTAATTTTTAGTAATCACCGAAGAAGAGGATGGGTTCCTCAAACTACAATGTCTTCAAGGCTGATGACAAATTGACTGGGAAGGATGAATTCCATTCTTGGAAGATGAAATTGGATCTTAACTTGGAAGACCAAGATGTCATGGACTATGTGCAGGGTAAAATCCAAGAGCCTCCATCCACTACTACTCTTGCTGTCAAAACAAAGTATAAGAAGGGGGAGATCAAAGCAAAGATGATGATTAGGGACTCAATTCACAAGAGTATGGTTGGCTACATATCTGAGCTGGGCACATCCAAAGAGATGTATGATAAGTTGGTCCACATGTTTAAGGCTAAAAATGCGAATCATGTCCTATTCTTCAAGAATCAATTGAAGAATCTGAAGAAAGGTAGGGATGAGTCTGTTAAATCATATTTTCTGAAGCTGACCGAGGTCAAGAACAATTTTCTGGATATTGGGGAGACAATAGTTTATCGAGAGATGGTACTCACTACACTTGGAGGGCTCTCATCCGAATGGCATGTGTTCAACACTACCATTCTCAATAACAATGTGATACTTGACTTTGACGAAGTACTATCGAGATGCGTTCAAGAAGAGACAACGATGAAGGAGTATGAAAATGAAGGAAATGTTGCCTACACTACTCATTCTAGAAAGAAGAACTTTGGTGGTCCAAAGAAAAAAGGAAGAATAGGGGCCCAAGGAAAGAATGGAAAGTGTTACACTTGTCATAGGCCATGTCACTATGCTAGATAATGCCCTTTCAAGAAGGATTCTCTCGATGGTGATGACAACAACAAAAACTGGAGGAATGGAAATCAAAGGAACAACAGGTTCAAGGGAAAGAGGAAGGCTCCCTCCAGTAGAAATGGTCAACCTTTCAAGAGGTCGAGAAACTCCAGGTATGAGGAATCAAATGTTGTTGATAAAAGAAATGAATTCATTCTTGTATCTGCCCTCTCTGCCGCATCTCCAACCGACACTATGGATGTCTGGTTGATAGATAGTGGTGCCTCAAGGCACATCATTGGGTTCAAGGAAGCACTTTCTGATATGGTTGGGAAGGATACTAATCCAGAAATTATCCTTAGAGATAATTCCACATATCTCATGAAAGGGACAGGGACTGTGACCCTCCACTTGTCTCAAGGTCAAGTCCTCCGCTTCTAGGATGTACTCTATGTACCTAATTTGAAATTTTGAAGAAGAACCTTATGTCTATATCTACCATGGAAGACAAAGGTTTAAATGTGGCATTCATTAAAGGAAAGGTACACATGTGGAAGAAGATATTCAAGGAAGCTATTACGATTGGGTTTAGAGTTGATACACTCTATCGGGTTGGAGGAAGTCCACTAGAAGTGACGACATGTGATATTATCCGAAAGACTGAACTATGGCACCAGAGGTTTGGACACCTTCACTACAAGGCCCTTCCTGAAGTAAGGAAGGTGGTGACGGGGATTCCCGAGTTCTCAAATAATCATGAAGGTGTATTTCAAGGTTATGCCAAAGGAAAGCATACAAGGGGAACTTCCCCCTCAAGTGTCACAAAGACATCTGATGTCTTGCAATTAGTACATTCTGATATGTCTGGTATGCTGCCCATGAAATCCTTGGGAGGATTTTCTAATTATATGACATTCATAGATGAATTCTCTCGCAAAACCTGGATATACTTCTTGAAGAAGAAGGATGAGGCTTTCATGTGGCTTCGTACCTTCAAAGCCTTGGTGGAAAATATAACAGGGAATAAGATAAAGATATTAAGGATCGATAATGGCATTGAATATGAGATGAACGAGTTCAAGAAATTTTGTAGATAAGCTGGCATCAAGAGGGAGACCACAATTGTCTATACTCCTGAGAAGAATGGCTTTGCTGAATGAAATAATAGGACCATTGTGGAAGATGCCTGTGCTATGCTATGTGACCAGGGTCTACCAAAGTTTCTATGGGGAGAAGCTATGAATATTGTTGTGTACATACAAAACCGATGCCCAGATTCCGCACTAGACTCCAAAACTATTGAAGAGGTTTTCTCTAGTAAGAAACCTGACGTCTCACATTTTAGAGTTTTTGGATGTCCTGTTTATTTTCATGTGCCGAAAGAGAAGAGGAGAAAGTTTGATGCTTTTGGGAAGAAGGGAATGTTTATGGGCTACAACGAAACTTTGAAGGCCTATAGAGTCTATGTGCTTGGTCAAAGGGAAGTCGAGATATGCCATGATGTCACCTTTGACGAAGATGCTTCCTTGAGGAAAGTAGTCAATATTTCGAGATCTGAGGAAGATCATGAAGCAAGGCCTGGAAAGCAAGAAGAACTGAAGGATGAGACAATGCCCAATTCTGAAGGACCGATGGACATGATTGATCCACCTCCTTCACTAGGGAAGAGACCATCATGGCTCAGGGACACTCTAGAGGATATCGAGGGACATATGGCCCCAAGTGGGATATTTCGTGAAATTAAGAAGCCGAGTAGATACCAAGAGTATCTAGCAGCCATGAGTATTATTGTACAATCTGAGCCTGGATCTTTTGAGGAAGCCGTAAAGCATCAAGTCTGGAAGGATTCTATGCACAAAGAGTATGAGTCCATAATGAAGAATGATGTCTGGGATGTGGTTCCAAGATTGGAGGACAAAGCAGTTGTCACCTCGAAATGGTTGTACAAGATCAAGCATGGATATGGTGGAAGTGCTGAAAAGTTCAAGGCAATATTTGTTGCCCGTGGCTTCTCTCAAAAGGAAGGCATAGACTATGATGAAATATTTGCACTTGTGGCCTGATATACCACCATTCGATCTATCATAGCCCTTGCTGCTACAAAAGGATGGAGTCTTTATCAAATGGATGTCAAGACCGCATTTCTGTATGGTGCGATAAAGGAAGAGGTGTATGTGGAGAAACCTCTGGGCTTCGAAGTCCAGGATTGGGACACCCATGTCTGCAGGTTGAATAAAGCCCTCTATGGGTTGAAGCAAGCACCCAGATATTGGTATGAGAGGATAGAAAACTACCTGATGAAGCTGGGCTTCACTCGTAGTAATGTTGATCTAAACCTTTACTTCAAGGTTGATATAGATAAGCCTCTCATTTTGGTGTTGTATGTGGACACCTCTTCCTGATAGGTGGTGACCCTCCCATTCATCAATGCAAGAGGGAGCTCACTGCTGAGTTCGGGATGAAGGACCTAGGACTGATGCATTACTTCCTAGGCCTGGAGGTCTGGTAGAGACCTCGAGATATTTTCCTTTCTAAAGGAAAATAAATTGTGAAGCTTCTGGAAAGATTTGGTATGGTGGACTGTAAGTCCGTGTCGACACCGATGGAGCTCAACTTCAAGAAGTTGAGTGGCAACGCTACTAGGCCCATGTTATAAAATCCTACTGAGTATAATCAACTCGTAGGGGCCTTGATGTTCTTAGTGAACACTGGTCCAGAAATATGTTTTGCAGTGAACACTTTGATTCAACAGATGGTTGAGCCTCATCACACTCACTGGGTTGGTGCCAAGGATCTTCTGAGATATCTTCGGGGCATGATAAACCATGGGCTGAGATACACTATCGGGAGCATGACACTCCTTGGATATATTGATGCCGATTGGGCTGGTAGTGTGGTGGATCGTAAAATCACATAGGGATGCTGCTTCACACTTGGATCTACTTCGATATCATGGATGAGCAGGAAGCAGAAGTCAGTGGCTTTGAGCACCGTGGAGGCCGAATACATTGCAGCAAGTATGGCCTGATGTGAAGCAATTTGGTTGAAAAATCTCTTTAGTGAGCTGTTCAAGCATGTGCTAAATACCATCGTGATACTCCGTGATAACCAGAGTGGGATTCGGTTGTCCGAGAATCCCATGTTCCACGATTGATCCAAGCATTTTGATATTAGGTACCACTTTATCCGGGATACGGTACAACGAGGTTCCATAAGGCTCAATCATATAGGAATTGATGATCAGGTCACGGACATTCTCAAAAATCCCCTAGGGAAGGTCAAGTTCCTAACCTTCCGTGAGAGTCTTGGTATCGTGGAACGACCCTATGATGAGGGTCCTATTGGACGATGAGATCTGGGAGATCTAGGGGGCTTTGGGGATAATTTATAGGAGCTATAAGCAACCACAGGGCTAGGCTTGCTAAACCTTGTTGGTGTGCTTCAGCCCACTATTGTGATGATTGAGTTGGTTCACCTCTCATTATCTGTGCCCCATATGCATCCTACCCATTGAGTTCAGGGCTCATTGGAAGTACCTCTCATTTGGCCAGTGAGGTGGGAAAAGTTAGAGACTAGTAGCAAAGACTGATGGATGCATTAGAGATTGTTGTATTCTATATCTAGGATGGCACAGTCCAACCACTTTACCTGGGATCAAGTCTAGTGAGGTTTCGGACCTCCTACTAACTTTGGGTCAGATAAACCAACTTCGGGTTGGTATGAGACTCTTTGTGAGTCTTATATAGGTTTTAGACCTCTAGGCTGAATCTGTCAGCCGGGAATGATTTCTTTGTGAGTGACCCACTTCTGTTTGGAAATAAAGAAGCCAAAAAAGAAAGTTACTATGGGATGACTCACGATTTTTGGATTGCACAGGTGGATGGAGTTCTCCCTAGTTGAGATGGAGTGTTAATTTTGAAAAAATAGGTCCAAAATCCATGTTGTGATGCTCATATGAAGATACCAATATTTTTATTGGGTTCCTCTTTTGGAGAGGTGCAAGATCAATCTAAAGATCATCTTGATCCGATGAGCAGAACATTTATTTTGAATTTATTTGTAATATATTCAAAGTATGTGCAGGTCGGCCTTAGGGCTTTGTGCCCCAACAGTTGTGTCACACACCCTCACTGATGGATATAAATAAGGTCAATGTTGGAGGACATTTCACTCATCTCATCCTCACACATTTCTCTTCTCTTCGACCACTTGGAGTCTCTTCTCTTCACACTTGGGAAAGTGCAGCAAGGAAGAAAATTGTTTTCAAATTTCTGTTTTCAGCTAGGGTTTCTACAGAAACTTTGACCAGCATTGAATTTGGTCAATGCAAGGTCAAAAAGACCTAAAACTTTTCCAAAATATTGATTTTCCTGATCCAAGACATTGAATTTTGGGTTGAACTTTGAGTTGACCATTTGGCTGTCCTAGAGGGTTGTGTGACATTGCTAGTTGGTTGACCATATTGAGACTTTTCTGGTTGAAGCATCTTGTTGACCGTCGTAATGCACCAACATACTTATATATTTCTGGCTTGTCTTATGTCGATCTATTGGTATGTTCTATTATCATTTTACTTTATTGTTTGTGTGATTACTCTCTGATATAGAAGAAAAAGTAAAGTTGCATCAAGCATAGAACATCTACATAAATTTACAACTTCTGATTGGATGCTTCTCTACAAGAGTGATCCAGAATTCAGCCACACATACCAGATGTTATTGGAGGGAAATTGAGTTAAAATTTTTCACCTCCAGGATGCACTGCTATGTTACTTGGGACACCATTGTGTTCGTTCAAGCGAGTGTGCCAAGATGGTTTGGGAAGCACACTACAGTCAGGTCATTGGGAATTTCAGGGTTGAGAAAATAGTGGCAGTACTACAGTGGTATTTCTATTGGCCAAACCTTCGAAAATATGTCGAGAAGTACATTAGATCGTGCACTGCCTGCACCATTTCCAAACCGACCATCAAGAAGCAAGGCCTCTATACTCCGCTTCCTACCCCTAGTCGACCTCGGGAATCCATCTCCATTGATTACATGTTGGGCCTTCCTTCTACTAAGCATGGAAATGATTGTGTTTTCATGATCGTTGATAGATTCTCGAAGATGGCCATTATGGCAGCCTGCAAGAAGAATATCACAGTAGAAGCCACTACTAAAATATTATTTGAATGAGTGTGGGTACACTTTCGGATCCCATAGTCTATCGTCTCAGATCGAGACAACAGGTTCCTCAGTACATTTTTGTCTAGTCTCTGGTCAATGCTAGATACCAAGCTCACCAATTCCACAACTTTCCATCCCCAAACTGATGGCTAAACAAAGGTTGTCAATAAGATGACCGTACACATTCTGCGCATGTACAACTCAATGCGTCCACGCACATGGAATGAGAGCCTCTCCTGTGTACAACATAGATATAACCAGGCCCTCCATAGCTCAAGCAACCATAACCCATTTGAGGTGGGCTTTGGATTCCATCCACTTTGTCCCATTGACGTAGCCATGCCATTTGCAGCTACTCAGGTTGATTCAGCTCATGTCCAGTCTGAAGCTGTCAATGCGAAAAACTTCATTGAGTGCATTCAACACATCTGCCAATAGGTTCATGAAATATTGGATAGATCTAATGCTAAGTACAAGCAGATACTTGATCACATCGGGTGCCACACAACTTCCAGGTGGCTGACAAAGTGCGGCTACATTTGCAGAAGGAGTGCCTCGCTGGACCCCACTGCAAGCTTCGCCCACCCCAATATGGGCCATACACCATCATCAAGGCTATAGAGGACAATGCCTTTGAGCTCAGTATTCCACCATTCCTTGGTCTGCACCCAATGTTCAATGTAGACCACCTTTAGCCCTACTTTCCACCTCTACTGAACACATTCGACATGACAGAACAACTCACACCAACAGAGTTAAACCCAGATTGCATGGAACAAGCCACAACTGATCGAATTATGGATACACAGATCAATAAAACCCGCCAGCAGATGATCCAACTATATCAAGTTGTCAAAGCAGGCTAACTCCTTCACCAAGGCAAGTGGCTCACCAGGGACCAAGTTCAATAGAAGTTTCCTCATCTCATGGAGGAACTCAACACAATAAGGACCATTAATTCCTAAGGGGGGAGGAATGATCTAGGTGGATATTGGTGGCTACCTTCCTATTCCACTTGGATACCCACCATTTTTATTTCAGTTTTTCAGTTTCCTTAATTGTAGCACAATTTACTATTTTTGGCATTTTTTTAGGTCTTGAAATTTTGAATCCATTTTGAAGCCGTAAACGACGTTTTTTGGGCATGAAAGGACTGGTGAATATGAGTCTTCCAAACACATTAACTTCTATTAATATTTATATTCCTCAGATAGATATTTTTAATGATGTATCATGTGCATCAAACGAAGATAATATGCCAAAGTTATGACCCTGGGAATTTGATGTACCAATTTAGCCTGACGGGGCCCATAGTCTGGCGTTTCATCTCCTAGGGTTGATGTTTAGGGTTTTCCATTGTTTCTCAATAATAAATAGGCCTTCGAGCCTCATTGGAACACATTTCAGAGGCAGGTAGCTGCCACATCTCTTCTTAGAGATAAGCTACCATTGCCCTAGCTAGTTTATTTCCATTCTATCTACAAGCATATTTCAGTTATGATATATTAATGAAATGAAGTCTTATTTCTACTGCATCTTCACATTTATGTGTATTTATGTATTTCATTTCATTCCTGCATAATTTTGGATCACTGAGTGTCCCTCTGGCTTTATCCCTTGAGCACATTATATTGCCGGAAATCTGCTACGATGTTTGCACTATTTGGATGCAAGTGGATCAACTATAGAGCCACATAATTATTAACCCTTTGATTTTAATTATGTGTAGGTACAAATTTTTGAAGTTTTATTGTTTGCATTGTTTGGATGCACGTGGATCCACTATAAAGCCACACATTTGTTAACTCTTTGATTTTAATTATTATGTGTGGACCCACTTTTATAAAGTTGTAATGGTCACTTTAGAGAATCAAAGCCTTTGATCCACCTTGCTTGGCAACCTACCCTTAAATTTTAGGTTCATACATGCATTTAAATAAAATTTATTTCTTAAAAACTGTTTTTAAAGAAAGAAGGAACCTTTGCAAAATTTCTCAAATAGGATCCTAAGTCCAAAATTTGTATTTTATTCTTTTGTATATATTTTTAATTTTTCTTGAAATATAAAAGAAAATTAAAAAATAGCTACAACATATACAATACATAGGTCTCTATCAAAATAATTTTGAGAACAATTGTGATGAGCACATTTTCTAGTTGGTGCAAACAAGGTGTGGTCTGCGCAATATTAGTTACAATGTGACACATGATCAACATGAAGATGTCTAATTTTGGAAACAATAGAACATAATGAGACTAATGGAAAGTAAGAAAGCAATGAGAGACATCAAACTAATATGCAAGGGTAAGACTATCTTAAATCTTACACATTACATACTATAGGTCCTTCTTCAATTTATATGAACCAGAAGATAGTCTAGTGAAAATGGTAATCCCACTTACTTGGCCAAGATATTTACTAGGAAATATTGATCACAAATCTATAATGATTTCAAGACATGCATGATTTCCAATGATGTTGTTGTACATTATTCTAGATGAAACAACACAAGAGCATGCATATGTGTAATTTAACAATCAACGTATGAGATGAACACAATTTTATTGAGTTTTACATAGAATAAGTATATCTAGCTAAAAGCTATCCTTCAATGCCCCCTTTGTGTAACAATGCATATTTTTTACATATTTTTTATTTATGCATCCTAGTGTGTCTATAAATCACCATCCATATATTTTCCATATTTTCTAATGACTGTAAGAATGAATATACAAGTGGGGTTCTAGGCCACATGCTCTTTAATAGGGTGTATGGACAACCAATATTGTAACCCTTCTTTATACATTGGTTGGGTTTTCTAATTACTATATAATTTAAAACACAAATCAAAGATGAACAAACTCTTGAATTTAGACAATAAATTAGGTCTATACAAACAAATACAAGTATAAGATGGAGTGCCTATATCAAGCACTAGCAGCAACAAAATCCTTCATACTTAGAACAACAGAGATTATTTTTCTGATCACAATGGAAAAATCTAAATGAATACTTTGTTTGTAGTCAAAATTAAAGGGATTAAAAAACACTTGTTTCAAGCCATCACGGTTAGGCTGTGATCTAGTGGTAAGTGGGTGTGATTCTACCACAATTAGCCTAGGTTAGATTCACAGTGAATTCCTGTCTAAGAATCCATATAGACACACAAATACATCAATTCATTTTTGTTCATAATTTGGTCAAACAATGGAGACTTTTAATGGAATTTTTTGGTCTTTATTATATAGAAAAGAACTCGATTGAAGGCCTGTATCCTCAATATACCTTTTACCAAATGCACCAATTAATCAAGAATTTACTATATCCATTTTGTAGAGTCACAACCCAAGCTTAGTATATATTTCTTATAGAATGGAAGAAATTATAAATGTTTTGATACAAGGAAATTTAGGATCTCTTGACTAAGACTTGAGAAAAACAATGGTTGGGGTTTTAATGAAGATATATGTTGAGTTTTGTTAGCTCACATATCCTAAAGAATAAAATGGTAAAAAAAGAGAAGTAATGAAATAAAGAACCTACAAGCTATGCATAGCCCAATATATCTTCATCATATATTGCAAATTTTCAAGAGATGGAAGGGAAAAGTATACATACCTTGCTAAAACTTTGCCTTATTCAAATATTCTTCAAATTTTTAGGTACCAAGGATGCTTCCATTATTATAGAAATTATTTTGAGATAATAGGTTGATTTCACTGATGAAGTAGATTCCTTTTATGTATAGATGATTTACTCATCATGTTTTCATATGTTTGTATGTCCCTCAATTAAATGTTTATGTTGATACCTATTCTTTAACATTTTTTTAAAGTATTTCACTACCCTAATTATATTATTATGTGGTAGGTTGAGCAGTGTGAAAAAGTACCTGCATCGTCAACAATAAAAAAAATACAATTTTACTTTACATTTAATATGAATTTTTGATTATTTGTTTATATAATAGAAATAACAATTTTTATTTTGTTGAAATCTTTAGTCTGAGCACCATGACGATGATTTTCTTGATGAGGAAGAGTTATGGTCATCCCCCAACCTTGTGGTGACAATAAAAATTATTTGATGAAAAAGAAAAAATAAATTATGGAGTTGATTCTTATTAGTGATCACAATCCTATGATTGAGGATAGGATAAAGAAGTTGAGAGAAGGTCTTCAGTCATACTAGGTAATAACCATATTTTAAAGTGGGTTTTTTATGTCATAAGTTTAATTCCGAAAGTTTATTTTTTAACTTTTACATTATTTAATCAAAAAAAGTATTTTCTTTCTTATGTAGATATATTTGAAGGAACTCCCCCCTGTAGCAGTTAGTTGATCCTCAACTTGGTGTTGGTACTAGTAGAAATAACGAGAAACTACATGAGCGTCTGGCCATCACTAGCACCCAACATATATATGCAAGGAAACTATTCATTGTTCCTATTATTGACACTATATCCAGTACACCATTAGTTGTGACCAATGAGCACATGACTCCCAAGCCAAGTCAGGCTTTGCATCAAGTGGTGAAAGAGGCGACCTTAGTACTGATGACATTATGGGTTCATTTCCTGGAGAAGCATGTGTTAAGAGCACATGGAAGATTGACTACACGTTTTTGGTGAATGAGGAAGAAATTCCAATAAGAACACCAAAAGTTCATGGTATTTTTTGATGTTTTAATTGTTTCATGTTTTCTATCTAAAACATAAGTATTCTGTATTATTATTTTCAAAATAATGATTGTATATTTTTGCATGTAGGTAACAACTTGTTTTATACAAGAATGGAAGACAAAGCATTAGAAATTTTTGGGCCCACCATACATGAAAGATGGAATTTCCAAATTTCTAGCATTACAAAAGATTTTATGGGCGCTACCTTGAAGATCTATTTGGGGTAGATACCTTCAATAAATCCAAGGTCACCTCCATAGCCGAAAAATAGTTAAAACAACTACAATACCAGTATAGGAGAAATTTGGTGGAAAACCCTAGGTATGAGTGCCCTTCCATGATTACTGATGTGGAATGGAAGGGCCTCATAGAGGATGCAAAGGTGAATGTATTGAGAAAAGAAGGGAAAACACCACCTGGTTAAGCAAGGTACAACTTACATCTTGAATTCAATACATTTAATTTTATTTAGTTTTGAATAAAATTGTACTATATAACATACTTGAAACTTTTCATAGGCTCCCTGACACTTTGAAGGCAACCAAGGCAAGGATTGAGGATCATGGGAAACAAAAATTGGGGGAGGATGGATATTTGATGATGCATGCATAAATTGTAAGTACTCAAAACTTCTTATCAATATTATTTGTTATTTCTCCTTCCAACATTCTGGTAATTGCGCTAGCAAATAACAAAATTCAATACTCCTATGCAATGCATGGTGATATAGTCAAAACTGAAGCCACAAAGGAATACTTCAATATTTGTTTTAAGTTCATATTTAAAGGTGTATTCAAACACTAAAAATGCATGGGGAAAACCCCAATTAGTTTCACTTTGAAGGAGAAAGTAAATAAAAATAAATCCACATTAACCTTTCATTAATTATAGAACACTATCATGTTTGATACAAATATAATGTGTTGCTTTTCTTTAATTATCATGGGAGAAATACAAATATAGATGATCCCATGACTATTGAGCATAATTCCTATGATAGTGTGCACCAAATAGAACATTTTGGTGCTCCTGAGGAACCCCATGCCCTATACATCATCAATTTTGTTTTTGCCTCTTCTTATTATGACCCATATAATTCAAAAGTTTTTTGTTCGTTTCTACATTTTCATGTTTTGGTCGAGATTTTTATGATGATGATTGTAATTGGTTCCTCTGATGCATTGAACCCCTAGTCATGATGTTCTCACAAAGTCGAGGATGTTGTGGGGGAGCATCACCTACAAAAAATATTAAATTTATATGGTCAATTATTGAATATCATTGAAGTAGTTTTTTAATAATAAAAAATAGCTTTGCAATGTAATTATTTACCTTGTGCATTAATCAACATTGTTGCAATGACTGCCTCATGGTCCTCTTCTGGTTGAGGATAATCCAGTATGACATGCTATGTCATTCAAACCACAAAAATTATAAGTAGAAAATTGTAAATGAATAAGTAAAAAAAATACATACTTTATAAGTATAAAATTATTAAGTTTATGATTAATATATAGCCCTAATTTCATTGTGGGCCTCATCTTGGGGATGCACCCACTAGGGTGAAAATGTGAAGTTCGGCTACACATTTTGCCCTTTTTTGAGAAAAAAATATCATTTTTAGAAGTTCTTCAACTTTCGGCAAGCCAAAGCAATTTTTCTGTTTAGAATTCCATTTTACAATAAAAATAAAACTTATAAGAAATTTTATTAGCTTTCTATTAATTATTTTTTGAAAAACATTTATTCACATTTGATATGTCAAATTAGCAATTGTTTGACTATGTTTTCTATAAAAATCAAGGGATTCATAAAAAGTCATGTTTTTTGACACTAGTGTATTCTTTGTTAACTTGATGTTTTTGAAAAAAAAAGCGTGTTACAACAATCTAGATAGAATCTATTTCGATATCGTTATATTTACGAAACCAACTGATGCATATCATAGTCATTAGAATTTTTTTAATTGAACCAATATGAAAAAACTGTAAATTTTGAATATGTTTAGCATAGTGTCAAGTTTCTCAACATATTAATTAAAAACTAAAAATCTAAAAACTACCCATTACAGAAGACGATCCAATGTAATTAACCATAAAATTTTCAGACTTTTTTACAATGTATTTTGGAAGATACAAAATTTTGATTTCACTGAATCATAATGACATTCAGAAATTTTTTGCACACATTTTATTAGAAAATCAATTAAAATTAACAAATTTCTATGAATTTTTATAAAATTTATATCTATTGAAAGTAGATTCAATTATGTAAATTCTGATATTGGTTCCAAAATTAAATTCACCAAATTTGATGTAGTTTAACCATTCTGAAGTTGAAGAAAGGTGATCATAGTTGAGTTATTGCACTGTTGCAGATTAAAGTAGTTCAAATGAACTAAAAACACATTTGACTGAACTTGTGTTTGTCGTCAAAGCACGTTATATTAAATGGAAAACTAATTTGACTGAATTAATTTAAAATTTTGGCCAAATTATTTAAATTTCAATCGAAAACATGTCTATATTTTCCATCGGCCGCAAAAATGAAAGGATGCGACCATCTGAAAAAAACGTTACACCCGAATGATATAAATAAGCGAAGCCGAAACATTATTTTCACACTATTTCCTCATTTGGACTGAACTTTTAAACTAAATATTTTGGGCTGAATTTTTAAAGGAAATTTTTTGGGCTTCATTTTTAAAGGAATTTTTTTGGGCTTAGTTCTTAAAGTAAGTGTTTTGGGCTGAATTTTTAAAGTGAGTTTTTTTAAAGTAAGTATTTTGGGTTGAATTTTTAAAGTGATTTTTTTTTTAAAGTAAATATTTTGGGATGAATTTTTAAAGTGAGATTTTTTAAAAGCAAATATTTTTGGCTGAATTTTTAAAGTGAGGCTTTTTGAAAGTAAGTCTTTTGTGCTAAATTTTTAAAGTGAGTTTTTTTGTCTAGAATTTTTATTTTATATTTTTTTTCATTATTTTGAAATTGAATTTTTTGGGTTGGATTTTAAAAATCTACATATATTGAATTATCATGGGAATCAAAGAAATTGGAAGATAAAATATGATCGAATAGGAGATATTGAAGCTCATAGAGAATACTCGAGAAACTATTACAAAAGAAAGAGGGAAGAATGCTTAAATATTGAAAGAGAAAATTAATCTCAACTAGAAGTTGAAGCATGTATACAAATGTAAATATTATAAATGATATATTTAAAATTTAACTACTGTCTTGTGAAATTTAACTTTTATTTGATGAACTAATTTGAAAAATATTTTACAATGTAAACAACGAGAGATATTCCTCATAACATTGATGATGAGGTTGAAAATGTTGAAAAAAAAAGTTAAAGAGATAATGAACCAATGATTGATGATTTTGTTGAAGATGTTGAAATATATTCAAGTGAAGAAGTTGAATCACCAGGTATGTATATATATGTCATGTGTATTATTAAAATTATACATATTTATTAATTTCAATTTCATTCAAACTCTATTTTTTAATTTAATTATTTAATGAATATTTATACCCATTTACATTTGATTCTCATATGTACAGATGGAATCAATATCAATTATGAGATGTTAGAAAATGTTGACACTAGCACATATGGAGATAAAAAAAATGACCATGTTATTTGATATCTTGTTAAGCTCACTTCAAAGATGAAAATATGACAGTTCAAGCCAAAATTTTGAGAGGTCTCTTAACATCAAATAAATTAAAAGAGGCTACAACTCTATCGGGTATTCAAAAATCAACAAAAGATAAAAAGGTGAAGGGAAATGTGATTCAAAATACAAATAGTGCTCTAAAATCAATTGGAAGATGTAGAAAGAAAAGTGACATAGATGCACGTAGAGAAATACAAATGACAATGGTTTCATCAAGTACTAAAGAACATCATTTGGTAAAATACATGACAAAATAATTAGGGACCTCACGAAAAAAATTGCACAAACATATGAAATTTTGATTACAAATAAATGTAAATGATGATGTCACTTGTTGGACAGTTATTTTTAGGAAACCATACAAAGATATACTTGGAGAAGATGTTAAAAAAAAATATATGAATACTGGATGAAAAATTCATGTGTTTCACCAAAATCAATGGATATGATGCGATGAAGAATAACAAGAAATCAATACGAAGAACATGAAAAACATATCTTGGGCACCAATCAAATAGAGTTTTTAAATAATTTCATAGAAGAGAATCGTGGATTTTAAGTCTTAATCAATACTTTTTTATAACAAAAACCATGGTATGTTAAACCTATCACTGTACGCGACACTTGTTGTTGTCGTTATCACGTGGAGTTTCAATTATATTATGATACTTTCCTTAATTTTGGTAATTTTTTTTGGAAAAATTCACCTCCTACTTCCACTATCCACGATTTTATATCCAAAATTCTATGTGCAAGAGAAAGTCATGAATTATTTTACCAAAAGAAATGTGTTGGCGGTAAAAAATGTGATCATTATGGAAATTTAACTTTATTTCACAAGAAATATCCTGTTGATATAAATGATCAATCATTGTCCAACCTAAAAGTGAAATGGAAGAGATATGAATATATCCATACATTGATTAGTTTAAATAGTAATACAAGTGCCAAAATGATTGATTTACAAGAAGAAGAAATTTCTGTGATAGAGTTTTTGAAGAAATTTGAGACATAAATTTATAAATACACCAAGAATTCGCATAGAGATCAATGGCAGGACCTGCAATTCAAAAAATCCCGTGCAATTTTTCCACTAGGGTCCATTTTTTCAATAGTTGATTTTGCAGATAATTACACATTTTTTTCACAAAATTAAATACAAAGTGAATATTCTCATTCTAACCAAGTCTCTATGCTTGTCCATATTCTATATAGACATGCTGAGCAAAATGTTGATCATATAGAAATCACTAGTGATAATTGACATGTTATTAAAGAATATCACTTTTATATCAACTACGATCGTACACATGATACACATTTTGTACAACATTGTTTTGACAATATTTATGACTCATTGAAAGGCTGTGGAGTAAAATTCAATGAACATTAGATATGGTCATATGGATGCGCAGGTCAATTCAAATCTTCATGATCATTCATTTGGTACATTAAACATTGTTGGAATTTCTTTGAGATTGGTCATGGAAAAGGACAACATGATGGTGTCGGGGCATGTATAAAATGATAACTTCGAAGATATCAAATGGACCACTCTACAAACTGATTTGTCTCAGCTAAACAAGTTTTTCAATGGTGCATTCCTGCACTAAGCCATGAGACTAACCCACCAAAGGAGGTACGAAGGTATGTACATATATACAAATTAACTTGTATATAGTTTTAGTATATAATAATTTTTATTAATTTTATAATTTTAAGCATTTATAAATTCTATAGTTTAAACAATATCACGATGATTATCTTTGATATATAATTTGTATTTTAAATAACATATTTAAATTCTTGTTTGAATTTTCTATATAGCATTTTTTGACATATTGGAGTCTAAGATGTAGATATATCGATTACATACGAAGCTAAAATAGTAAAAAGGATTCGAAAATTGCAGTCAATTAAAACAAAGGAGTACCGAAATGTGTTTGCATTTGATAAAATAAAATATTCTTGTTTTTTTCCTGTTTGCATATAGGACGCACAATCCAATGATGTTTTTGAAAACAATATGTATGTAAAATCTTGACAACATACATAACTAAATATAAAGGGGAAAATGTCAGTTTCAAGCTTCGAAGAGATGGAATCGGAGGAGATGATACAAGGTGATCGAGTTTCTGATATTTTTAGAGAAGGTAACATTTAAATTAATTTAAAAGGATATATATGTGTGTGTGTGTTTTATGTTTTTAAAATCATTGCATATAAGTATCTAGCTAATAGATAAAATACAGAGTTCTAGAAATAGATAATAAAATCAAGTCCATATTGATAAAGGTAATTTCATGTTAATTATGATATGAATTTACACTTATTTTTATTGTGCAGGAGATGTTTTTGTTGTACTTTCACCCATTAAAAACACAAAAAATGTCACATTAGAGGAAATTTCAACCTAAAAGTGGCCTCCTAAGGAAAACTTATAAAATAATAAAATAAGAGTTATGAATTTTAGAGGGAAAATAAGAAAACTACTTTTTTTAATTGTATTTTTGGCTTATCTCCTTATAGGTTTACTCAATTTTCAAGTGCATACACTCATTGGATGAATAATTGAATTATGCATCCAACATTTACCCATCATTCATACTTTTGAGAAGACCAACATTGATAAAAAATGAAGATACATTTGAAAAACATGTTCAACACATTTTTTAATGTATCTTCAATTTTTATCAATTTGGGTCTTCTCAAAAGTATTCATGATGGGTACTCTAAACTTGAAATTTGAGTAAACCTATAAGGAGATAAGCTAAAAATACAATTGAAAAAGTAGGTTTTCTTCTTTTCCCTCCAAACTTTTTAAATGTAACTCTTTTTAAATTTAAAGGATTTTGATTGGTTTACATATTATGACATGGAAATTATGTGAAAAATTCACGAGCACTTTTAGGATAAAATTTCCTCTAATGAGTATTATTTAATGCGGTGCACTGAACGAAATATGAAGTTATTGGAAGACTATGATGATAATCGTTTTATATATGAAAGAGTGTATACTATACTGAAAGGTTATTTTTTCCAAGAAACTCATCAAACTGAGAGTAATGTTTACTTTCAAGACTATCAACCTAATGTCATAAGTTTTCAATATAGTCACTTAGTGTGTACAATGCACATAAAGTTGATAGTAGTTCAATCAAAGAGAAAATTGAAAGTTAAGAAATGGAAAATGTCAAAACCTGACCATGAATAGACCATTGAGGATGACATTCCATTAGAATTTTTTTAATTGAACTGCTCAACAATTTCTTCTCCTTAGATTCATCTTTGAGAACTTAGATTTCAAGTACATTGTTAGCCTTTCTTTTTGTGCACTTTTAAGTTGTACATTCTTAAGAATGTGATGATGTGAAAGTGATGCTCACTGGGTCTTGTATTGAGTTACAAAGTTATATTTATACTACCTGTTATGTAGGTGTATTGAGGATTTGATGCTACTGATATTATGTTTGCATGCATGACAAATAATTTATATGTATACATTCTCTGGTCTTAAATGATTTCATACATAAATGCAAAATATATTAGCCTTTATATACATGAATGAAAAATGCACATAACATATTTTATAATGCAATTTTAAGTTATGATTGTTTTAGACATCTACAACAAATTGTAAGATTCATTCAAATGCAAAATGTACCATGTTTTGTAATTTGCAATTTTAATAGATTCATTTTAAATAACTTGACATTGAAACAAATTTAAACAAAACCTAAGAATCATATAGAATAACATTATAAGAATGATTGAATGCAAAATGTACCAACTAGAAATCCAAATTTACTTTCATTGCTACATATCCATGAACTTAAATATGTAAAACCTTTAAAAGCATCAAACCATGCATCATGAAAATTGTGGGCCATTTTTTATAATGCAATTTTATCTAGTATGTTTGTGCATTCAAATAACGTTATATTAAAATTTAACTATCAACTGACATCCATAGTAGCATTTCTATACATTAATGCAAAATGTACATGTACCATATTTTATAATGCAATTTTAAAATTTTATGATTGTTTTAGATATCTACACCTAATTATAAGATTCATTCAAATGAAAAATGTATACAATGTTTTGTAATTTACAATTTTAATAGATTCATTTTAAATAACTTGATATTGAAATAACTTTAAACAAAACTTAAGAATCATCTACTAACATTATAAGAATGATTAAATGTAAAATGTACCAACTAAATGTAAATTTACTTTCATTGAGAAACATATTCATGAAGTTAAATATGTAAAACCTTTAAGCATCAAACCATGCATTATGCAAGTTAGACCATGTTTTATAATGCAATTTTATAGTATGTTTGTGCATTCAAACAACTTTATATTAAAAGTTAACTATCAACCGACATCCATATTAGCCTTTCTATACATGAATGCAAAATGTACATGTAGCATATTTTATAATGCAAATTTTTAAGTTGTGATTGTTTTAGACATCTACACCTAATTATAAGGTGCATTCAAATGAAAAATGCACCATGTTTTGTAATTTGCAATTTTAATAGACATTTTAAATAACTTGACATTGAAACAACTTTAAAAAAAACCTAAGTATCATCTAGACTAACATTATAAGAATGATTGAATGAAAAATGTACCAACTAGAAATGAAAATTTACTTTCATTGCTACATATTTATGAACTTAAATGTGTAAAAACTTTAAGCATCAAACCATGCATCATGCAAGTTGTACCATGTTTTATAATGCAATATTATAGTATGTTTGTGCATGAAAAACTTTATGTTAAAAGTTAACTATTAACTGACATCCATAGTAGTCTTTCTAGATACATGAATGCAAAATATACATACCATATTTTACAATGCAATTTTTATGATTATTTTAGACATCTACACCTAATTATAAATTCATTCAAATGCAAAATGTACCATGTTTTGAAATTTTCAATTTTAATAGATTCAAGTGAAAAAACAAGTGAAAAAGCAAATTTAAACAAAACCTAAGAATCATCTACTAACATTATAAAAATGATCATGCAAAATGTACCAACTTTATGCAAATTTACTTTCATTTCTACATATTCATGAACTTAAATATGTAAAACCAAGTTTTAAGCATCAAACCATGCATCATGCAAATTGTACCATGAAAAATGTACATAAACTCGAAAATTAGCATGTATTAAATCATAGTAAAGAGTTATAGATTTAAAATATGTCCAAAATTTATATCATTATAAAAGTAAATATATAATAAAAAGTTGTCAAATAAAAATATGCATCAATTCATAACAAAGAGTTTTACTTTAAACATGTCCAAAATGTTTATTATGATAAAAGTAAATATAACATAAAAAGGTTGTCAAATAAAAAGTTGCATCAATTAAGAGAATTTGGCTGAAATATATGATCTATAAACTTCCTTGTGCTCTCATATTTATCATAAAAACAAAATTAAAAAAATATTCAAATTCCATCCAATACCTCATGGTGTTCCTCGTCCATTGTGCCCTTGTGGTGTTAGCCATGCATTGCACCCTCATGGATAAAATATACAATATATGTCCATGTATATATATTAAAAGTTTAAAATTTCAAACGAAAATACATAAACTAGATCAATATTAAAAAAATCAAGTATCAACTTTTTCAAATTGTCTAAATGATTCAATCCCTGTAATTGACTAAAGTTTCAAATTCCATGCAATACCTCTTGGTGTTTCCCCTTCATTTATGCCACTTGGATGCCCTGCACAATATATGTACTTGCAATTTATTAAAAAAAATGTTAGAAAATTTTTTCAAATTGTTTGGATGATCCTATCCCCATCGTCGACTCCATCACTAAATTCCATGGAGAAGAGAAATCGTCTCGACAAACCTAAGATTTGAAAACTTTAAAATTGTAAGATAAATCTATCTCATTTCTTAATGAAACTTGCACTTCAATTCATAACAAAACATAAGTGAAATATTAAATACTTTTGACGATGGAATATTTGACACATCTCCTAATAAGGAGGAAGAGGGTGGAACTATATCGAAAACGTTGGGTGAAATCAAAATATGTTAACATTTAATTATATATGTACATAATTGTTTCTTTTAAAAATATTTCCTCATGATACCTATATAATAAAAGTAGAATAATAGTTGTATCAACATTAACTCTTAAAAAAAAACTAACATTTCTCAATGTTGAAAATGCAGCAAGATGATGGAGCTTAGTGAAATGAAGTCGCCTTCACTAAGTGGGCCCGCAGGCGAATTCTAACGCAAAGTCTATTTTTAGACTATGTCTATTTTTAGACATATGGAGCATGGTTCAGGGATTCCAGTTTTAGATTCTTGGAGCATTGGTCATGTTGGTAAAAATAGATGGGACTCTATTTTTGTGACCTATAGGTCGAAGAGGTCAAAGTCTACTTTTAGACTGCCTATCCTAAAAATAGGGAAGTCAAATATTATTTACCCTTAATAATATTTGGACTCTAAACATAAGTTTACTCTCTTGGAGCACTTCAGTTCAAGCTACAGAAGTGGCTCATATAATGAGAGAAATTTTTATTCTAGGGTTTTATGGCATCATATGATGACCGATTAGGACTTGGTGTGAAGGATTTGGTGGAGTTAATGAGACAGCTAGTGGAGTTGTGTTCTGTTTATTTTAGTTGAACTAGTTGAGATTAGTTTAACTGGCTAATCAATTAGTTATGAGTGGAGTGAATTAAATATTATTTAATTCATTAATTAGTAACTCATTATTCAACTCAAGAACACATCAGTTCACTACAGTGCATGATCAGTTCAGTGGAGACCAGTGAAAGAGGTAGATGAAAGGGTGGAGTTAGCTATCAGTGGCGACATCAGTTGTGCATGAGATTTGCACTACACTTGGAGGAATTTCCCATGATGATTGCGCTGTCAAGCCAAGGAGATTCGAACCTTGGATCTCTATATAGACAGGCCAGGATTGCGCAATAGAGGCAAGGCAATTGGCGGTGAGTTTTGAACCAGTAACCTGTTCAAAACGAAGCTAGTTTGTGTGTAACTTCATGAGAAAGTACTGAGTACTTGTGAGGAGTATTGTACTGAGTTTGTTACATGATTTCTCCATTATAATATACACAATAGCTGCGGGGTTTTCAGCTATAAGCTTTCCCCATACATACTGTGTTAATGTGTATGATGATTTGATGTGTTATCACTTGATTTTATTTCCGCATGTTTGATGATCTGAGTGGAAGAGATTATGTGTTGCATATAAATTCGAATTTTATGTGATCAGGATAGTCTCGGTGGATAATTAATCATTATTCAGAAAATTTCTACATGGTATCGGAGCTATTGAAGCAGAGATTGATCATCACGGTGATTACAAACTTATTTCGGTAGACAGAGTCTGCATGCGGGCCAGGTAGCCTCCGGATTCATCTTTCTTCGGAAAGTGAAAGGTCTAGTAAATGCCCCTTGCAGTCAATCTCTGTGCTAGAAATAATTTGTTCTCACAGATCTAGAGCGGTTGAGCTTTGAGGTGGAATTCGAAATTTTGCAGCAGTTTTGTTTTCTTGGTGCTAGTGTTGAAAATGTCTTTCAACGGTTTGCGACTCGAATATGCTCTTGAAGGTAGTTCGAATTATGTTGCATGGAAATATCGCATGGAGGCAGTATTAGAAGATAATGGTCTGAAGGAGTTCGTAGATACGGATGTCCAAAAGCCCACTGATCCTGCTGAAGTCAATGCATGGCAAAAGAAGATGGCGAAGTGTCGAAGGATCCTGTTGGAGGGCGTCAAGGATCATAATGTATCCAGCCTGCATGGAAAGGCTACTCCATATTTAATGTGGAAAGCTTTGACAGATCTATTCCAGAGTAAGAGCGACCAAAGGAAGTTGGCACTCAAAGATAAGCTCGGGAACATCAAGATGGAGAAAGGCGACAGTATCGCCAAATACCTCATGAAGTTCACTCAATGCAGAGATGAGCTGGGAAGTGTGGGGGTGACTGTCGAAGACGAGGACATGGTCGACCTGGCTCTCCTTGGTCTTCCGAAGGCTTGGAACTCATATCAAGATAGTGTCAATGGTCGGGAGAAGCTGCCGGGATGGGAGCGCCTTTGGGCGGATCTCATGCAGGAGGAGATAAGGAGGACTACTTGAGATGGATCTTCATCAAAGGGAGCTGATGAAGAAAACTGCGCTTTGGTGTCCAAAGCTAAGAAAGGGAAGGGTAAGAAAACCTCTCATTCTGGAGCTAAGGGCAAGAAGCAGGATATGGCGAAAGTGAAATGTTTTCACTGCCATGATCACGGACATTATGCTACCAATTGTCCAAAGAAGAAGAAGAACAAGCAAGCGGGAAGATCTGCAGATGGAGAAGCTTTGGCTTCATAGTTCGAGCTTGAATTTTCACTGATTTCATGCTTGGTTTCAAGTGTGTTGGGATCGGTGTGGTTCTTGGACAGTGGTGCGTCATTTCATATGACGGGAGATCGGGATTTGTTCTCAGATCTGGAGGACAAAGATTTGGGTGTGCACATCGAGATGGGCGATGATGGTAGATACAGTGCGACTGGTATCAGTACCATATCCTTTTAGAGGGAGTCTGGTAAACCCTTTGTATTGAGGGATGTCATGCATGTACCTGGATTGAAGAAGAACTTGATCTCTGTGGCGATGTTGGAGGATAAGGGGTATGATGTGGTCTTCAGCGAAGGAAAAGCCTTCCTGCGCAGTAAGACTACTAGAGAGACCCGGAAGATAGGGGTTCGAACTCAGAACCTTTATCAGTTGCAGGTAGATGACTGCGCAGCTATGGCATGCAAGGCAGAAGAAGTGGTGAGCCGGGATGATGAGGGAGAACTATGGCACAGGAGATTGGGCCATCTTCACCATGGAGCTTTGAAGATTCTGCAGCAGATTTCTACTGGACTTCCTAAGGGCACCCTTGCGCAGTCAGATCAGTGCAAGGGGTGTACTTTAGTGAAGTATGTGAAAGCCACCTTTCACGAGAAGGATAGTCGCGCCACGACGATCCTTGAGAGAGTTCACACAGACGTGTGTGGTCCTTTCTCAGTTGCTTCGACAACAAAGCATAGGTATTATGTGATCTTTGTTGATGATTTCTCTCGAAAGTGGTGGATCTTCTTCATGTAGAAGAAGAGCGATACATTCGCGAAGTTCTGTGAGTTTAAAGCATTGGTCGAGAAGGAGTCAAGGAAGAAGGTGATTACTCTAAGGAGTGATAACGGTGGTGAATTCATCTCGGCTGAATTCAAGGAGTTCTACAGCACAGAAGGGATTCGGAGAGAGCTCATCGCACCCCATAACCCACAGCAGAACGGGGTGGCTGAGCGGAAGAACAGAACGATCGTGGGTGCTGCACGGGCGATGTTGCATGATCAGGGCCTACCCCTTCACTTGTGGGCTGAGGCATGCAATACAACAGTGTATGTGCAGAACCGTTGTCCTCACAAGGTTCTTGGCATGAGTACACCGGAGGAGGCTTATTCTGGCAAGAGGCCTGATATTTCCCATTTGCGGATTTTTGGTTCTCCTGTCTACATGCATGTGACGAAGGATACGAGAAGGAAGCTGGATCCAACTGCTGAGGTTGGAATATTTGTGGGGTACACTGATACACCTCACAACTACCAGGTGTATTTGTCAGACAGTCGCAAGACTGTTGTGCGACGGGATATAAAATTTCAGGAGGAGAAAGCCATGCGGTGTTCGCTTGAGAGGGAGCTACACTTGCATGCAGATGAGGAGCTGTTAGTTCCTAAGGAGGAGCTTCCGGATGTGGATCAGCCACAAGAGGAGGTTCAGGAGGTGGAAGAAACCACCCATGCAGCGCCAACCATCAGAGGGCGCATGCGCACTACAGAAGCTGAGCGACTGGCTCGGGATGCAGAAAAGGTTGTAGGACCACCTACAGCACAGCGCAGACAGAGACAGTCACCGGATCGGTACACTGGATACATGGCTCTTGTGAGTCAATGTGTTGTGACAGAGCCATCCTCTTTTGAGGAAGCTGTGGAGGAACCCGCATGGGTTGATGCCATGATCGAGGAATATGATTCGATCGTCGGGAACAGTGCATGGGAGATTGTCCCAAGACCGGTTGGGAAATCAGTGGTGGGTTCGCGATGGATCTACAAGGTGAAGCAGGCGGCTGACGGGAGTGTGGAGAAGTACAAGGCGAGATTTTTCGCCCGTGGCTTTTCACAGATCGAGGGGATTGACTATGAGAAGACCTTTGCACCTGTCGCAAGGTACTCTTCCATACGGACGATCCTTGCTCTCTCAGCGCAGATGGGGTGGCACATTCATCAGATGGATGTGAAGACTGCGTTCCTCAACGGAGTCATTGAGGAGGAGGTGTATAAAGAGCAGCCTGAAGGTTTTGAGATCTTCAGCGGTGAGTCGCATGTGTGCCGACTCAAGAGAGCACTGTCTGGGCTGAAGCAAGCACCTCGTGCTTGGTACACTCGGATAGACAGCTACTTCACCGGGCTTGGATTCTCCAAGAGTGAGGCGGATCCAAACCTGTACCAGATTGTGGTGGAGGGGAAGCTATTGATCATCGTATTGTATGTAGATGATCTGATTTTGACTGGCGACGAGCAGTTGATACTTTCATGCAAGGATGATCTTGCACGAGAGTTTGAGATGAAGGACCTGGGCATCCTTCATTATTTCCTGGGATTGGAGATTTGGCAGCGCAGTGGAGGACTGTTTGTTTCTCAGGGCAAGTATGCCCGGGAGATTCTGGAGAGGTTCAACATGCAAGGCTGCAAGCCTGTTGACACTCCTCTTCCTGGTGGTTGGAGGAAGGAGGATGCTACTTCAGCGGAGGTAGTGGATGCCACTGTCTATCGACAGTTGGTGGGGTCGCTTATGTATCTGGTCAATACACGACCCGATATATGCTATGCAGTTAACCAGCTTTCGCAAGCTATGGTTAAGCCTACCAAGCTCTTTTGGAAGGCAGGCAAGCATGTATTGCGCTATATTAGAGGCACATCGGGATATGGTTCATGGTATAGACAGGAGGATCAGTTGAGGCAGCATGGCTTCATAGATTGGTATCATCATATCAGAGATTGTGTTCAGCGGAGAATCATGATGCTTTCATATGTTCCCACGGAGGATCAGGATGCCGACATCCTGACGAAGGCGCTCACCGGAGCAAGTTCGAATTCCACAGAGGCAGGATAGGGGTTGCAGATAATCCATATCTTGCTGAGAGGGAGTGTTGAAAATGCAGCAAGATGATGGAGCTTAGTGAAATGAAGTCGCCTTCACTAAGTGGGCCCGCAGGCAAATTTTGGCGCAAAGTCTATTTTTAGACTATGTCTATTTTAGACATATGGAGCATGGTCCAGGGGTTGCAGTATGTTATTCTTGGAGTATTGGTCATGTTGGTAAAAATAGACGGACCTCTATTTTTGGACCTATAGGTCGAAGTCTATTTTTAGACTGCCTATCCTAAAAATAGGGAAGTCAAATATTATTTACCCTTAATAATATTTGGACTCTAAACTTCAGTTTACTCTCTTGGAGCACTTCAGTTCGAGCTACAGAAGTGGCTCATGCATCTGACAGAGGAATTACACTATTCCCAAGGGTTTGATGGCATCATGCATGGTTGACTTCAGTTAGGACTTCAGTGGCAGAAGTTTGGTGGAGTTAATGAGATAGCTAGTGGAGTTGTGTTTTGTTTATTTTAGTTGAACTAGTTGAGATTAGTTTAACTAGCTAATCAATTAGTTATGAGTGGAGTGAATTAAATATTATTTAATTCATTAATTAGTAACTCATTATTCAACTCAAGAACACATCAGTTCACTACAGTGCATGATCAGTTCGGTGGAGACCAGTGAAAGAGGTAGATGAAAGGGTGGAGTTAGCTATCAGTTGTGACTATACTGTTGCTATTTGCAACACACAGATAGGTGGAGTAAGCCCATGAGGATTGCGCAGTTCAGGCTGGTGGTTTATCTATATAAAGAGGCCATCCCATAGCATTGAAACACGCAATAGAGGCAAAGGCAATTGGCGGTGAGTTTTGAACCAGTAACCTGTTCAAAACTGAGCTAGATTGTGTGTAACTTTATGAGAAAGTACTGAGTACTTGTGAGGAGTATTGTACTGAGTTTGTTACATGATTTCTCCATTATAATATAAACAATAGCTGCGGGGTTTTCAGCTATAAGCTTTCCCCATACATACTGTGTTAATGTGTATGATGATTTGATGTGTTATCGCTTGATTTTATTTCCGCATGTTTGATGATCTGAGTGGAAGAGATTATGTGTTGCATATAAATTTGAATTGTATGTGATCAGGATAGTCTCGGTGGATAATTAATCATTATTCAGCAAATTTCTACAATATCATCTTGATAGGAACTTGAACCTTGGACCGTGATATAATCAAAAATTTTGTTCAACAAACAAGTTAACTACAAATGGTGAGCATATGATACATTTGTGTTATATTAACACATAAAAATTACAAATTACATTAAAATATACACCCTAACCATTAACTCATACTAATCCCACGACCTCTTCCTCATGAATAAATAGGTCTTGCCAACCATTATGAAAAACCTTTTCATATGCTTTAAGCTCCACAATATTCATATTATCTATCTCGTGATCTACTTTATATACAAAATTAGCATGTGCATTACCTCGTGCTCTTTTTCGATTTAGACCGATATTAATTCTAGTGAATGAACTTTGGATGTTGTCTATAATGGCATCCATTCCTTCTCGATCAATTTGAGAAGTGCCATCCATCTCTAACCACAAAGTTACCACACAAGGAGGTTGACGTACTAAAGGTGGAAGAGGGAGAGACAATTCAGTGTCATGTAATTCTCCCTTATGATCACATAAATGACCTCTCCTAGTACCCTAATATTCAGATGGAAGGTCATTATAATCAGGTTTCACACCCAAAAATAATTCTACATAAAATAATTTTACAAAATAAATTGGAACCTCGTCATTCCATGGTGACTTTCCATACGCTGTAAATATCTTATCATACAAATGGTTGGCTATATCAGGCTGCTTGAAATATTTCACCTTAAACATCTTTATTTTCATCCCTTCTTTGAAATTAGACATAGATTTTTCCATTTATTTTGTAAAAAATTTACTAACCTTAGCCCATTTATCGGGACCCATTACTACTTCCTTTCTATGCCTCATCATATCTACAAAGAAATCCATGGTTGGCTCAAGCTTCTTGTAAACATCAATAAATGAGCTTAGAGAGTGCACAACTATTTCTAAGCTTTCTCGAATCTCTATAGAGAGCTCCAAACTCCTAAGATCTTTCCTCAATTTTGAATAATGACTTTTGCACCTTTGTAATGTACAGTGTGGGAAGTTTGTTTCCCAAGGAAGGTCGTCAGGAATATCAAATGGATAAGTGGCAGTTGGTGATGTGTATATGAAAACTTGAGAGTTTATGGTACAATTTGCAAGTGAAATGATTAGGGTTTTTAAACACTTATGTCAATTTCATTAACACATTAAAAAGCTTTAAAACACAGTTTTTGTAGAAAATAAATAAGACATCAATACCACAACAGTGCACACAAGATAACAAATGATGAAGGAGTTCACCCTCCTGGGATACATCTCCTGGTCCAACTTCCAATGTTGGGCCTCTTTTATTACGCTAAAAAATGTGTGTGTACATCAATTTACAACACTCATAATGCTAAAAGCCCACGTGGTGTAGAGCAGTCGGTGATGGGGTGCACTGTTAAGGCACTCTGTCTGCAAGGTCACCAGTTTGAAACCCGTGGGTGGGATGGGCGGAGAAAAAAATGGAAAAATTAGGATTAGTCTAAACTACCATAAAAAGAAGAAAGAAAAAACACTCACAATGCTAAAAAAAATGTTCCCAGTGGCTCTATAATAGTAAAAAAACCCTAGTTGGTCTCTTTCTGCACTCAAAAAGGTCAAAAACTGATTGAGCTATGCTCCAATGAAGTTTTCTGCTAATTGTCCTACAATTTGCACTTCCCTACAATCTGTTCTACAATTTTTTCCTTTTTCGGCCACGTGGAGCAAAAAAATCGCCCTGCACTAGCGAGGTTCCTGCCGCACCAGGTGCAATTTTTCGAATGGTTAAATGCGCTTTGTTGGCCTTTATCCACGTAACTTTGCACCAAGTGGTGCTCTCCTGACCGTTGATTAAAGAGTTCATTTAACATTTCCTGTCGATTCGTAACACATATTGTTGAATTAGGTTGAGCACTGATTGAGTTTGTTGTGGGTTGGGGTTACCGGGAACCCTTTCTAAGGCAATTTCCTCTCCTCTCCGCATTCATAAAATGTGGTACAAAAATTTTTTTGCGGCATGTGATTGCCGCAAAGCTATCCAACATATTTTCAAATGTTAACTACTCCCAGAGCTTGAAAGTGGCATAAAACTTAACTACATTGGAGTGGTAACTATTCACATGTGGTAACAATAAACTACCGATTGAACTTGCTAACATTCAATCCTGAAATATGGAACCACCATAACATTAGTCGCCCACTCGCAATATGTTGCATGTAATATCCTTTAGAACCACCGAGTTAACACATTTCGGAACCACCAATATATAATTCCAAAATTTTGATATAACTTAGCATATGGTTTGGTCATTCGTTGGTTGAATGGTTTGTAAGGATTTAGGTTTTCCATTTATAATAAAGTTTGGATTGGTGTATATATCCACCGCTCGTTACATGTTTTACAACTTTAGGATATGGAATTTATATAATATTTAAAGTTACAATATATGTTGGGGTCAGGGTTACCTTAGACCCCCTCATCTACTGCCATGTGGTGTGGTTGGTGGACCAGGGGTTAGGGGTTAACCCCGGTCCCTACCCCTGACACCATTATCCATAAAACTTAAATACCATATGCGAGCTATATAGAATAATAACCAATATAGCGGAGTCAGTGGAGGTCTTGGTCGATATGTGTGAGGTCTTTTTTTTTATTCTAGTAGGTTTCTTGATTTCCATAACCAAAATTTTCACTGATTAGTGGAGGCCAGGTGGCAGCCATTGATTGGCCCACATGGCACTCCCTCATTGGGCCACCACCAAAAAACATTAACCAATTAAAAAACCCAAATTTGAACCCATAAAATGATGACGAGTTGCATTAATTCATAGGCCCACCAAAATACACAGTCAACCCAATCAAATGCCCAGTCATCATACAGACTGTTGACTAGGTGTACCTGCACCCAACCTCCAAAATTTTTTATTGTTTCCCAAATCTATTAGAACATGATATCAAGAGAATCTAATGTTGGATTTGAGTGAAATGAGTTGCATTGGATTCAGGGTGATGAGATCTATGCTTTGGTGCTAGTTTCGAGCCAATATGAGCACTTTGAATTTTGAGCATTAAACTGATCCATCTTTATCAGTCAAAAATTATATGAGGGTACAACTCCCTCACCCTTCCAGTCTCAATTGGTTTTGCACTTTGATTTTTTTAGGAAAATAAATCATTTTCAATGATTTTGGAGTCCTTGCCAGGCTGTCATAGATGAAATCTTGTTGTAACTTCCCAGAATTTTGCAGAAAAAAAAAAAAAAAAAAAAAAAAAAACAAAAAAACAAAAAATAAAAAAAATAAAAATAAAAAAAATAAAATAAAAAATAAAAATAAAAATAAAATAAAATATTCTTTTGGAGGAATATACACCTTCCCTCCTCTATCTTCAATCAAAGGAAACTAAAACAATCTCAAATTCTTCTGACCTTGTACATTGTCATCATGAAAATGCTTAACAAGTCTAACCTTGCACTTGGCTCGACTCTTAACCAAATGTGATCGCCATCACCAGGCACCATCCATTTTCAAAGCCAACGCATTATGAAACCCATAAGAAGAAGTTTTGGAATCAATGTCCTCTTTGTCAAATTTATTTTTCATTTTTTCTTTGACCCTTGCATTCTTTAATGCTGGAATCTTGTTCACACCATTGTTCAACATTGATGCATCTTGTTGCAAATTCACTTCATGTTGTTTACCTCTTTTAGGAGGAAACATGTTAGACTCCTAAAAAATCTTATCATATTCATTAGAAACCTTAATGAAATCATATTTCACATTTTAATCATATCCTTGAAACACTTCATTCTCAACATCCTTATGCTTTAACATTAACAATGAAAAATATGATGCATTAACAATTCTCGTCATTTGTCCAACATTCATAAGAGACAAACTCATTTTCTTACTATGCACTCTTATAATGTACTCAATCCCATTATTGAACAAGTGATACTTATTCTCATGATGATGAAATATGGCTCTCCTATCATAAATATATGGGATTCCCAAAACTATAGCACATATATCAAGCAGAACTACATCAAGTTCAACTTCATCAAGAAAGTTTGTAGTGATTGCAAATATAAGTATGCACTTCCTTGTCACCTACAATTTTTCATTCTCACATACCCAACCTAAAATATATGGTTTAGGATGAGGAATGATCTATAAATTCAACTTCTTGACAATGTATTCAGAGATAAGGTTCACTTTTGAACCACTATCAAATGGTGTGCCTATCTTGGTATGCTTTGAAATAACTCTAATATGGAAAAGATCAATTCTTGTTTTTTCATCTTGAGTATCATTGAGATACCTTGAAGAACTAGTACTTGCAATGTCCTTACCTTTCAAACCCATGGTTGTGATCTTTGTTTCATCTCCAGAATCATAACCTAAATCATGTTATGTAGTTGTAACTGTCTTCTCCTTCTCCTTGTTCTTAAATTTTTTTGGTCTCATCTCTAGATGAATTTTCCAGCAATGTTCTTCATCATGGCCATCCTTTGAACAATGTTTTCATGTAATTTTTTCTTTCTCCATCTTGATGCAAGCATTCTTCTTTCCTTGTCCCTTGAACTTACCCTTTCCTTTTTCTCCAGATTCAAAGTAACTCTCACTTTTCTCATCTGAAACATGTTTCCCTCTTGCTTCTAGATGTGTGTCCTGTACAAAAACTTCATATAAACTTTTAAGATTAAACATGAGAATAGTGTGTCTCAAATAACTATGCAAACCTCCAATGTATTTCAGCAAAGTATCTTGAGATTACAAATCTACAGCCAATATCAATGCTTTCCTTCTAAACTCTTGAGTATAGCTTTGCACACTTTGACCCTTTCCTAGCCTAAAGTTTTTAAAATCCATGATAGATTTTTTCATGTATGATAATGGATAAAATTTCTTCTCAATGTAGCAAAAAATTATTCCAAGAAGATAAAACATTACCATGTTTCTTCATGTCCTCTTGAGTTTTGGCTTCCCACCAAATAAGTGCTGCACTTTCCAACCTTAATGAAGCAAGATGAATTTTGGTCTCATCTATTATCAATCCGTATTTTCCTAAGGTTGTGAAAGAAATTCCATAGGTAGCCACAAAACCACTTTGGAAGCAGGGATCTAGCCCTGCCAGCTTCAGAGAGGGATCTCTTTGTCAGATTTAACTTTGTTTTTTTTATAATTTTAGGCTAGATGTGAAGTTCAAAGTTTGATTTTTAAATTGTTTTGGTTGGAACAAAATGGGAAAGCCATTGGGAAATGGATCCAATTAAAATTTTAATTGATTAATTGCAGGAATGAAAGACAAATTTATCAGGGTAAGGCAGGCATACTTGCTAGATCTAAAAATATTTGTGATATGGTAAAGAAGGAAAAATTAAGAACCCATTAAACATAAAGAAGTTAAGAATTATATTGTTTAACTTCAGTGGAAATCATTGATTTCATTCATAAGCTATAATTGAATTTATTTAAACAAATTCAAATCCTTATTTTTGTTAGAATAAAACAGATGACCTAACATGTGAATTAATGGAGAAGGAAACACATTAACAAAAGAATAATAACATCACCAACAAGTCTGACATAGGAATCCTGAAAAGCTTTCTGTATTTATGAAATTTGTCTAGTTGAGTTCAATGAACAACTTTGCATTCAAAAATAGATTTCTTCATACAAAACCCAACACTAATACTTCGAATTTGGAAGTATTTATACCAAATTTTAACAAAAATATCTTGACTAAAAATCTCAAGATTTTTTACAAAATATCAGAAACTGTTTACAAAAATAGAGCAATATAATAGGAAATCTGAAATAATGTGGTTGTTGGTTCTATTCTTGAGGATGATTGTTGATGACTGGACCTCAAAAAATGTTTCTCTATTTGCCTTGTTGTTGAAGGCGGAACTATTTCACCCAAGTAACTTACATAACCTCTCCCATCGATCTTCACTTGGGATAGAAAATTTTATTAACTTTCTGTATGACTCATCTAAATCTGTGTACTTATAGAAGATAGGCTTAATGATGAACAAGTTCTTGATCTCATGACAGATGAAGAATTCAAATTCTATGGCCTCCATGAATGCCTTCCGTGTGATGTTTCCTTTTATACCCGCAAATCTTGATTTATCTCGGGAAATAGTACATACTTTATCCTGATAATATTTCAAACTAAACAACTTGTCTTCGATCTTAATTAATCCTGGAAACCCTTTCTTGTTGATCACATGAAATTTCTTATTGAATCTTTGGATGCTAGATTCCAGATTGTTGCATTTATTCTCTAGTTGCAACATAAGGTTCCTTTTAGTGTGAATTCTTTTTACATCCAAGATAGTTTATGTCCTATCTTGAATTGCAAGCTCTTCTAATTCTTATCTGGTTTTGGAATTTAAGATTTTTATAATTGTTGTTGCTTCACCAGGTTTTTGTCCCAATTTTTTTTTAATTTCCTTCACCACTTATTTGGATAGTTTTATTAATTATTGCTGCTTAAAAATAATTTGGATTGAAGGTCATATTTTAGTGATGGTTTCATTTTTCTCTATCCATATGATTTATTTTTCCTGTGAAATGGTTGATTTAATTTCCAGTTGTTTAAATATGTGAGTGAGCCTATGAGTTTTATGCAATTCTGCAACATAAGAACTATCAATTCTTAATTTCTGTTCTTGCATTGTTTTAAGCTAGGCCTTTAATTTAGAAATTTATTGCTCTTGAATGGACAGATTGTCCATGGATTTAACCATCTCACTTGAAGGATCTGTAGTCTGTGCTGGTGCTGAGGTTGATGTAGACGACCTTGGGGTTGCTGCAATTGAGATGGGGACTATTGTGAGTGGAACTATGGCCAAATGTGATGATTGCTGATTCTCTTTGAGCAGTTTCTCCATTTCCACTTCCATGTCTCTAATTTGGTTGTTTTGTTCAATTATTATCTTGAACATGTATTCCTTTTGCTTTTCCATTTCTCCAAATTCCTTAGCATGCCGATATTCTATAGTGGGCAGCTTGAGCTGCTTTTTCAATATTTCTATGCCAACATTTTTCCTTTTCGCAATATCCTCTGCTTCCTTTACATCATTGGGATTGTATCCCAGCTTAATCACCAAGTCTTCTAGTGACTTGATCTTGGTATCCTTGTCTAAGGATGAGAACCTTTCCAACTTTAAATGTGTTTGTATGTTGTTTAATAATACATGCAATATGGAAGTTGACATGGTAGCATTAGTTAAAGTAGAATACATCATCTCACTAGTTTACTTATGCATATTCATTTGGTCAATTGGATGAATCTGTTGTGCATCAAAGGAAAACATAAATTATTTGTAATATGTTGGTGTCTTTGGCACTGGAACCTATGCTTCAAGAAATGTAATTTGCATTTTCCCTTTCTCTGTATCAAAGGCTGAGAGAAGCATGTGCTGCGAGGTAGTTGTTTTCTTCTATAATTGGGTGTATGCGCTCAGTTTTAGTATTTCTTTCCTTTGTTTAATTGCCTTGTATTTGGAAAAAATGTTAGGCTCAAATGTGTCCTGAACCAAGTATGTTGTTTGTGCTGTATTTGGAGGATATTTGGATGTTGATGAAGAGGGAGATCCTGTGAAAATGTCATCCTCCCTTGCAGAAACATGAGGACGAGTCATAACTATTGTTTCCTGCTCTTTACTTCCCTACTGAAAAGCTGGTCCAAAGTTAGTCTTATGTTTCGTATTATATATCAGGAGCTCCTTAGATCCAATTTTTGTCACTGGAGAATATTCACTATCACTTATCCTTTTCTCCTGTTTTTCTTCAGGTGTACGAGTGTGAGAGGTGGTAGTGGATATAATTTGTTCTTCGGCTTCTTGCAGTGTGTTCTCCTCCAACTAAATCTGGTTCATAAATTATTCTACCTCTGGACTAGGAGTGTGGGTGTAAGGAGTGGTCTTTTTATCCACTCTCAACTTTGAAATTAGGACGAAAGGGTCATAATACAAAGTTAAACTCAATTTTAAATCCATTTTCTTCAAAAGAAAAGTTGTCTCTTTACCACATGTTCTGGGATTGCAAAAAAATGGCCCAATATGTGCTTTGATTTCGAACTATTCCTTCTTTTTAGCAGCAACAAAATGTAAGTCATCCATATGTATCATTTATCTTATGTATTCTAGTGAGAATAGCCTCTTGGGAAAAAAATTTGGAACCTTATAGCGTGGAAATTAACACCAATAAACTCTGATATTTTTGTAGTTTTGGTATAAATACCAATCACGTGTCTTCACCTGGTCACTAAGATGCAACACTCTTTGAATCTCTGCTCCTATCCTAGGTTCCAGATCATTGTTCAACAAACAAATAACTATGTAAAGAATCTGATCAACATAGTCTGCAAAGGAAAACTCAGTAGATTTTTTCCTTACCAAGGAGGTCCAATGGATGACTTCTTGTGAATTGCCCTACTTATCCATCTTCTATAAAGAAAATGGAAACCTGTATGCCTCATTATAAATAAACAAATAAACTAATATAGAGGTGTATTTTAAAGCTCCCTTTGTAGGAAACTTTAGAAACTGATCATGTATTTCCTCTGCAATGAATTCACTGTAATTGAAAATTGTAGGCTTTTCTTGAGTGGTAAAAATTGATCAGAAACCAATAATGGCCTCATCAATCCACTGGTTAGAGTGGTAACCAAGTATGTATGAAATTATTGTGATTATTTTCTTGGTTAACTGAGGGAACATGGAGGATGAGTATGGGGGTTTTGTCTTGGGAAATTGAGCATCATCGGGGAGAAAATATTCAAAGATATTGGCTCTTTGTGGAAAGGTTAAATTTTTGTAGAGTTCCGTGAGAGAATATACTGAGATTGGCTTGAGGGAGTCTAGATTTTTCACTTGCAGCATTTGTGAAATGGATCCAGTTATAATAGTGAGCATAAATTCACCATTCCAGCTAACAATTTCCATTTGGTTGGGTACATAGCTGATTTGGCACCAGGAGATTAGTTCAGGGAAATAATGGGTCTATGGGAACATGAATTGGAGTAGGGAAGTTTCCCATAGGCCCAATTCATCAGCAAGGTCTAAAAAAATCCACTTCAACCAACTATTAAGTTCGAACATGTCGAATTCAAAAATAGTCTCAACAATCTTGTATTGCAGGTCGACTAAAGGTAGGTGATAAAGGTCAATGGCAAGGGGCAGCATAGGATTTTCTTCAATTTTCTTGCCTTTATTCTTGGGGGTCTTGCCTTTAGGTGCCATTGTTGAAAATAGAAGCATGAGGATGCTTGGATTACCTGGAAAGTGAAGCTAATAGTCAAATGTTGAAGTGGGGTCTCTGATGGCGATATGATCACTATTACTAGGTAATTTATTGAATGTTGGGACAACATGGAAGGCTAAAAAAATTTATTGGTCATTTAAAACAACGAAGAAGGGAATTTTACGATTTTATGATGATTAATATAGAATTTCAAAAACATATTGTTTTGTTTTTACCATTAACCATGATAGGGTCCATTGTCGAGGGAGTGAGAAGCATTTAATTGGTGTAACGGTTAGTTGATACAGACAGGGGAGTGTCGGATGGAAACTTCTTATTTGGAGAGGAATGGATATCGAGAAATAGTCTAATGGAAGGGAAGTGGAGGAGTGGGGTCTGCAGAGATGATGTGGTGGAGGGTGAGTAGAGGAGGATGGACCATGGTGGGAGGTGATGGTGGGGTCGGGGAAGTCGTCGTGGTGGATGGTCATTGGTGCGGGAGAAACGAGAGTGCAAAGTCAATTGAAAGATGATTTTTCAGAAGGGGGGGTGTTATTCAAAAAATTCGATGCATTTTTTTTATTTCTTTGAGCGGCATTTAGGCTTGCCCATCCCTATAAATTTTCTTTTATATGGGGTATTTTATTATTTTTCTTTTTTGATGTTTTTTGATGTTTTTTGATTTTTTATTCTTTTCACATATCTAATTTTTTTATTATTATCCCCTTTTGTTTATCATTTTCTTTTCTTTTCTTTTTACTTTTTGAAAATAAATTTTCAATATGGAATGTTGTTTACAACATATCATATACAAAATTACAACTACAATCAAGTCATCCTATAAAATATAGGACTCTAGCAATGGATCCAATGGGGATGGCACTCTCCTTGTGAGCTACCAAAACCGTTGTAGATAAGTAGCCTAAATCCATTGGGAATACTATATTAATATTCTGTAACTAAATCTAATCCATCTGTTGTCACTTATGTATGTGGGAAACCAATAATTAAAATCTTAGGCCCTTCTCTCCGGGCTTCAACTTGTGATGAAAACTACCCTCACTCTTGCAATAAAAAGTAAAATGATATATGTAAAATGATTCTAAATTGCAACTGATTTATTCTGGAAGAAAGTAATGTTTAAGAATTATTCCATTCACAGGTCCACCGGGAAATGTTTCTTCATTAAGTACTTTAATA
The DNA here is from genome assembly GCA_034641835.2 of Pinus albicaulis. NCBI lineage: Eukaryota > Viridiplantae > Streptophyta > Pinopsida > Pinales > Pinaceae > Pinus > Pinus albicaulis. The sequence continues at coordinate 1,275,969,401 of CM076575.1, read as the reverse complement.
AAAATGCATTGCTACCTCCAATAGCTTCAATTTTGTATGTCTCTTTCCATAAGCTGTCAAATTTTCCATGCTTGCCTTTATCTTCATTCATTGAATCCCATTTCAACACCAAATATTCCATCTGGAAATCATCAGCTTTTTTCCTTCTGTCATAAATATTTTTGACATTTTCCTGAATCAATTGTGTCTTATTGTAGGCTTCCTCTCTGGATTGTTGTAGTTGGATGGTATGGTTGATTATTCTCTGCAAATCATTTGTTTCCACTTGTGTTTCCTACAAAATTTTTAGTACATGGATTCCTATTGAAGTAGGAAAAATTGCATCCACCACATATACTATTTGAAATTGACACATTTCAATAGATCTTTTGGTACTAATTTTGTCAGCCCACAGGGAATTAATCAAATTTTTATGCCACGATTTTTTATTTTCCTGAAACATCTTTTTGATAATGTTGACTAAACTTTTGTTTGAAGACTCGAGTAATCCATTTCCTTGTGGATAGTAAGCAGTGGAGTGTCCTAGTTTGATATAGTTTTTATCATAGAATTCTATCATTTTATTTGATTTAAATTCCATGACATTGTTAGTGATAAGTTTGTGGGGACACCTAAATTCGGAAAAAATAAATCCCTCTAGAAATTGGATGATGAAAGCATTTGTGGCTTGTCTAGATGGGATGGCTTCAATCCATTTTTTGAAGTAATCAGTGGTGGTTAAGATTCACTTATGTTGGCATGAGGAGGTTTGATGAATTTCACCTATGAAATATAGACCCCACTATTGGAAAAGGACTTCAATTGAAATAGGATTTAATTTTAAGGGTAAAAGCTTTCTCTTATCTTAAAAAATTTTACATTTGTGGCAAGAGGAAACTCTCTTATGCCCATTTGTAAACAAAGTAGGCCAATAAAAACCAACTCTTAAAATTTTATTAGTTGTGTTTTTCCAATATAAGTTTCCTCCGTAGTATCCTTCATGGAATTCCTGTATCAATTTATCTGCTTCATCTTTCAATAAATAGTTTAGAAAAATACCTCCAAAATTTTTCTAATATAAACTCTGATCTAAAATAAAATAAAAAAATTCATGGCTTTAAATTTGAGAAATCTAGATTTAGTCTTTGTTAAACTAGGATGAGCTTGAAAATTCTGTAGTACAAAAATGATGTCTACATACCATGGTGAGGTAGAAAAGGCTTCTGATACTTGTGGAGTCACTAGCTCTTCATGTTCATTAAGTGCAACAACAAAAATTATATCAAGGGCATGAAAGTTAGACTTGGCCATTAGTTTGGCCAATCCTTGGCCCTTGATGACCGTGGTTGGTCTTATTTCAATGTCATACTCAAGGATTACAACAATCCATTTCCGTCTCTTGCCATCTCGATTAGCTTGTGTGAGAATATCCTTTACCAAAACACTTGAAACAAATGAAATGATATGAGACTGTAAGACGTAAACCATAAATACTTGTAATGCTTTAACCAAAGAAAATGCCCACTTCTTCATGATGTTGTACTTTAGTCACTCCATATCTCAAATATTTGATGAAAAAGGCTATGGGATGTTCATGGTCTTCATTATTTTTCTGAAATAAAATAGTTGCAATGGTATGTTTAGAAGAAAAAGAGAAAATCATAAAAAATTTAGTAAATTCAAGGCTTATCAGAATAGGAGTAGTGGTTAAAGCTAATTTGACTTCACTAAAAGATTTATTGGCTTCAATATTCCATGTAATCTCAATCTATTTTTTCAACATGTTAGTAATTGGCCTTAATATTTCAACCAAGTTGGGGATAAATCTCCTAAGAAAGTTTATTCTACAAATGAAGGATTGAACTTATTTCTTATTTCTAGAAGGATCAATTTTGAGTATGCCTTCGACTCTGCTGGGATAAATTCTAATGCCCTCTTTGGAAATGATATGACCTAAAAGTTTTCCTTCTTCTAAACCAAAAAGAGTTCACATAGGGTTCATAGAGATACCAAATTTCCTACACTTTTCAAAACCTTTTCTCAAATGTAGCAAGTGTTTTTCATTTGTTTTTGAGAATACATTAATATCATCTAGGTAGATTACAATGAACCTATCAATTTCATCACCAAAGGCTATGTCCATTTCTCTTTAAAATGTTGCCCCAAAATTCATAAGACCAAAAGGAATTTTTACATACATAAAAGTGCCCCATGGTGTAGTAAATGTTGTTTTGTGTTGGTCATCATGATGAACTAGAACCTGGTTGTAATCTGTAAAACCATATAACAAGGAGATTCTACTGGAACTAACTACCTTTTGTAATATGTGATCCATTTTAAGCAGTAAATAGTTGTTCTTTAGTGAGATTTTGTTCAAATTCCTAAATTATACACAAAGTCTAATTTCACATGTTTTCTTCCTTCTTGGTACTAGTTTGGAAACTCATTTTGAGAACCTCAATGGTACTATGATTTTGGCATCATATAATTTATTCACTTCTTTCTCAATAAAAGGTAGCAATACTCGATTTACTCTTCTTATTTTTTTCTTGAAGGGATTTTGGTCTTCTTTGATGGGGATGGTGTGCTTGATGATAGAAGTATCATAATATTTGAAGTCCTCATAACTCCATGCAAACAAATCAGAGAATTCCTTCAGAAGGTCAATGTATTTCTTCTTTTTTGTAGGAGGAAAGGATTTAGATAGTTTTACTATTTTGGGACTTTCTTCTGTTTCAATTTTACAGTCTTATACATTATCACCCACAGGTTCAATTTTCAGTTTTTTGGCCACATCATTGAAATCAAAAATTTCTTCCAATGGTACCAATCCTCTTGGTAGCACATTGTCTTTCAATTGTAAAATTTCCAGCTCTTCTTGGTTATCACCAATTTAATTTAGTTCTATTTCTGTTTTGTTGTTATTTACGTCATTATCACTGTTGAGATTCAACGAGATGATGATCCTAGTGAAAAGTAAGCACCTACACTAGGATGGGGCCTTAGGCTATTTTTAGGTGTAAGTCTTTTTTTAGAACGGATGAGCAAATTCTATTTATAGCATAATTCTATTTATAGATGGTGAGAAAATTCTATTTATAGATGATGTTATATTTTTATATGCATATGTGAAGTCTATTTATAGATCGCATGTCTATTTATAGAATGCATGTTGATTATTATTATCTCTTAATAATAATTGGACAGTAAGCATTAATCTATTCTCAATGAGAACTTGGAAATAGTTAAATGAAGTGTCAAATCAATTAGCTAAGTGGATTTTGAGTTGAGTGGTTGGTTGGTGGGACATGCAAGTGGACTTAGTTGTAACTGAGTGATTTGAAGTTGTAACAGAGTTGGATGTGTAGTTATGTGAGTTGTAAAATAGTTTAACTCAATTAAGTGAGTTAAACTCAGTTGTGCTAGTTGTAACTAAACATACACTAGTGAGAGATCAGTGAATTAATTATTTAACTAATTCAGAATCAGTGGTCTCACATGCAATTGAAGATTTAATACTCTTAACTACATGCATGTCAGATCCAGTGGAGACCCAGTTGAGAGATAGGTGAAAGGGACAGTTTGACTATCAGTTGTGACATTAATGGGTGCACTCATGCAACCACACACACATTGGATGTGCCCATGAGGATTCCACAGTAAAGGCAAGAAATATCTCTTTCATTTAGGGATTGTGATCAATAGGGATTGTGTAGTGGAGGCAGGCTGTCAGGAGGCAGTAAATTGGTGCATGTATTTAGCAATTTTTGTATGAAAGTGTGAGACGATTGTATATTGTACTGAGAGCTCTTGGATTAGAGTTTTGTATGAGATTTTTTCATGATCCATGATATATACATAATATATGATTGTGGGGTTTTTAGCTTTATGCTTTCCCGGTAAAAACATCTGTGTTATGTTTGATTGATCTTTCTTCATGTGTTTGCAATTGGCGATCGTGTTTTAAATTTCTACAAGATTTTTTTGTAGAAGCAATTATATATTTAAAAGTGGCATATAATTTTTATATCAGGAGAATCTAAGAAATATATAATTGTATTAAAATTTCTATATGGTATTGGAGCAAAGAAGATTTCAATTTTGAAGCAGTAGTTGAGTTTGTTGGTGGAAAAAATTCAAATTTGTTGCAAGAATTTCTTGGTGCGACAGTTGAGTAAACATCGAAATGGCTTTCAATGGCTTGCGGCTATAGTATGCACTCGAGGGCAGCTCGAACTACATTTCCTAGAAGGACGGGATGGAGGCGGTGCTTGAATACAATGGCTTGAAGGAATTCATCGAAAATGATGTTCCCAAGCCCACTTCGATGGATGCTGCATTACTTGACGCATGGAAAAAGAAAGTAGCGAAGACAAGAAGGATTTTGTTGGAAGGTGTAAGAGACCACATTGTCTCAAGCCTTCATGGGAAAGCGACTCCATTTGCTATGTGGAAGGCTTTGATGTATCTTTTCCAAAGCAACAACGACCATAGGAAATTGGCGCTGAAGGATAAACTCAGAAAGATCAAGATCGAAAAGGGCGACAATATTCCAAAGTATGTCACAAAGTTTGTCCAATTTTGGGATGAACTGGGGAGTGTGGGAATCACTGCTTCTGAAGATGATTTAGTGAGCTTGGCTCTCTTGGGACTTCCTGAGAGTTGGCACAGTTATCAAGGCTCTGTCAACAGACGAGAAAAGCTACCAGATTGGGAACAACCGTGGTCAGAGCTAGTGCAGGAGGAGTTCAGGCGGAACACCAGAGATGGCTCTTCATCAAAGCATGAAGATGAAGAGGATTTTGCTTTGTTTGCCAAGGTAAGGAAAGGGAAGGGGAATAAATTCCATTCAAAATCGAAATCTAAAGGCAAGAACCTGGATTTTTCCAAGGTGAAGTGTTTTCACTGTCACGAACATAGGCATCTCACCACTAACTGCCCACAGAAGAAGAAGAACAAGAAGGTTTTTGGAGCTGCAGTTGGTGAGGCCCTTGCCTCACAATTTGAACTTGATTTCTCTTTGATTGCATGCTTGTTTTCAAGCGCAATGAGATCGGTGTGGTATATTGATAGTGGTGCTTCCTTCCACATGACGGGAGATAAGGATCTTTTTAGTGACTTGGAGGAGAAAGATCTCCAAATGCATATAGAGATGGGCGACGACGGACGATACTGTGTGACCAACATTGGTACCATTACCTTTGAAAGGGAGTCACGTAAACCATTTCAATTGAAATATGTTATGCATGTTCCAGGTCTGAAGAAAAAATTGGTCTCAGTCGTGATGTTGGAGGACAAAGGCTATGACGTTGTTTTTAGTGATGGAAAAGCTTTCCTATGACACAAAAAAATGGGTCAAGCCAAGAGGATAGGGATTAGAGTTAAGAATATCTATAAGTTGGAGGTATATGGCTACACTGCCATGATGGGAAGGGCAAAAAAAATAGTGAGCTAGGATGAGGTCGAATTATGGCACAGGAAATTGGGCCATCTTCATCATGGATCCTTGAAATTCATGCAGCAAATATATACTGAAATTCCAATAGGAACACTTTCTCAGTTATATCAGTGCAAGGGTTGCACCATGGGGAAGTATGTAAAGTCCACCTTTCATGAAAAGGAAAACCGTGCTTCAGTGATCCTAGAGAGAGTTCACATGGAAGTGTGTGGACCATTCTCGGTTGCTTCAACAGCAAAACCAAGGTATTATGTTATTTTTGTTGATGAATTTTCTCATAAATGTTGGATCTTCTTCATGTAGAAGAAGGATCAAACATTCTCAAAGTTTTGTGAGTTTAAGGCATTGGTGGAGAAAGAGTCGGGGAAGCAAGTGAAGGCTCTGAGGAGCGATAATGGTGGAGAATACATCTCTAATGAATTCAAAGAATTTTGCAGCAAAGAAGGAATTTGAAGAGAAGTCATAGAACCTCATAACCCACAACAAAATGGGGTCATGGAGAGGAAGAACATAACGATCGTGGGTGAAACATGAGTAATGCTACATGATCAGGGCCCACCAATTCATTTGTGGGTGAAAGCATGCAACACTGCGGTTTATGTGCAAAACCGTTGTCCTCATAGAGTACTTGGCATGAGTACACCTAAAGAAGTTTTTACTAGTAAGAAACCAGATGTTTCTCACTTTAAGATTTTTGGCTCATCTATTTATGTGCATGTGACCAAGAATGCCAAGAATAAGCTGGAGCCGACTACTGAATTTGGGATATTTGTGGGGTACATAGAAAACCCCATAATTATCATGTGTATTTTCCAAATAGTCGAATTACTGTGGTGCAACGAGATATAAAATTCAATTAGGAGAAAGCCATAAAGTTGTTGCTTGAGAGGGAGCTAGACTTACATGAAGAGGAGGAACTTTTGGTTCCCAAAGATGAGTCTCTAGATGTGGATAAACCATAGGAGGAGGTTCATGGAGTGGAGGAGTCCAGTCACACAGAGCCAAGCATCAGAACTAGCAGAAGGCGTACCATAGAAGCTGAGAGGTTGAAACTTGATGCTGCACAGAATGTAGGAGTCCCCACTTCACAACACAGACAAAGACAGTCTCCTGACTGATTCACTCGATAGATGGCTCTCATAAAAAAATGTATTGTGACTGAACCATCTTCCTTTCAGGAAGCAGTGCAGGAGCCCACATGGGTAGATGCAATGGTGGAGGAGTATTACTCCATTGTCAGAAACAATGCTTGGGAAATTGTTCCAAGGCCAGTTGATAAATCAGTGGTAGGTTCAAGATGGATCTACAAGGTAAAGAAAATTGCTAATGGGAGTGTTGAGAAATACAAGGCCAGATTTGTGGCTCGGGGCTTGTCATAGATCAATGGGATTGATTATGAAGAAACCTTTGCACTTGTCACATAATATTATTCCATAAGGACCATTCTCGCTCTCTCAGCGCAGATGGGTTGGCACATCCATCAGATGGATGTGAATACTGCGTTCCTTAATGGTATCATTGAGGAAGAAGTGTACATTGAGCATCCTAAAGGATTTTAGATCTTCAGCAATGAGTCGCATGTGTGTAGAGTCAAAAGAGTGTTGTACGGGCTGAAGCAAGTACCCCGTGCTTGGTACACTCAGATCAACAGTTTTTTCATCGGACTTGGCTTCACCAAGAGTGAGGTGGATGCAAACCTATACCAAATTGTGGTGGACGGTAAGATTTTGACCATTGTTCTTTATGTTGATGATTTAATACTGACTAGTGATGAGCAGCTGATACACTCATGCAAGGAGGACCTTGCAAAGGAGTTTGAAATGAAGGATATGGGCCTCCTTAATTATTTCCTTGGATTGGAAATATGGCAGTGAGATGGTGAACTTTTTGTGTCTCAAGGCAAGTATGCAAGGGAGATACTGGGTAAGTTTCACATGGAAGGTTGCAAACCCATGGATACTCCTCTTCCAGGAAACTAGAGGAAAGAGGATGCTACATCTGGAGAGGTAGTGGACGCTATTTTCTATCGACAGTTAGTGGGTTCGCTAATGTATTTTGTGAATACAAGACTGGACATATTCTATGCGGTGAACCAGCTTAGTCAAGTCATGGTTAAGCCTACCAAGCTCTTTTGGAAGGCAGGAAAGCATGTCCTGAGATACCTGAGGGGCACATCTGAGTATGGCTTATGGTACAGATAGATGGATGAGGTGAAATTGCATGGCTTCATGGATGAAAATTGGGCAGGAAGCCCAATGGACAGAAAGAGCACATCAGGGGGGATCTTCAATATCATATCTACAGTCATTTCTTGGTATAGCAGGAAACAGAGATCTGTTGCACTCAGTTCAGCGCAAGCGAAATAAATGGTAGAACTTCAAGCTACATGTGAGGCTATATGGATGGGAAAGATCCTGGTTGGTTTGTTTGGTTCTCATTTAGATCCGACAATGACTCATTGTGATAATCAGAGTTGCATTAAAATCTCGATTAATCCTATGATTCATGATAGATCTAAGCATATAGATATCTGGTATAATCATATCAAAGATTGTGTGCAGCGAAAGATCAAGTTGCTTCAGTACATTCCTAAGGAAGATAAAGATACATATATCTTGACGAAGGTGCTCACTAAGATAAAATTCGAATACCATAGAGACAGGATCACGGTGAAGGATAACCCCTTTCTTGTTGAAAGGGAGTGTTGAGATTCAACAAGATGATGATCCTAGTGAAAATTAAGCACCTACACTATGATGGGGCCTCAGGCTATTTTTAGGTGTAAGTCTATTTTTAGAACAAATGAGAAAATTATATTTATAGTAGAAGTCTATTTATAGATGGTGAGAAAATTCTATTTATAGATGATGTTCTATTTTTAGATGCATGTGCGAAGTATATTTATAGAATGCATGTCAATTATTATTATCTCTTAATAATAATTGGACAATAAACATTAATCTATTCTCAATGAGCACTTGGAAATAGTTAACTGAAGTGCCAAATCAGTTAGCTAAGTGGATTTCGAGTTGAGTGGTTGGTTGGAAGGACATGCAAGTGGACTTAGTTGTAACTGAGTGATTCGAAGTTGTAACAGAGTTGGATGTGTAGTTATGTGAGTTGTAAAATAGTTTAACTTAGTTAAGTGAGCTAAACTCAGTTGTGCTAGTTGTAACTGAACATACACTAGTGAGAGATCAATGAATTAATTATTTAATTAATTCAGAATCAGTGGTCTCACATGCAATTGAACATTTACTACTCTTAACTACATGCATGTCAGATCCAGTGGAGACCCAGTTGAGAGATAGGTGAAAGGGACATTTTGACTATCAGTTGTGACATTAATGGGTGCACTCATGTAGCCACACACACATTAGATGTGCCCATGAGGATTGCGCAGTCAAGGCAAGCAGGATCTCATTTATTCAGGGATTGTGATCAACAGGGATTGCCAAGTGGAGGCAGGCAGTCAGGAGGTAGTAAATTGGCACACGTATTTAGCAATTTTTGTATGACAATGTGAGACGATTGTATATTGTACTAAGAGCTCTTGAGTTAGAGTTTTGTATGAGATTGTTTCATGATCCATGATATATACATAATATATGATAATGGGGTTTTTAGCTTTATGCTTTCCCCATAAAAACATTTGTGTTATGTTTGATTGATCTTTTTTCATATGTTTTCAATTGGCGATCGTGTTTTAAATTTCCGCAAGAATTTTATGTAGAAGAGATTTTGTATTTAACAGTGGCATATAATTGTTAGATCAGGAGAATCCAGGAAATATGTAATTATATTAAAATTTCTACAATCACTATCATTATATATGTCTATATTTACACAATCAAATTCATTTTTCATCTATAAGAAATTTTCAATTTTCTCATCATTTCTGAAAACTTACCAATATCTAACATTGTCTAGGATAGATGGCCTATGTTTTACTTCCACCACATATTTTCTATTTGGGTGAAAAGGAATTTAAGTACCGGCTGAAACAGGCAAGCATAGGCTAAAATATTATGGGTTCTAGGGATAACAAAAAAATCATATTCAGTGAAACATTGCAGAAAGTCTAAAACTGCATACTTATAGGCTTTTAATCTAGGGTGTTTAGTGGCATATTCACCCTTGATCTATTTGATAATGATCTTAGAATCCCTATGCACATAAATCCTTTTAGCTCCTAATCTATTTAAAATCTGCATCCCTAAGATCAAAGCTTCATATTCTGCTATGTTATTGCTACACTGAAAATTTAGTTTATAACCATGTCCTTTGGAAAATTTGGTTGATGATTTCATGACAAAAACACCAGCTCATACGCCATATTTACACACAGATCCATCTAAATACATATTCCAAATAGATTCTTTCTCTACTTCTTGTTTTTTAGTTTCAATTATTTGATTTGTTTTGGTGGGTTAAATCTCTTGTTGTGAAACTTCCTCTTCAACTGGTTTTTCATTATACATAATGAAGGAATATAATTCATATGTCACCGAGTACATGGGGTATTTTTTTGGTTTATATTGGATACTGACCATGTATTTCATCAAAGTTTCTTTGTATAACCTTATTGATGCAGGAGCATCGGAACTGGCCAGCAATGTGGAAGACTGTCCACATGTTGTGGCCTGACAGGGTGAAATTCGTTGTTGTGTGTTAAAATCCAGTTTGCTAAAGAGGTCGACTTCATAAATAATTAGTTATTATTGTAATAGGCGTGTCTATCTTATTGTTAAGATTGTTATAACAGGTGTATGTGAGCACAAATAGATAGGAGTTTATTGTTAGAATTTTTATAATTAGAAGATTATGTATCGAGTAGTTAGAAAGAAAAGGTAGGACAGTTGTAATAAAAACGAGGAGATTTTTCTTCGTTGGAGAGTTAGTTTTTGGTGTGATCTTGGAGAGCGCGAGCTCAGAAGATGGTGTGAACCGTGTGTTGTGTGTAATAGAAGTCAGTTTTTATAGAATTTGAGTAAACGCAGAGTTTCTGTTTAATTACCATTTCATATCGTGTGCAGTGATGTATGAGGATTTGGGAAAAGATATGTGTTGAATTATGTGTTTAAATTGTTGATTAATGTGATTGCGTTTTAGTTTTAAATTTAAAAAAAAATCGCCCTTACACAAGGAACAGGAGCTTACAACTGAGGCGCCAGATCAAGTGTCAAGAGGCATTTTGTGAAATAGAAATGGATGCTTGCCGATTTCGATTTCGGATCGGAATTCTGAATGCGGAGTTGAGAACAGATGAAACGTGATCTCCGATTAGATCGGATCGGATCAGAACATCGAAAATTTGTAAATGCAGATCCCCGAAATCGCGCATCGGAGTTTTGATGTGGAATGTCAGTTGTGGTAATTAAAGGTTCAGCGAATTGAAATCCACCGACAGTTAAGGCAAAGGAGTGTATTAATGCCAGAATCTCGTGAGCAATCCCGGTCAAATTGCATATAATCTGGAAAACCGATATATTTATATGTTTAATTATGGTGTGACCGTCGATTTTTGAAAACAAATGGCGTTGTAATGTGTTGTATATCGGTCAAACCATATACACGTATGATAACGTGTTAATTGGAAAACAGTGGATCTATTACATCAGACTTTGATCAATCTGAAAAGGTTTTGATGTTAATTGTAAATTGCACCGGAATGCAACGTAGATATGTTGCAAATGTTTTTTTATTTGAAAATAGTGGTTTGTATCTATTAGAGGGTGCGAAAAGAATTGGAAGGGCTGCGCCCTGTAGAAATGAAGCAAAGGGATTCAGATCCCGTGTTTAGTGTGAAATAGGATTTCTATTTCAGCATTCCAACGTTTTAGAAGTAAACAAGAAGTTTTTTTTTGTTGTATTTCCTGAAAGCTATTGCTTGTAATATTATAGAAGTGCGCTCATCATTTTCAGGTTCATCATTTTGGTATCGGAGCCAAAGATACAGGTGTTTGCAGCCAAGATGCCGCCAAGGAGAGGGGTTGGTCGAGGAATTGGTCGAGGGAGACCAGAAGCAAATGCAGTCCTGATATAAGAAGTGCGAAGACTGCATGAACGAATGGAGACAATGGAAACAGCCCAGAGAAGAGCACCTGATGAGGGAGCTGAAATTTCTTCAGAAGAATCTGAGGAAGAGGTAGAAGCAGAAGAAGAAAATGAAAATGTTAAATTCATGAAGATGCTAGCGAAGGTTGGAAGCAAACCCAAATTGGAGATTCCTATGTATGAAGGGAGTCTGAATGCCGAAGAGCTCATGGATTGGATCAGATCCATAGATCAGTACTTCGATTATGAAGAGATTGAAGAAAATAAAAGGGTAAAATTTGCAGTCACTAGATTGAAAGGTCACGCAGCCATCTGGTGGGACGAGTTACAGACATCAAGAACAAGAAAGGGGAAATCTAAGATCAAGCAGTGGGATAAAATGGTAAGCAAACTGAAAGCCAAGTTTTTGCCTAAAGACTATCATTTGAATCTTTTTAAGCAGATGCAAAATCTGAAGCAGAAAGGAGTGTCTGTTAAAGAATATACTGAAGAATTTTACAGGTTAAGCATCAGAACGGGGCATGTAGAAGATGATTTGGAGAAAGTAGCCAGATATATTAATGGGCTAAGGTATGAGATCCAAGATGAGATTAGCCTGTTAAGTTTGAAAACTGTTGAAGACGCCTATCAAGCAAGTTTGAAAGCAGAGGAAAAACTGTTGCGCAAACAAAACCAGAGGAATAGAGGTAAGAAACCGGCAAAAGAAGGGGGAAAATTTGAATCCAAATTTCAACACTCTCAGAATGAGGCAGGGAGTGCGAGCAATAAAGCACCACAAAGAGGAGATTCTGGCCGCGGAAGGTTCGTGCCCAGAGGCAGAGGCCGAGGAAGAGATGTCCGGTGCTTTGCATGTGGTGAATGGGGACATGTACAATGGGATTGTCCTCATCAGAGATCAGAAAATCAGCGCAACGTGAATGTTGCTGAAGCCAAGGAGGAGATTCCTCAACCTGAAGCTAAAGAGGAACCACCAGAAGCCGGAGAGTCCCTGTTACTGAAGAGGGTATTACTGGAAGAAGCTAAGGAAGCCAAAGAACCAGTTCAAAGGAAGACTTTATTCATAACTGTATGTAAGTCTAAGGGTAAGTGTTGCAAATTGGTAATTGATAGCGGTAGTACTGACAACCTTGTTTCTACAGAAATGGTGGACAAGTTGAAGTTGGAGAGAACAGTACACCCCACTCCTTATAAAGTATCGTGGCTCCAGAAAGGCCATCAGATTTTTGTAATGGAACAATGTAAGGTTGATTTTCAAATTGGTACTTATAAAGATGTTGTTTTATGTGATATAATGCCGATGGATGTATGTCACATATTACTTGGAAGGCCCTGGCAGTTTGATCGAAATGCCATACATGATGGCAGAAGGAACACCTATACTTTAGAGAAAGATGGGAATAAGCATACACTACTGCCATTGAAAGCTGAAGCTGATAAAGAAGTACTTGGAAACAGTGTTACGTTGATGAATGAGAAGATCTCGTTGCAGGAAGATGAGAAGGGTAAGGAGATGCATTTTGCTAATGTTGGAAAACCCAAGGTAATTTTAACTTCGACAAATTTAGAAGATTTACCTGAGGAAATTCAGAATTTATTGAATGATTGTGCTGATATTGTTGTGGATGAGTTGTTACCCATCAGGAGTATTAGTCACCATAATGATCTAATACCTGGAGTCAGTTTGCCGAATAAAGTAGCCTACAGGGTAATGCAGGAAAATGCCAAAGCTGGAACACAAATGGAAAAGTTGATGAATAAAGGGCAAATCAGTGGAAATCTTAATCCATGTGTTGTACCAACAGTACTCAGTCTGGAGAAAGAAGTTGAAGGGCGCATGAGTACAAATTCTCGAGCCTTATATAAAACCACCATCAGATTGAAGAATGAAGGTTTGGAGAAATAGGCAGTCTCTAAAGAAGAGTTGAAATTAGATCCGAAGAAAATCCAAGCAGCTGTGAATTGGCTAACTCCTAGAAACATATTTCAGGGAGATTACAAAAGCAGATGGCAAGAATGCAGTAGAAAAAACAAACAACGAGCAGATATGAAGAGGCGGAAAAAGGAATTCCAAACAGATGATTTAGTCATGTATTGCAGATTAGTGCTTATACAAAAAGCCAAAAGAAGAACCACAAGGAGACGCCACAACAGACGAAAGCCCAGAGCAGGAAAAAGGAAAAAGAAAGAGTCAAAGAAAACCAAGAGTCAGACTCACTATCAGTGTTTGGTCAAGTGGAAAGAGCAACCAATGGAAGATTCCAGTTGGTTGACAGCAGCTGAATTGCAGAGATATGGAGTAAGTCTTGAAAGTTTTAAGGACAAATCTTTTCTTCCCCAGGAGTCTGATGCAGGAGCATCGGAACTGGCCAGCAATGTGGAAGACTGTCCACATGTTGTGGCCTGACAGGGTGAAATTCGTTGCTGTGTGTTAAAATCCAGTTTGCTAAAGAGGTCGACTTCATAAATAATTAGTTATTATTGTAATAGGCGTGTCTATATTATTGTTAAGATTGTTATAACAGGTGTATGTGAGCACAAATAGATAGGAGTTTATTGTTAGAATTTTTATAATTAGAAGATTATGTATCGAGTAGTTAGGAAAGAAAAGGTAGGACAGTTGTAATAAAAACGAGGAGATTTTTCTTCGTTGGAGAGTTAGTTTTTGGTGTGATCTTGGAGAGCGCGAGCTCAGAAGATGGTGTGAACCGTGTGTTGTGTGTAATAGAAGTCAGTTTTTATAGAATTTGAGTAAACGCAGAGTTTCTGTTTAATTACCAGTTCATATCGTGCGCAGTGATGTATGAGGATTTGGGAAAAGATATGTGTTGAATTCTGTGTTCAAATTGTTGATTAATGTGATTGCGTTTTAGTTTTAAATTTAAAAAAAAGTCGCCCTTACACAAGGAACAGGAGCTTACAATTGAGGCGCCAGATCAAGTGTCAAGAGGCATTTTGTGAAATAGAAATGGATGCTTGCCGATTTCGATTTCGGATCGGAATTCTGAATGCGGAGTTGAGAACAGATGAAACATGATCTCCGATTAGATCGGATCGGATCAGAACACCAAAAATTTGTAAATGCAGATCCCCGAAATCGCGCATCGGAGTTTTGATGTGGAATGTCAGTTGCGGTAATTAAAGGTTCAGCGAATTGAAATCCACCGACAGTTAAGGAAAAGGAGTGTATTAATGCCAGAATCTCGTGAGCAATCCTGGTCAAATTGCATATAATCTGGAAAACCGATATATTTATATGTTTAATTATGGTGTGACCGTCGATTTTTGAAAACAAATGGCGTTGTAATGCGTTGTATATCGGTCAAACCATATACACGTATGATAACGTGTTAATTGGAAAACAGTGGATCTATTACATCAGACTTTGATCAATCTGAAAAGGTTTTGATGTTAATTGTAAATTGCACCAGAATGCAACGTAGATATGTTGCAAATGTTTTTTTATTTGAAAACAGTGGTTTGTATCTATTAGAGGGTGAGAAAAGAATTGGAAGGGCTGCGCCCTGTAGAAATGAAGCAAAGGGATTCAGATCCCGTGTTTAGTGTGAAATAGGATTTCTATTTCAGCATTCCAACGTTTTAGAAGTAAACAAGAAGTTTTTTTTTGTTGTATTTCCTGAAAGCTATTGCTTGTAATATTATAGAAGTGCGCTCAGCGTTTTCAGGTTCATCACTTATTTGCTGACCAAATATATGAATGGTGGCATAGATCATATCTATTTGAAAAGTAACCTGTAAATTCGTACCACATGATCTTGATAGTAGAATCCCATAATTGGGTGGTATGTCTACTACTACAATGTCCATGACTAGACTCTTGGTTGGTATTTCAACTGTAGTGACACATAGATCTTTAATCAGCCCTAGACATCTCAATTTTCTAGAATTAAAATAATATAAATCTCTATAAGGTCTTGTGATGTCTAGTCCTAGTTTTTCATGATAGCCTCGAGCATTAAGTTATGGGAAGCACCTGAATTGAGCATTGAGTTGTGTAGTATTTTATCTTGAATTTTCAATCTAATGTAAAAGGTGGAACACTTCCATCTTGGGATTTTCCTTCGACCTTAGGTCCAAACAATAACTCAGGTCGGTCATCATTTAAATTAACTATGTATATCCTTTTTTTTTATCTTCAAGGCTTTCATGACTTGAGTCTTATAAACATATCTGGTCAACAATTTGGTCAGGGGAATATAAATTTTCACTTTAGCCAATTCAATTTCAATGTTAAAGGATGTTTGTGATTTGTCAACCTCTTTGACATTTACTGTTAAGTCCTTATATTACTAGTGTAGTCCCTTATTGTTGTTAGTGTATCCCCCTTATTGTTATTGTTGTACCCATGTAGTCCCCATATTTTTATTATTGTGCCCCATAATAACCCACTATTGTTATTGTTGTGCCCTTACATTATTATTGTTAGTTCAGCTAGGATTATATTTTGACCCCATGGACTCCTATATATAGAAAGGAGGTTTTTCCATCTTAATCATCTAAGAATTGTTCATTTATGTAATGTAAAGGAGGTTTCCCCCTCGAGGAGGTTGATTTCTAAGTCGTTGATCTCTCTTTTCTTCTATTTTGTGAGATGGTTTCATAACATTTGGTATCAAAGCTTTGGATTCTATGGTTTGATTGCTTCAAACAGGTCATCGTGGATTTTTTTCTATAACTGTTTTTCTACGACAGTTCAGAAGCTTAAAAAAAAAAACCCATTTGCACTAAAATATAGAGGAACTTCATGGAAAAATTTAAGATCTTGGTTCACAATATTTTCAGAGGTATGATATGTGGAAGTTAGGGTTTTTGCAGGCTCCCAAATTTCATCTCAAAGAGGCGACCTTGGGAAAATAGTCATATCTCTCTCTCTGAGCATCAGATTGGAATTCTGTAAAAAGCGGCTAAAATTTCATAGACTGTAGTTTGTTTTCTATCTACTTCATAGCCTAAGGAGGAAATATTGACACGTGGCATTCCGTACAATTTTTATCTATTGAACCAGTCCATAATTAGGTCATTGTGGGATATTCTACATTAATTTGTCTTGAAGAATCCAAATTAGGTCAGATCGGTGGCATTGGAAATACAAATCAGAGGGCTAATAAAGGACTAAAGATAAAATATTAGGGATCCAAAATTATAGAGATACATCAGATTCAATATCGAGCTCCTCAAAAGCAAGAAAAATGTGTGTATTTTTTGTAAAAATTTCACAAGTCTTGTTTGAAAAACTAGTTTGAAGTGATTACAAGGGCATATTGAAGCATAGATATTAGTATTTGGTTCTAAAATTCCCCCTAAAAATAATTCAACTCCCATTAAGCCCTCAAAAGGCTCTACTATGACTCATGAAGAGGAAGAAGTGCAACATGATATGTCAAAATTATGAGACCAAGTGCAACAAATTTCGCTCTCACAAAGAGTAACAAAAAATGAAATGGAAGCTAAGATAGATGGTGTGGAAACTAAGATGGAAGCTGAGATCGATGGTATATAAGGCAACACAGAAGATTTGAAGAAGGACATGGAAGGTTTGAAGGAAGGTTTGCCAAAGTTGACATAAGAAAAACTTCCTGAAGGCGAAAAGGTAGTAGAGGAAACTCATGATGAGGAAAAAGGAAATGTTAATCATGATTTCATAGACTCTAATGTTGGATTTAAAACCCACCATATTCCAAATATAGATATGAGGATCTTTTATGACAATGATCTAATAACATGGATACTACAAATGGAGAAATACTTTGAGCTCCATAATAAGCAAAACACACAAAAGGTATGCGTTACAACCTTATATTTAGAACAAAATCAATTTGTATGGTATCGATGGCTTTTTTCTCATAAACCATTGGTCACTTGGTCAATTTTCACAGAGGAAATGATAGCACATTATGAGGGTACAAAGAGAAACACCTTCTTTAGCCAATTGATAAATATAAAAAAAAAGGGTTCAATGATGGAGCACATTGAGTACTTCCAAAAATTGAATATAAGGGTAAATAATATTCCAGAGGAACATAGGATTGATTTCTTCTTAGGGACTCTAAAGGATAACATCCAACACGAGGTTCGCCTTTGCTAACTTGATACATTGGAGAAGGCATTCATGATGGAAAGAAAAATTGAAATCAAAATCATGGCGACAAGGAAGCCTACCACTCACAACTATAAATATGGAAGTGTTTCTACTCCTAGACTTCCACAACCTACAAGGTTAACACCACAAAAATTGGAAGAAAAAATAGCAAAAGGGCTTTGCTATAGTTTTGATAGCAAATACGCTAAAGGTCATAAGTGTGCTGAGATGAAATTTTTTTACATAGATTGTGAAGAGGAGGAAGAAAAGGAATAAGAAAATTCAAAAGAAGAGGATATACACTAGGAACCAACCCTAGAGGAAGAAGAAATGAATTTGACCATATCATGTAATGCATTGGAAGGAATTACCACTCCTAAAACTCTCAAGATAGAAGGAAATACAAAGAAGAAAAATTTAATAGTTCTTATTGATTCAGGTAGTACCCATAATTTTATTCATTGTAAAGTAGCCAAGGAATTGAATTGCATCCTATACCCAGTGCCAGAGTTTCAAGTGATGGTAGAAAATGGAGGAACTGTAAATTTCTCTGGAAAGTGCCATAATATCAAGCTAACCATGGGGAATATGTATTGAATATTCCAATTCTTTCCATTCCAATGGGTGGTGATAATGTTGTAGTAGGAGTACAATGGTTACAATCTTTGGAGACAATAGCTTTTATTTTCAAGAAATTTTCTTGAAATTGTTTTCGGAAGGAAAGGAATTTGAATTATGGGGTATCGCAGGGAAGCCGGGAAAGATAATAATATCTAATGTCATGAAAAATATTCTTAAGAAAGAGCAGCGAGGCGTAATTGCACAATTATGCTCACTAGAAGTTCCAACATCAAAACCATATATTTCTGCAGATCTCCAAAAATTCTTGGACAATCATTCTAAGGTATTTGAAACTCCCAAAGGACTCCCACCTATTCGTGATCATGATCATGCTATTCATTTGATTCCAGGAAGTGTTCCTCTAAACATCAGGCCTTACATATATCCTTATGTCCAAAAGAGTGAAATTGAATGTATGATTGCAAAAATGCTACAGGATGGTATAATTCAACCTAGTCAAAGTTCTTTCTCTGCTCTAGTAGTATTGGTGCACAAAAGGATGAATCATGATGCATGTGTCAGAATTATAGGGAGCTCAATAAACTCATTATTAAAGATAAATTTACCATTCTTGTGATTTATGAATTATTGTATGAATTACATTGACAATTTTATCTCACCAAGTTTGATCTCCGTTCAGGATATCATCAAATTAGAATGATGACTGAAGACATTCCGAAAACAACATTTTGAACCATGAGGGTCGTTATGAATTTTTGGCCATGCCTTTTGGCCTTACCAATGCACCTTCTACATTTTAAGGGTTGATGAATTCCATTTTCAAACCCTTCCTTTGATGATATACTAATCTACAACAGGTCTTGGAAGGATCATGTTCAACATGTTGAAATGGTGCTCAAACTATTGGAGGAGAAACAATTATATGCAAAAAACTCCAAATGTTTCTTTGGAGTACAAGAGGTGGAATATCTGGGTCATATTGTATCTCAGGGGGGTGTTAAGGTAGACCCTACAAAAATTAAAGCCATTAAGGAATGGAAAGTCCCCACAACCATAAAGTGGTTGCGAGGATATCTCGGGTTAATAGGGTATTATCGCAAGTTTGTTAAGAATTATGGGAGAATAGTAGCACCTATAACAACATTATTGAATAAAGATGCATTTTCATGGACTCCTAAAGAAACTAAGGCCTTTGAACATCTTAAAGAGGAAATACGCCAAACATCGGTCTTAGCTATGACAGACTTCACAAAAACCTTTATTGTGGAATGTGATGCCTTAGGAAATGGAATTAGTGTTGTTTTGATGCAAGAAGGAAGACCCATTTCTTTTGAAAGTTTTCCAATCAAAGGAAAGTATTTACATAAATCTATTTATGATAAGGAAATGTTGGAAATACTACATGCACTAAAGAAATGGAGACCTTAACTAATGGGAAGACACTTAAAGGTAAAAATTGAACATGATAGTCTTAAATATTTTTTGGAAAAAACACCATCTTCAGAAGAGAAAAAAAAATGGGTCACAAAGATGTTGGCTTATGACTTTGAAATCATCTACAAAAAAGGGAAGCTAAATTTTGTTGTAGATGCACTCTCAAGAAAGGATGTGGATGTGGAAGCACTGCTTTGTTCCATTTCTATTATCCAACCAGATTGGATAATCGAAGCAAGGGAGGAATGGAAGAGTGACGAAGAAGTGTGGACACTCATTCAAAATTTGCATCAAGATCCTAGTACATTTAATACAATTAGTTGGAAAAATGATTCCTTATGGTACAAATACCACTTATATCTTTTTAATAATTCCAACCTAAACAAAATATTCTTTTGGAATTACACACCTCTCCCTTAGGAGGACACTTAGGATTTTTAAAAACTTACCACAAGGTGAAGAAAGATTTTTTTGGGATGGACTTAAATCTAGTATTCAAAATTTTGTGGCGGAATTTTTGGTTTGACAGCAAAATAAAGTTGATACAATTAAGACTTTGGGTCTACTACATCCTTTATCCATTCCAAGTCAACGATGGGAGAAGGTTTCAATGGATTTTATCACAGGTTTACCTAAGTCCGAAGGAAAGAGTGTCATCATGGTGGTAGTTGATATGCTTACCAAGTATGCACACTTTTGTGCATTATCTCATCCTTTTAAAGAGAGTAAAATTGCTACTGAATTTATGGAAACAATTCAAAAGTTACATGGAAACCAAAATATTATTGTAAGCGATAGAGATCCCATTTTCACTGGAAATTTTTGGACATAATTATTTTATTGTTTGGGTACTCAACTAGCTCATAGATCATCTTATCATCCTAAATCTAATGGGAAAACTGAGATAGTGAACAAATGTTTGGAAGGATATCTTCGTTGCTTGTATTTGATAAACAAACACAATGGGTCAATTGGTTACCTATGGCTGAATGGTGGTATAACATTTCCTTCCACACTGCAGCAAAAATGACCCCATTTATGGCACTTTATGGATATCAACCATCGTCCATCACATCAAGGTTCAAGCATTGGAAGATCACATCAAACATCAACAACAAGTTCTCCAAATCTTAAAGGATAACTTAAATTTGGCACAAAATCATATGAAACATGCAAATAAACATCACAACGAAAGAAGTTTTGATGTAGGCGATTGGGTGTTTTTATGGCTACAACCGTATAAACAAATGTTTCTCAAGAAAGCTAAGAAGGATACTGAATTATCTCCAAAGTACTATGGTCCTTACAATGTGTTGCAAAAGTTTGTTACTATGGCATACAAATTTGAGCTTCCTGGATCTTCCCAAGTTCACCCAGTTTTCCATGTTTCATGCTTAAAAAAGGTTATAGGCGACAAACTTCTAGTTCAAACAATATTTCCAATATTTGATGAGGAAGGAAAAATCATATTGGAAACTGAAGCAGTCGCAAAAACAAGAACTTGACAGCTAAGAAATCGATTGATTTTAGAGTATCTCATTAGGTGGAATAACTTACCCATTGAAGATTCCACATGGGAGGATGATAATTTTATACAGAAGCATCCAAAACAACTCAAGCGTTGAGGACAAAACTTTTTTAAAGGAGAGGGGCATGTTAGGTCCCTGTATTACTAGTGTAGTCCCTTATTGTTATTAGTGTAGCCCCCTTATTGTTATTTTTGTACCCATGTAGTCCCCATATTCTTATTATTGTGCCCCATAATAGCCCATTATTGCTATTCTTGTGCCCATGCATTAATATTGTTAGGTTTTATAGGATTATATTGTGACCCTATGGACTCCTATATATAGAAAGGAGGTTTTTTCATTTGAATCATCCAATAATTTTACATTTATTTAATGTAAAGGAGGTTGCCCCCTCGAAGAGGTTGATTTCTAAGTTGTTGATCTCTCTTGGTTTAATGTAAAGGAGGTTGCCCCCTCGAAGAGGTTGATTTCTAAGTCATTGAGAAATCAAACAGGGATTTAAAACCATGAAACCAAATGTAAAACAGGGATTTATTTAATGTAAAGGAGGTTGCCCCCTCGAAGAGGTTGATTTCTAAGTCCTTGATTTTCTCTTGGAGGAGTTTTGTCAACTATCTCATATTATCCATCATTCTCTATGTAGTTTTTACTAATGTATCCAACTTAGCATCTAAAGAAAAATAAGTTGGTTCTTCTTTAATTTGGAAATTTCTTTCAGTTTTCAAAATATCTCTCTTTGCTAACATGTTTTCTTCTATATTAACTTCATTCCTCTGCATTTTTTCTAAGGTCGAAGGGTTTATTTCCCTAAGTTGGTAAGCCATATCACGGTCAAAGACATCTGGAAACTTCAACAAAGATAATTTTAGAAGTGGTTGTATTGCTATTGGAATAGAATTATAAACACTGTTGAAACTAGTATAGTAATATTTGATGGATTCTCCTGGAGCTCTCTTGATACTCTCATATTCAGCTAAAATCTAGAGAGGGTTTTTCTTGACTTCCCACCTTCCAAGAAAAGCTTCAATAAATTGAGCTAGATTGGGGATGGAGGCAACTCTTAATTATTTAAACCTGTTTTTAACTTATCTAGTGAGACTTTGGGCAAATAACCTCATCCTAACATCATCTTCATCAAAGGTGACTTTAAAGGCCTTACTGGGAGCCATGCCTTATGTAAGTATTCCCCGCCTCCTTTTCTTGATGGGCTAAAGTATGGAATATAAGGAAAATACACACACACACACACATATTCTTATTATTCAAAGTAATAATTCATTCGATTTATGTATTGCTGAGCAGTAATTGGTCTAGTGCTATCAAGCTGAGATATTTGAATCTGATAACCTTGTGGCATGGGATTAATTTTCCCAAGTAAAATCAGGGGAGCATAACGAGCAACGATGATGGGACTATGGGGATGAGATGAAGATGTAGTAGTATGTGGTGTGGGTATATTTGGTATGAACAACACCAGAAACTAAACTTGGTTGAGGAATAAGAGAGGATGCAATGGAAGAAATATTTGATGATTTAGGAGATTGATGGCCCTGATATTTATGCTCAGGCTGATCTGACTTATGAGGTGGTAAGAGGTCGTTATCAACAACAATTTTAGGTACAACGCTATCAGATTTACTTCTAAAAAGTGTGTTTTCAAATGCCAAATAAAATTAGATGTCTTATAAGGTAACCAAATTTTCAGGAAGGGAGTTAACTCTTGGAAGAATACTTTCACTCGATTCATTGTCAGTTTCACTTTTCTTCTGAATTATTTTTTCGGGATTATCTACAATTTCTGGAGAATCTAGATCTAGGTTTGATCTAGTAAAAATTATTTTAGAAGCCAAATCTACTACAATATATTTACAAATATCTAATTTATACCAATATTGAGTGGGAAACAACCTTAAATCAAATCTATTTCTTAGTGAAAAACCTAGAAATAGCTTTAAGAACATAAATGAAAATTTCACAAGCAAAAAGGATTTCAAGTGAATTTTTTCGATTCTCTAGTATGGTTGCCAGAATGTTATCACTCCGTAATTTCATAAGGTTGTGGAATAAATTCCAGAGGTAACCACATAACCACTTTGGAAGCTGGGATCTAGCCCTTACAGCTTTAGAGAGGGATCTTTTTGTAAGATTTAAATTTGTTTTTTTTCAGAATTTTAGGCAAGATGTGAAGTTCAAAGTTTGATTTTAAATTGCTTTGGTTGGAACAACATAGGAAAGCCATTGGGAAATGGAGTCAATTAAAATTTCAGTTGATTAATTGTAGGAATGACAAACAAATTTAATAGGGCAAGGTAGTAGACTTGCTAGATCTAAAAAGCTTTGTGATATGGAAAAGAAGGAAAAATTAAGAATCCATTAAACATAGAGCAGTTAAGAATTCTATTGTTTAACTTTAGTGGAAAACATTGATTTCATTCATAAGCCAGAATTGAGTGTATTTAAACAAATTCAAATCCTTATTTTTCTTAAAATAAAATAGATGAACTAACATGTGAATTAACAGAGAAGGAAACACATTAAATAAATAAGAACAAAATAACCAAAAAGTATGACACGGGAATCCTGAAAAGCTTTATGTATTTCTGAAATTTTTCCACTTAAGATCAATGAAAAACTTTACATTCAACAATACATTTCTTCATACAAATCCCAACATTAATACTTCAATTTTGGAAGTATTTATACCAAATTTAAAAAAATATATATCTTGAGTGAAAATCTCAATATTTTTTTGCAAAATTTCAAAAATTGTTTACAAAAATAGAGAAAGATTATGGGAAATCTAAAAATGATGTGGTTGTTGGCTCAATTATTGAGGATGAGTGTTGATTACTAGACCTAAAAAAAATTGCGTTGTCTACCTTGCTGTTGAATACAAAATTGTTTCACCCTAGTAACTCACATAACTTCTCCCATCAATCTTCACTTGGGAGAGAAAATTTTATTAGCTTTCTATATGACTCATCTACATCCATGTACTTCTAGAAGGTAGGCTTGATGATGAACAAGTGCATGACCTCATGACAGATGAATAAGTCAAATTATATGGCCTCCATGAATCCCTTCCCTGTGATGTTTCCTTTTATACCTACAAATATTAATTTTTCTCAGGCAATAGTACATAATTTCTCTTGATAATATTTCAATCTAACCAACTTGTCCCCTATCCTAATTAATACTAGCAGCCCTTTCTCGTTGAGAACATGAAATTTCTTATGGAATATTTGAATGCTAGATTCTAGATTGTTGCATTTATTCTCTAGTAACAACATAAGGTTCCTTTTAGTATGCATTATTTTTACCTCCAAGATAGTTTATGTGTTGTCTTGAATTCCAAGCTCTTCTAATTCTTCTCTTGTTTTGGAATTCGATATTTTTATAATTTTTGTTGCTTCACTAGGTTTCTGTCCCAATTATGTTTTTATTTCCTTCACTGCTTCTTTAGATCTCTGTATTAATTCTTGCTTCTCAAAAATAATTTGGATTGAAGGTTGTATTTCTGTGATGGTTTCATTTGCCTCTATCCATATGATTTCTTTTTCCTGTGCCAAAGTTTGTGCCATGGTTGATTCAATTTCCATTTTTTCAACTCTCTGAGTGAGCCTATGATTTTTCTGCAATTCTGTAACATAATAACTATCAATTCTTAATTTATGTTCTTGCATCGTTTTAAGTTGGGCCTTAAATTTAGCAATTTATTGCTCTTAAATGGGCAGATTGTCCATGGCTTTAACCAACTCACTTGAAGGATCTGTAGTCGGTGTTGGTGCTGAAGTTGATGTAGATGCCCTGGGTTTGTTGCAACTAAGATGGGGACTATTGTGAGTGGAAACATGGCCAACTGTGATGAATATTGCTGCTTCTCTTTGAACAGTTTCTCAATTTCCACTTCCATGTCTCTAATCTAGCTATTATGTTCAATTATTATCTTGAACATGTCTTCCTTTTACTTTTCCATTTCTCCAGCTTCCTTGGCATATGGATATTTTGTAGTGGGAAAATTGATATGCTTCCTCAATTCTGATATGTCAAACATTTACCTTTTCATAATCTCCTCTGCTGCCTTTACATCACTCAGATTGTATTCCAGCTTAATCACCAAGTCTTCAAGTGACTTGATCTTGGTATCCTTGGATAAGGATGAGATCATTTCCAAATTTAATTGTGTTTGTATGTTGTTGACTGGTACGTGTAATCTAGAAGATGACATGGTAGCATTATTTAAAGTATAATACATCATCTCACTAGTTTTCTTATGCATATCCATTTGGTCAATTGGATGAATTTGTTTTGCATCAAAGGAAAATGTATATTCTTTGTAATTTGTTGGTGTCTTTGGAACTGGAACTCGTGCTTCAAGAAATGAAATCTGCATTTTCCCTCTCTCTGTATCAAATATTGAGAGAAGCATGTGTTGTGAGGTATTTGTTTTGTTAATTTTAGCTAACCATGGTATGTTCTATGCTTAATGCAGTTTTAATTCAATATTTCTTATAGGCCAAATTCAATTTAGCAATCAAATAAAGATGAAAGTAAAATGTTGATAGAACATAATAATATATCAACATAAAACAAGAAAAATAATGTAGATAAGGTCTTATAATTATTATTTTCCAACAAATATAGAGAGTGATGTGCGTTACGAAAATCAACAGGATGCATTAGCCAGCAAAGTCTTTCTAAACATCAGATCAACCAACCTTCCAAGTGTCACACACACCCCTCAAAGACAACCCCAAAAGTCAACAAAAGAATCCCTCATCCAGTTTTCTGGCATCTAGATTTCCAGCATACATTTCTGGCATCATCCATATTTCCGGCATCCACATATCTAGCATCCATTTTCAACATCATTTCCGGCATCCATATTTCTACGTGGGAGAGAGATAAACCTCTTCTAGGTTGTGTGAACCAATCTGATTATGAGGAATGTGTGTGATGAGATGATGATGAAATGGACATCATCTCTCTCCAATTTATATCAGTCAGTGAGGGTGTGTGACACATCTATTAGACTTGTGAGCCTACATTACAAATCTGGCCGACCTTGCACATGTGTGGAAAATAAAATCAAAATATATGTTCTGCTCATCCAAACAAGATGACCTTTAGATTAATATTGCACCTCTCTGAAAGAGGAATCCAACAAAAATATAATCATAATCATATGAGCAGTGCAACATGGATTTTGGACCAATTTTCCCAAAATTAACATGTTTTCTTCCAGAATTGGGTGTATGTGTTCAATTTTAGTATTTCATTCCTTTGTTTAATTTCCTTGTATTTGGAAAAAATGTTAGGCTCAACTGTGTCTTGAGAAAATTTTATTGTTTTTTATGTATCTGTAGGATATTTGGATGTTTATGAAGAGGGATATCCTATGAAAATGTCATCTTCCCTTGTAGAAACATGAGGACCTGTCATAACTATTGTTTTCCTTCTCTTTACTTCCCAAGTAAAAAATTGTTCCGGAGTTAGTCTTATGTTTCTTCTTATATATCAGGAACTCCTTAGATCCATTTTATATCACTGGATAATATTCCTCTCCCCTTGTCCTTTTCTCTTTTTTTTCTTGAGGTGCAGGAGTCTAAGAGGTGGTAGTGGATAAAATTTGTTCTTTAGCTTGTTGCAGTGTGTTCTCCTCCCACTGAATCTGGTTCGTAAATTGTTCTATCTATGGCCTAGGAGTGTGGGTATAAGGAGTGGTATTTTTCCCCACTCTCAACTTTGAAATTAGGCTGAAATGGTCATAATACTAAGTGAAACTTAATTTGAAATTCATTTTCTTCAAAAGAAAAATTTCCTCTTTACCGGTTGTTTTGGCATTGCAAACAAATGACCCAATTTTTGCTTTGATTCTGAACTGTGCCTTATTTTTAGCTGCAAAAAAATGTAAGTTATCCATATGTATCATTTTTCTGATGTATTCTAGTGAGAAAAATCTCATGGGAACAATTTTTGGAAGCTTATAGGGTGGAAATTCACACCCATAAAATCTGATCTCTCTATAGTTTCGATATAAATACCAATCTCCTGTCTTCACCTCATCACTAAGATGAACACTCTTTGAATCTTTGCTCCTATCCTAGGTTCCAGATTAATATCCAACAAACAAATAAATTTTTAAAGAAATTGATCAACATAGTTAGCGAAGGAAAAATCAGTGGATTTTTTCTTTACCAAGGAGGTCCAATGGATGACTGATTGTGAATTGGCCTCATCCATCTTCTGTAAAGAAAATGGAAACATGTCTACCTGATGATAAATAAAAAAACAAACTAATATATAGATGTATTTGAAAATTCCCTCTATAGGAACCTTTAGAAATTGATCATGTATGGCCTCTGCAATGAATTCACTATAATTGAAAATTGCAGGCTTTTCACCAGTGGTAAAAATTGATAAGAAACCAACAATGGCCTCGTCAAACCACTAATAAGAGTGGTAGCCAAGTTTGTCTGAGATGATTGTGATTATATGCTTGGTTAACTAAGGAAGCATGGAGGATGAGTATGGGGGGTTTATATTGGGAAATTGGGAATCCTCGGGGAGAAAAACTTTGAAGATCTTGGCTCTCTATGGAAAGGTTAAATTTTTGTAGAGTTCTGTGAGAGAATATACTAATAGTGGCTTGAGGGAGTCTATATTTTGCACTTGTAGCATTCATGAAATAGATTAAGCTGTAATAGTGAGAAGAAATTAACCATTCTAGCTAACAATTTCTCTTTGGTTGGGTACATAGCTGATTTGGCACCAAGAGATTGGTTCAGATAAATAATGGATCTATGGGAATATGAATTAGCACAGGGAATATTACCATAGACCAATTCATGAGTAAGGTCTAAAAAAAAATTCTTCAACCAAATCTGAAGTTCTAATATGTCGAATTCACAGATAGTCTCAGCAATCTTGTATTACAGGCCGACTAAAGGTAGGTGATCAAGGTCAATGGCAAGGGGAAACATATGATTTTCTTCAGGTTTCTTACATTTAATCTTGGGGGTCTTGCATTCAGGTGCCATTATTAAAAAAAAAGAGACGAGGATGCTTGGATTACCTAGAAATTGAAGCTAACAGTTGAATGCTGAAGTGGGGTCGCTGATGGAAATCTAATCACTATTACTGGGAAATTTATTGGGTGCTAGGACAACGTGGAAGACTGTAAAATTTTCTTGATTGTTTAAAATATCGAAGAAGGGAATTTTATGGTTTTATGATTATTAATATAGAAGTTCATAAACATATTTTTATTTTTTTACCGTTTAATCGAGACCGGGTCCGTTGTCGTGGGAGTGAGAAACATTTAATTGGTGTAACAATGCAGACATGAGAGTACCAAATGGCAGATTCTTATTGGGAGAGGAATGGGTATTGGGAAATAGTGTAATGGAAGGGAAGTGGAGGAAAGGGGTCCCTAGAGATGATGTGGTAGAGAGTGAATGGAGGAGGATGGACCGTGGTGGGTGGTGATTGTGGGGTCGAGGGAGATGTCATGGCAGATGGTCATTGGTGTGGGAGTAATGGCATTGCGAAGTCAACAAAAAGACAAATTTTCAGGGGGTGGGGTGCAAATTGATATGATGGCGCCACTTTGAATGGTGGGTCCTTCTGTTTTAGACCCCCCATGTGGAAAAAGTGTGAAGGAGCTCTTGGGGGGGGGGGGGGGGGGGGGGGGTGGGTGAGTCGGGCCGAAAACAATCCCTCGTCTTTGATCCGGGTGGGGGTGATATCAGCCGTTGAATTATATTCTAATTTTTATTAAATTTTATAAAACCATTATAACCAAAATTTATTTACATTGCGACAAATCGTGATTAACTGCTATGATTCAAATAATCTAATACAAACTTCATTAGGCTCTAAAACTACTTTCTTATTCACTAATGCTAAAATTTAAATTTGCAAAGCATTTTTTATTTTTTCCTCTTAACTTGTCAATTAATCATGATTAAATGGTGTGATTAATTTCATCCTTGTTTAAAATAGCCTATTTCAATCATGATTAAAATGTGTGATTGATATATTCACTAACCTAAGCTATTTTATTTCTGCCTAATCATGTTTAAATAGTGTGGTTAAACTAATTATTATGCTTGAACTCCTATTACAACATGGCATTTTAACTAGTAGCACATTTATTCTAAAATTTCTAAGTATGTAACTAGTGCATTTTTTTAATTTCTTTGAGTGGCATTTAGGCTTTCTCACTCCTATACAATTTCTTTTTTTATGGGGTATTTTATTCTTTTTCTTTTCTGATGTTTTTTTATTTTTTATTCTTTTCACATATATTTTTTTATCGCCTTTTGTTTATCATTTTATTTTCTTTTTCTTTCTTTTTTTAAAACTAAATTTGCAGAATGGAAAGTTATTTACAACGTATAATACAAAATTACAACTACAATCAGGTCATCCTATAAAACATAGTACTCTAAAAGCAGCTCCAATGCGGATGGTACTCTCCTTGTGAGGTGCCAAGAACGTTGTAGATCAGTAGCCTAAATACATTGGGCATACTATCTTCATCTTTTGTAACTAAATCCTATCCATCCATTGTAACTTATGTATGTGGGCAACCAATCATTACAAGCTTAGGGCCTTCTCTCCAGGCTTCAACTTGTGATGAAAAATTCCCTCACTCTTGCAATAATAAGTGAAACGATATATGTACAATGATTCTAAATTGAAACTGATTTATTCTAGAAGAAAGTAATGTTTAAGAATTCATCCATTCATCGGTCCACAAGGAAGTGTTTCTTCATTTAATTCCTTTAAGAAAAATGCATTGTTACCTCCAATAGATTCAATTTTGTATGGCCCTTTCCATAAGCTGCCAAAATTTCCATGCTTGCATTTATCTTCATTCGGTGAATACCATTTCAACACCAAATATTACATCTAAAAATCTTCAGCTTTTTTCCTTCTGTCATAAATTTTTTTGAAATTTTCTTGAATCAATTGTGTCTTATTGTAGGCTTCTTTTATGGATTGTTGCATTTGAATGGTCTGGCTAATTCTTCTATGCAAATCATTTGTTTACATTTGTGCTTCCTGCAACAATTTTAGTACAGGTATTCCTAATGAGGTAGGAAAATTTCATCCACCCCATATACTATTTGAAATGGACACATTCCAATAGATCTATTGGTAGTAATTTTGTCAGCCCATAGGGCATTAATCAACTTTTTATGCCAAGATTTTTTATTTTCCTACAACAAATGTTTGATAATGTTGACTAAAATTTTGTTTGAATACTCGGATAATCCATTTCCTTGTGGATAGTAGGCAGTGGAGTGTCCTAGTCTGATATGGTTTTTATCACAAAAGTCTGTCATTTTATTTGATTTAAAGGTTGTGACATTGTTAAGTTTTTGGGGACACCCAAATCTAGACAAAATGTTTCCCTCTAGAAATTGGATGATGATAGTATATGTGGCTTGTCTAGATTGGATCGCTTCAATCCATTTTTAAAATTAATCAGTGGTTGTTAATATCCACTTATGTTGTCCTGAGGAGGTTGGAACAATTTCACCTATGAAATATAGACCCCAGTGTTGGAAAGGGACTTCAACTGAAATAGGATTTAATGGTAAGGGTAAAATATTTCTCTTGCCTTCAAAAATTTGACATTTGTGGCAAGAGGTAACTCTCTTATGCACATATGTAAACAAGGTAGGCCAATAAAAACTAGCTCTTAAACTTTAACTAGCCGTGGTTTTCCAATATAAGTGTCTTCCACTGTCTCATTCATGGAATTCCTATATCAATTTATCTGCTTCATCTTTCAATAAACAGTTTAGCAAGATACCTCCAACATATTTCCAATATAAACTCTGATCTAAAATATAGAATTTCATGGCCTTAATTTTAGAAATATAGCTTTAGTCTTTGTTAAAATAGGAGGATTTTGTAAATTCTATCGTAAAAAAATGGTATCTACATACCATGGTGAGGTAAAAAAGGCTTTTGATACTTGTCGAGTTGCCAACTCTTCCTGTTCATCAAGTGTAACAACACAATTGATATTAAGGGCATGAAATTTAGACTCGACCATCCATTTGGTCAATCCTTGGCCCTTATTTCAATGTCATGCTCAAGGATTACAACAATCCATTTCCCTCTCCTGCCATCTGGATCAGCCTATGTGAGAATATCCTTTACCACAACACTTGGAAAAAATGCAATGATATGAGATTGTAAGACATAAACCCTAAAGTCTTTCAATACTTTAACCAAAGAAAATTCTTTCTTCTCCATGATGTTGTAATTTAGTGATGCATCTCTCAAAGCTCTACTGAAAATTGCTATGGGTTGTTCATGGTCTTCACTGTTTTTCTGCAATAAAACAGTTGCAATAGTATGTTCAAAAGAAAAAGAGAAAATCATAAAATATTTAGTAAAGTCAGGGCTTATCAGAACAAGAGAAGTGGTTAAAGCTAATTTTACTTCACTAAAATATTTCTTAGCTTCAGTATTCCACTTAATATCAATCTCTCTTTTCAACATGTTAGTAAATGATCTTAATATTTCAGCCAAGTTAGGGATAAATCTCCTAATAAAATTTATTTTACCAATGAAGGATTGAAATTCTTTCTTATTTCTAGGTGGATCAATTTTGAGTATGGCTTTGAATTTGCTGGGATCAATTCTAATGCCCTCTTTAGAAATAATATGACCTAGAAGTGTTCCTTCTTCTAAACCAAAAAGAGTTTTCTTAGGATTCAAAGACACTACAAGGAAACGACCCTTTAGCGAAGGTTATAAAAGAGGTTTTTAGTGTTATAAAATTGGCCAAAATTGTCAAAAAAACATCTGCTACCACATCCGTTTATGGTAACAGAGGTTTTGGCAGAGCTTTTAATGAAAATTCAACACAACTAAAAAAAATGGGCGGCCGGAGGTTATTACGGATTTTTTTTCATCGGTGCTCTTATCAGGTTTTGATGCATCGGTGCATATCGGTAGACAGCGCACCAGGGTGGTCGAAGGGGAATGCACCAGGTCGTTAAGGAAATTAACAGCACCGGGCCTGGTGTTGGTGATACAATGAACGGGACCGTTCTAATTGGTCTTGGGATTTGAGTGGTGCCCATAGGTCATATCAACACGCATGTGCGTATGATTATATAAACGCCCCGGTGCATCGTATCACACAAATTCACCGAGGTTTACAATTGGTATCGGTATTCGTGCGATGCAAATATGTCATACAAATGCACCGGCGCTTATCGACACATGTACGCCCCAGTGCATACTATCACAAAAATTCACCGAGATTTGTAATTGGTATCGGTATTCGTGTAGTGCCTATTGGTCATCCAAATGCACCGGTGCATATAGACAGAAAAAATGCCCCAGTGCATAGTATCACACAGACGCACCGCAATTTATAATTGGTATCGGTATTCATGCGATGCTCATAGGTGGAAAAATGACACTGGTGCGTATAGATACATAAACGCACCTGAGCACCGTACTGCACAGACGCCTCGATATTTTTAATTGGTTTTGGTATTTGTGCAGTCCTGATAGGTAGCACCGGTGCGCTTAATAATACAAGCGCACCGATTTTCATTTTGTATTTTTTAGAAACATCGACCTGTGGCAGTGCAATTATTGTGATTGTTTTAAATCCATTATTCATGAAAAGTTGACACATATTATAACAATATTCATATTAATTAAATTTTTATTAATGGATTTGAATGTGATGTTTAGATTAATTTGTTATATCATATCATAATTATTGTGGTTTTTTAAAATTCATTATTCATCAAAAGTCGACACATATATATGTTATAAAAATATTCATATGAACTAAATTTTTATTACTACATTTGAGAACAACAATGGAGAACGCAATAGAATAAATTAAAACATTTTATTATATATATATATATATATATATATATAAAACATTCTTTGTCATACAAAATGGGACAGTTATTGGTATCCCTTTATCTTTCAATTGGGACACTATGTCCATTACATTAAAGAAAATGTCTGATTTCACAGACATTTTTCCAAAAATAGTACAATGCCTTGCTTTTATATCCAAACATAGTGATCATCATTCTTCGCTTGAACTGCTATGACTGCTAGAGCTACTTCCATGACTTGGGTTATTTTCAAAAATGTTTTGTTCACGAAGTTGATTGTTTTCTTCTTCTTCACCTTCTTCCATCTACAAACATAAAAATAAACTGTAATGAGTGTATATACATTGGTGAGATTAATGAAAATTGCAATATTAAATAATATACATCAATTTAAATAGAAAAGAAATGACGTACCAATGCAATAATTGACTCATAAACTATACACATTATTTCAAAACCATGTAACATGCCATCTTTCAAGATTTGATCTGTTGGCGTAGTGCCATACTTTGTTTCCTGCAAGTTTTATACCCCATAAGAAATCATATATTTAATATAAAAGATTTATTTTTCTATTAATTATAGACGTAGCTAAGTAAAACAAGATCGATAGATGCTTACAAATTCCACAATTAAGTTCTGATATGCCAACATATACACACAACCCATATTTAAACCAATTTCAATCAATTCCTCTGATGGTTCTTCTTTGTATGTTAGCACCTGTTTGGAAACATTCAATGATGATTTTTGTAAAACAACTTAAAAATACAAAAATGAAATCTAGTTAAGTTTTTATAAGGAAGTAACAATTACTCACAAACTTAGATATCAATCCTTTTCTTCCTTGTCGTCATGTTTTATGTGCTGAATGGGTTCCATTTTCTTTTCTTTTCTGCAAGAAAATACTTGAAAATTAATATTTAATGCTAAATTGTTTATTTATTTTACCTAATGATCAAAAAATTCAATGATTACATATTACATTTGAAGCACGTTGTTGTTGATATGGCTCCTCCCACGATGTAATTTTTTCCATTTCTTTGACCATCTCCTCGTACACCTTTTTGGACATTCCTACTGGCATATTTCTGATATCGGCTTCTTCATCTTTTGAGATTTTCATAATCTTCTTGAAAATGTAACATGACAATAAACTATTTAATTTTTATACTGATATATGAAAAGTAAGTATAACAAAAGTAATATTTATAAATAATTCTAGACAAACATGTAAAGGAATATTACTTTTTCATTCCTTCTTTTTTGTTGTTGTACGTTTTTGCTATTAAAAGTCTGACATGTCTCATTGACCAATTCTCTGGAAACTCTTCATGTAGTTTACATAAAATCTGGTTCTTGGAATCACTGGATTGGTTTTTGTATTATAAGTGGAAAAATCGTCTATAAATTCATTCCACTAGATCCCTCAAACATTTGTAAAAGTTTTTCCCCCTTTCGTTAACCTCCAACACCACTCCAGATGAGCTAAGGAGAAATTCATTTTCATTTGCATGTTCTATTGTTTTTCTTTTCTTAGAACAACATTCATTTTCTGAGTTGTTGGTCCTTGTATAACATTAAACAGAGGTGAATTAATAGACTTTTTCACACATGTTATCTAATAATTTTAATTATATTATTAATGAAAACTAAAAAAAGAAACTCATATTGGATCGATAGTATTTTTTCATTCACCTTATTCATCCTTTTGCAATTTTTCCATCAAGCTTATACGTTCTTCTGGTCCTAGATCAGAAATAATCTTATCGAGCTTCGTTATTTTGTGGTTCTACATGATACACATTAAACAATACATATTATTTAAACTTACATATAGTTGAAAAATAATTTTTTTGTAAAAAAATTACAAAGAACTTGCCTTTTTTTCTTTTCTTGATGTGTTATCAGTATTTTTGTTACTTGATATCTTGTCAGTCATTTCTTTAATAATATCAAACCTGCATCATATCAGTCAATAATATATTTTTAAATAAACTGTCATCTTCTCAATTAAAAAATATATATATATCAAAAAACTGGTGCGCCATTCATGGTGAATGCACTGACATTAGTGCATGTATGTCTTTCCCACGCACCGCAAAAATAGTATAATACACCGTACGGTGCTCTATGTCAAAAAGAAGCCCCGGTGCATTACATGTCAATGGCTGCACCAGTTAACCATCATACAAATAATAAAAAATCGTACAGTGTTAGTTTTTTTATCATAAATCGATGCTATATTTTACATACGGCGCACCATTAAAAAAATCTTATTTTTTCACATTACTTATCTAGTGCTCTTGTAAACAACAGAGCGTCGGTGCGCTACCTTACATAGGACGCACTGGTAAAAAAAAATATATATATATTTTTTAATCATTCCAAGACCCACATGGATTAGGATATGACTATGCTAATCGTCCCATCGGTTGCATGTCTTAGGTCTATATTTAGCAATACAAACCCTATAAATCTAAATTGAAAAGTCCTAATTTTGAATCACAGAAAGAAGAAGAAGAAAGGGGAGAAACAAAAAGAAAGTAAGGTTTGTATTTTTTGAAAGTTTTTTTTTTCTTTTTCGAAACTGAACGTTCGCGGTGCGTCATAATGAAATATCGCACCGGCTGCATATTTTTATAATTTTTTATGACAGTACTTTCGCGGTGCGCTGTGATAACAGAGCGCCCTGGTGCACTCTTTCAGATAGGACGCACCAAATTATTTTTTATTTATTTATTTACGCAAGGGCTGACATCGATTGGGATCCGACTATGTAGGTCAACCCGTTCGTTGAATGTCTTATGTTTATGTTTAGCAATATAAACCCTATAAATATAAATTGAAAAGCCCTAATTTTGAAATCACAGCAAGTGGGAGAAGACAAGGCAGAAACAAAAATAATGTAGGGTATGTTTGTAAAATGGTTTTTTTTTCAAAACAACGTGTTGTGTGGTGCGCCATAATGTAATAGTGCACCGGTGCCATATGTTACAAATGGTGCACTAATAAAAAAATATTTTTTATTGTTATTTTTTATCATTGTACTTCAGCAGTGTGATGGTATAACCAAGCACACTGGTGCACAAAGTTACGCAAGGCACACCAGTGAAAAAAAATCTGTATTTTTTTTTAAGATTGATGCAAGGGCCAACATGGATTGGGATCCGACTATGCAAGTCGTCCCGTGGGTTGGATTTCTTATGAGTACAAAAACCCTATAAATCTAAATTTAAAAGAAAGAGGGAGAAAAAATGGCAGAAACAAAAAGAATCTAGGGTTTTGTTTCTAAAAATTGATTTCTTTTTATTTATTTTTGTTTCTGAAAACTGCATAAAAGGTAAAAAATTGCAGAAACAAAAGTTTAAAAAACAATAAGATTTGATTTTGTATTTTACTTCATAAAAAACTAGAGAAAAAATAAAATAAAACAATAGACTTTGATTTCTTATTTCACTGCATAAAAAAAACTGCAGAAAAAGGTACAAAAAAACAATAAACTTTACTTACGTCGTTTAAAATTCTATGGTACAGGGTTTGAATTATCAGAGTTTTGGAATTAGGATTGTTTGAATACTTCTATTCAAACATATTTCCCTGCTCCACAGTGCTCTTGTGCTCTGTTTGCTCCAGGTATGTATCCTGCAAATCTCTGGCTAACGTTTTTTGCAAAACTAGTGAAATAATGAAAAGTGTTTAGTATTTAAAGAAATTTTTTATGAAATTAGATTTTCGAAAATATTTTGCAGCCCAATTTTCAATTTACGCTTTTTTTTCACTTAAATAAAATAGGGTTGCACTTTTTTTTTATTGTGGTTATTCGTTTACTGGTGCGTCATTTAATTGAACCGCACCAGTGCTACTTGTTACAAAAGCACACCGGTGCGCAAAATAAAGAACTGATCGGTGCGGTTATCTGAACAGTATGCACCGGAATTACATTTAGGTTTGTGCACAAAATTTTATTGTTGTTTTGCTCAATTGTTAGGAGAAAATATCATATATTATATGAAATGGAAAATTCTTCAAAATACAGCTCGTTCCATAATATTTCTCAAATTCCATCGCGGAGTTCTCCCTATCCATGTGGAGACGTAATATTTACTTCAGATTTGTTTTATTTTTTCACTATCTAATTGAATTTATGTATGTTTTTTTTTATCCATGTAGTCAGTCATGCACAACTTAATTAAATTTATAATGTATACAAATTTGCAGGTTCATGCAGATTCATCATCGAGTTCAGATGCACAAAATTATATTCAAAGTACTGCTCCAAAACATTGAACGTTCTTATTAGGAGTTGCATACCGCAAGATGCATTTGGTAGATGAAAATGGATAGCCGCTTCACCCTGCCAATTGTAACAATATTGCATCTTCTAACCACAATCCCGAGACAATGATTCTAATTATAATTATAATTGTTTGGTATATATATTGATTAATATGTAATTATTTCAACGTCAAACCTATTTATAATCATTCAATATTATCAACGTGGTTACTAATTGATATCATAATATTTTGTACTAATCATGTTCAATTTTTTTTTTAATTATTAGGATTCTAGTGATGATGAATGACCTACCTACCATCTTCCGTTGCACCCCACAACAATGTCAAATTGAGAGAAGACTGAATTAAGAGAAAAAATTGGAGAGGAACGAAACGAAGAATGGTTGAATCAACCACCGATTCAATTCCCGCTACGTCCAGATTCACCAAGTAGGAATGACTATAGCAATAGTAGTTCTTCACAAGCTGGCAATGGAGACAATCAAATAGAGGTTGGTATGGATGATTAATAAAGGGATACGAATGCCATGGAAACAATGTTGTTGATGCATTCCAAAATGATGATCAACTAGGGGATGATGCTCATATCACTGACACCTTTTTCGAAAGCCTTAAATTTGCTTCCACCACCCCTCCCTTTGGACCCAACGGTTGGTCAAAGTCTACCCAGTTGGGGACAATGATGTTACTGTACAACTAGAAAGAAAATTTTGGCTTGTAGAATGCATTTTTCTCAGAACTTTTGAGGTAAGTTACCATAAAGTACTTCCCTTATATATAAATTTGAAATATAATCAGTACACTGCAATGAACATTACAAATGTTAAATTTTATGAACGTTAATAATTATATCGACATTAATGTAAATTTATTAATATATTTTTCCATGATCACCAACTACAGGTTATTCAAAGATAAGGTTCTTTCGAGTGATAATGTCTTGCCCGGTAGCTGCGAAGAGGCAAAAAAATTGTTGAAAATGTTGGGTGTTGAGTACATATCATATCATGCATGTCCAAATTATTGTATTCTATATAGAGGAGAATATGCAGACAAAGAGATGTGTCTGAAATGTGGGCATGACAGGTATGATAAATCAAAAAAGAAGCGTAAATCACGTATTGGTCCTCCTTTTAAGATATTGAGGCACATACCTATAATCCCAAGGATTCAAAGGCTCTTTCATTGCAAAGAATTAGCTATGTTGCAGGGATGGCATGCCTCACATAGAAGTGACTTGGGATTTATGCAAATACCAACTGATTCAATAGTCATGAAGCATATAGAGGATACATGGCCCGAAAAATTCAAGAATGAAGTACGAAGTCTACGACTCAGCATAGCCATGGATAGCGTCAACCCATATTCCCTCCAGAACAACAACTATTCTATTTGGCCTGTAGTAGTGATCAATAACAATTTCCCCCCATCGTTGTCCGTGAAGAATGAACATCTTATGTTGGCTCTCATAGTCCTTGGTAGAAGACAAGTGAAGAATATGGATGTCTACTTACAACCACTGGTAGATGAATTGAAGGAATTATGGGATGGGATAAATGTATACGATGTATCAAGACCCATCGCAGCGGAGAGGAGGTTTACATTGTATTGCATATGTGCTTACACGACACATGATTATCCAGGCTTAGGATTTTTCTCTGGTAAATTACATGTTTCATTTATTGATTTGTTTATATATAATGTAACAATATTCTTTCACATATTAGTTATTTAATTCGTTGTAATATTATCTGTTCTGATCTTCATGATATTCTTTAATGTGCCATGCATATTAATTAATGTATACAAATATAATTTCGTAGGTCTTGTAACAAAAGGGTATTTTGGATGTAAATGTTGTGGACCTTCTCTGAAATCTAGATGGTACAAGGACCTACGAAAACCAGTGTATGATTTCTCCAGGATATTCCTACCAGGAACAACACCATTATAGAAGAGCATCATTCACTTTCAATGGTAAATGAGAAAGAACCCA
This sequence comes from Pinus albicaulis, assembly GCA_034641835.2. Taxonomy (NCBI): domain Eukaryota; kingdom Viridiplantae; phylum Streptophyta; class Pinopsida; order Pinales; family Pinaceae; genus Pinus; species Pinus albicaulis. The sequence goes on along the minus strand of CM076575.1, from coordinate 1,275,930,071 downwards.
AAGGCCTCCAATAATGACACCAGTTGAATGGCTTAGAGCATATGAGAGAGAGAAGGAGAAGGAGTCCACATAAATGTTCGATTCAAATGGGGAGCCTAAGTTCGATTATCCAAAATTATTCAACACATATGTTAAGAAATTTCCCATTGGGATGAAAAGGAAATCTAACTTTTATGACCTCCCATATTGGGAGCATCTTAAGATTGCCCACTTATTAGATCCCATGCATATATTTAAAAATGTTTCATCTTCTTTATGGAGGCACATATCATCGAAACAAAGTGACACATTGGCGGTTAGGAAAGATCTTATTACTTCAAAAACTAAAAAGAAATATTAGCCAAGACAATTAGAAAGTACGGGATCAGAGGCAGAGGCTGGTCCCTCTAATTCAAGGTTTTTAAAAGAAGGTGATGTGCCATGGATTTAAAAATATATATGATATATCTTTGGCAAAGGAAGTTATAATGGATGTGAGGGTACCAACTTAATATGGGTCTTCACTATGGCACTGCTTCACCGTGGATGACCATTTTTCGGGGTTGAAATCAACATGACCATTTGAATCTTCTAAGAGTACGTATAATTTCAAAAGAATGATTTTATTATTTTTTATATTAATAAATTTTATCCCATGTGGTGATCATAAAACATAAATAATTTTGTATATTATTGCACGTTTTTATAACTTTGCAGTGTCATTATCCTTTCTTTGTGCATGGGTGTGTGAAACATGAATTCCCTCAAGACCTAGGACATGCCATATCTAAATTATCTGCATTTGTACGTTGGATCATGTCAAAGGAGATTCATGTGGTTAGCATTCCACGGTGGCGTCAAGAGATAGTTGAGATTTTTTGTATGTTTGAGAAGGAACTGTTGACGAGTTTCATGGACTTACAGGTTCATCTTCTAATCCACTTGGTAGATGAGGTTGAATTAGTTGGGGTTGTTTCTTGTCGTTGGATGTTCTTCTTAGAGAGGTACATGAAGAAATTGAAAGGTTTTGTTCGACAAAGGGAAAAACCCGAGGGGTCTATGGCAGAGGGGTACATATCGTATGAGTCTTTCTACTATGCCAGTGAGTACATCAAGCAGATCGACAACAGACCAGGTGCGGTGATTTGGGACGATCAAATGGATGAAGACAAAAGAGAAGGAGAGTTGCTCCAAACGAGTGGAAAAAAGCGCTTGATAAAGAGTAAGCGACTTATAATTTTTCAAATTTACAAAAAGTAATTAATATTCATGTTGAACTTCGATATAATGTATATTTTTATCTCTAAGTACTATATAATGTTGGTTTTATTTCATCAGCGAATGCAGAAATTGAGGCAATCAATAATATCATTCTTTACAATTTTGAAGCGACACAACCATGGGTCGCATTGTACGAACAAAAAATAATGAAATGGGATAGTGACAGGAAATAATTCAAATGGTTGAATGGTAGAAGTGTGCCTTATCCCGATCATTTAAAAGAAAATATGCCAAAAATATGCCCCAAAAGTTGGGTTTCTGACCAAGTTAGAGAGAAATACGGTGCTACCGGTCGTTACCCGTGTGCTGAAGAGGATGCGCTAAATGTAGGGATTGGGTGCAACAACTCGGTAATAATTTATATGTAAATTTGAAACTTATATTAAGACATCTACATTTCATATTTTAACTATTTGATTATTATTTATAAGACACATGACACTTATATGATTTTTTAAACTTTTTTATAATAGGTGCATTTGTTCCCATCTATGTGGGCATATGGACACCATTTTCACACAGAAAATGCCGATGTTGGAAACATCACACAAGACTGTGGAGTGGAAGTCAAGTTCAATAAATCTAGTCGATATAGCCACCATGATCAACAACTAGTAAGAGGGACGTTAGGTTATGTCAGAAAGATACAAGAGATCATTGAAGTGGATTTTTCTTCTTTCCAATGTGTTATTTTTGGGTGCAAGTGGTGGGACACCTTTGATCGGAATAATGTAAAGGAAGATCGCGATAGTAGGCCGATATGTATCAACTCTAGAAAGATGTGGGATGAAGCTAAGGAGCCATATGTTTTCCCTAAACACTGCAACTAGGTTTTTTTCTACCTAGATGTGTTGGATAGGGATTGGTGGTTCGTATTGACACATGACCCTAAATAAAAACATATTTTTGAGAACAATAGTGTTATCATGCCATGCGAGCTAGAAGATAATGAGGGTGATCATGAGAATCGAGAGTGATATGGTACAATATGTGTTATTTCATTAATATTTATACTTTTTAAGATGATTTTTTCGAAATATTAATGTAATATGTATTTTGAATTAATTGGTAATTTGCATTGTGTTAATGTTAAAATCAATAATTCACTTGATAATTTGGTATTATGTACTTGATCTCAAAAACAATGGCGTACTATATAAATTAATTCTTTTTTTGGTATCTAAGATCATAATAAAATAATGATAATTTTGATTAAGTACAGGAATTTATTTGCATTATTTTCTAAATTTCCTTATGTTACAATAAATCATATTATTCTATATTTATTATTTTACAATTATTTAAAATTTACAAATTTACAAATTTACAAATTTACAAATTTACAAATTTTAATAAATTCATTTCACATTAATACAATTAAAATTTTACAGATATTTTACATACAATTACAATTATAATTAGAATTAGAATTAGAATTATTAGAATTACAATTACAATTTTACAATTTCACGTACAATAACAATTTTAGAATTTTACATATATACAATTACAATTTTACAAATTAAAAAATTACAATTACAATCACAATTTTAGAAATTTACATATATATCATTACAATTACAATTTTAGAATTTTAAATACAATTAGAAATACAAATATTACAAATTTACAATATCATGATCATTTGGTATTTATAAATTAATTAATAAACATCATGTTCATGATAAGCATCATACAAACATCATATTTGACTAAAAAACACATTCAAAATCGCTAACTGTATCATCGTGATCATGATCATCTAACAAAACACAATTAAAATTATATATTAACATCATCAGTACAACACAAACATCAAATATACATCTCATGCTATCACATACACATCTATCTGCAAGTTGCACATTAAATGAACATATCTAACATGACCTAGCAACATATACATAATGATGATCACCAACATGTAAATTAAGTACAACTGCAAAATGAACATAAAATACATGGACCATATATATATATATATAACTGAATAATGTTAGAAATCTACAACTGTAATATAAATGTCACGGATCAGCCGATGATCGAGCCTCATCTCCATGATGACTTCTAGTAGATGCTACTGGAGGCTCATGCAAATCTGGCACAGCGCAAGGCCGTGAACGATCATGAGATGTCGATGGTACACTGTGCCTCGCAGACTATCCATCATGTGTTGTGGCTCGCTCGTAACGTGCGACAGTCCTCATCAGTTGCATAAAAGCTGTCGCAACTCCTACGACATGTCGCATCAGGCTGTACATGTCACACGGCATGCCTCTCCACATCTTTAAGAGCCTATCATCGGCCTCTATATCTATGAAATCGGCGAGGCGGATGCCTGCCTCAAAAAACAATGCAATGAGTTGGTCGACCAGCTCCATCCTATATCTAACATCACTCAGACGTCAACTGCGGGCTGACGCACCAGCAGGAGCAGGTCTCTAATCTGCATTGGCCTCCTGCTGATCCTCGGAAATATCTAGCATCATGCCCTCTGCATCCTCATAAAGATCCACAACTGGATCAGGTGGTGGTGGCGGCATCTCCTCGCCATCATAAGAGCAAATGTCTGTAAAATATATACAAGTACACAACAATAATTAGACAATTTCATTACACAATTTAATAAAAACAAGTTAAAGAAAATGTTAGAATAAATTTAAATAAAACAGTAATATTACCTCTATCATCTGGCGGCTCATCATCTGTGAAGAGGACATTGGCACACCTTCGCCAATCCAACCCCACATAAGGACAGGGGACCATAATGAAGGGATGCTCAAAAACACTGGCTAGCAACCCTAGTGCATCATCTGATATCCTCACTAGAAACAAAGTCTCCTCCCTCTTGGGCATCATCTGCCCCCACATATGCATACGTGCCTCAATAATCGGCCTATGAGGTTGCCGAAGAAAAGAAGGCCTCGTCTCTGGAAACCTCTCAAAAAATAAACCAAAAAGCTCCGAAGCAAAAGGGAAGTTGACCCTCCCTTGTGCACGAGCACGACATCTATCTAATGCTGCACAGAACTGCTGTAAAAAAATGGCAGACCACCTGACAAGTCATGGCTGCTGTAGTAAAGAATCAACATAATATAAAAGCTGGCAACTAATGCATTGCCTATCACTGGTGTTGTGCGAAATGGTCGAAATGATAAGTGAGAGACATTGGACCTCCTCACGACCAAACACACCAATATGTAACTATCCTCCGGAGACCTGAAAATCTGAAGGAGACAAGTAATATACTCCAATGTATCTCTGGGAGTAAACTAACTGACTCCCTGCCACACAACAAACTGGAACCTCAGGGAACGAGGGAAAATCCACCCCTCTCCTTGAAAGCCCTATAATAAAATATACATCCTCCTCAGTGGTTGTGTACCACTGGTCGATACCAACTTGAAAAGCCTGTTGCTGGGCATTCCACCTTCGGATAAGATGTCTCAAAAAATTGCTATGGGACTTTAGGGATGTAGGCTTCTCATAGAACTTGAGGAGGCCTACCTGCCTTAGGATCCCCTGTGTCACTGCTGTAATAGGGCGAGCATACGCATCTCTCTCCCTCTCTCTTGCCTCCCACAGGCAAACCATGTTATATTGTTCCGCCTATTGTTGTTGTTGTTGATCCTCTTCTCTCCTTTCATGTCTCTGAATGATTGACATATTAAACAAAATTTTTTAATTAAATGACACATGTATTTACAAATATACGTATATAAATATTTTTTGAAAAATAAATAAAACAAAAGTCGGTGCACCAAAAACACAGTCACGCACTGGTAATGGCGTGTCTCTCGACAGAGACGCACCGACAATGGTGGACATAATGATATAAAAAGCACCGGGAGCAATGCTTCAGAAAATATTTTTAGCGCACCGTTCACTAAGTGCAATGTCAGGAGGCCAGTGCGCTGACTTCACTATACACCCTGGGGCTTATAGCTAAGTCAGCACACTACCCTCCTGCCACCGTACATAGTCGTACGCTGCAACCAGGTATCCAAGTGCACCGCTCTTTGTCAAAAAATTTACAATTACATAGTGCGCCTTTGGAATCCGCCCTGGAACCAGTGCAGATACACTTAACACCGGTTTACCAACCCGAATCATTGACAATGTTGATTTGTAGTTCCGGTGCACCGAAAAAATTACGTGCCCCGGGGTGGATAATTTGGTCAACGCACCGGGTGGCTGCGGTTCAACATTTTCAACGGTGTGGCCTGGTAAATGGCCGCACCACACTTTTGAAAAAATTTAAAATAACACCTTGCGCCTCGCGGTATTACCCCGGAACCAGTGCGGACTCCTTCAGCACCAGGTGTGGTGCGGCCTGTAAATTTACAGGCAGCAACGCAAACCGATGTGAGCCAAATGGCTCAAGCGCACCGTGCGACATTTTTTTTTTTTTTTAATGGTTAATTTTAAGGTTTTTTCAAATTCAAATCTGCTAAAAGGTTTAATAATGGAAAAACAAGAAAAATACTTGTACATTTACTCGTCAAGGAGGCATATTGGTTGTACAATTTAAAAAAGAAAATCTATCCACTATTTTATAAAATTCAAGCTGGAGATTGGTGGCAATGTACAGCAGCAGTGCGTGCAATAAGTGCAATGGGAGCACGGATGTCAGTGCGGCTCAAGCAAGGATAACTTGCACTGGTGCTTGAGAGCTTTGTAGCACTGACAAAAGTGAAAAATGCGGTTTTTTGGCCATAATTTTTTTTTACTTAACCCTGTTCCGGTGCGTAGCGTTTTTACTGGAGTACCAGTGCATTTTCTTAATGCTACACCAGACCCTTTCTATTTTTGCGCGCTTTTAGGAGGCACCGGGGCGGTGTAACTGTAATGCACCGGCACGCTATAGTAACTCGACGCACCGGTAACGGTGTCCGGTGAACCAATGATTTTTGCAGTTTTTTTGTCATAATTTTTTTATTAACCCTATTCCAGTGTGCGGGCTTTTTACTACAGTACCAATGCATTTCCTGTATTCCGCGTCGGGCTCTTTTTGTTTTTGCACGCTTTTAGGAGGCATTGAGGTGGTGTAATGTTATCGCACTAGTGCTCTATAGTAACATCATGCACCGGTAATGGTGTCCAGTGAACCAATGATTTCTGTGGTTTTTTGGCCGTAATTTTTTTTTATTTAACCCTATGCCGGTGCGCAGGGTTTTGACTGGAGTACCAATGTGTTTCCTGTATGTTGCGCCAGGCTTTTTTTATTTTCCCGTGCTTTTAGGAGGCACCAGGGCAGCGTATTTTTAAACCACCAGTGCTCTACAGTAATATGACCCACCGGTAACAGTGTCTGGTGAACCAATGATTTCTGCGGTTTTTTGGCCATAATTTTTTTTTATTTAACCCTATTCCGATGCGCGAGATTTTTGCTAGAATACCAGTGCATTGTCTGTATGCCACACTTAGCTCTTTCTGTTTTCATGCACTTTTAGGAGGCAATAGGGCGGCGTAGTTTTAAAGCACCAGTGCTCTACAGTATCATGAGGCACCGGTAACAGTGTGTAGTGAACCAATGATTTTTGCGGTTTTTTGGCTGTATTTCTTTTTTTTTTATTTAACCCTATTTCGGTGCGCGACATTTATAGGGACCCTGGTGCATTTCCATCATTCCACCCCTGGAATTTTATGTTCCACTCGCTTTTATGACGCACCAGGACATGGGGATGTGACACACCGGGGCTCTACAATAACCTGACGCACCGGTAATGGTGCCCGGTGAACCAATGATTTCTGTGGTTTTTTGGCCATAGTTTTGTTTGTTTTAAACCCTTTTCCGATGCGCGACATTTACAGGGATCCCGGTGCATTTCAGTCATTCGACACCGGGATGTTTATGTTCCACGCGCTTTTTATGAGGCACCGAGGCTAATGATATGACACGCATCAGTGCGGTTTCTGAATTAAAAGCACCGAGAGGGTGTGTACGAAGTGCACTATTTCCGGTGTCCCAATGTTTTATGCGTTTTTTTTGTCGTAATTTTTTTTATTTAACCATCCACCAGTGCGCGCGTTTTGTGGGTGCCCCGATGCATTTCATTTATTCCACACTGTGTGGTATCTATGTGGTCGACATGTAAAGCACCGGTGCTCTATAAAAATAAAACTCACTAGGTGTGTGTGTACGGAGCGCACGGTGTCCGTTGTGCCAATTTTTGTAATGCACCGGTGCTTTGTCATATTGAACGCACCGGTGCGTTTTAGGTTGATAAGAGCACCAGAAGAAATACATCCGCAAAAATCTCCGCCCACCAACCTCCTCTAGGATACTCCACTAGAAACAAACGTCTGGGGTATTTTTCTGTGGGGTTCCTCAAAAACATCCACTAGAGGGTCTTTTCCTTGTAGTGAGAGATACCAAATTTCCTGCATTTTTCAAGAAAAAATCTCAAATGTAGTAAGCATTCTTCATATTTTTTTGAGAATATAGTAATATAATCTAGGTAGTTTACAATGAACCTATCAATTTCATCAGCAAAGGCTATGTCCATTTCTCTTTGGAATGTTGCCCCAACATTCATAAGACAAAAATTCATTTTTACATACATACACGTGCCCCATGGTAAAGTAAATGTTGTTTTTTGTTGGTCATCAGGATGAACTAAAACCTGGTTGTAACCTGAAAATCCATCTAAAAAGGAGATTCTACTGGAACCATCTAACTTTTGTAATATGTGATTCATTTTAGGCAGTGGATATTTTTCCTTTAGTGAGACTTTATTCAAATTCCTAAAGTCTACACAAAGTCTAATTTCACCTCTTTTCTTCCTGTTTGGTACTAGGTTGGAAACTCATTTTGAGAACCTCAATGGTACTATGATTTTGGAATCATATAATTTCTTCACTTCTTTCTGAATCAAAGGAAACAATACTATATTTACTCTTCTTAGTTTTTTCTTGAAGGGATTTTGGTATTCTTTGATGGGGATGGTGTGCTTGATGATAGAAGTATCATAAGGTTTTAAGTCCTCATAACGCCATGCAAACACATCAGAGAATATCTTCAAAAGTTCAATGTATTTCTGCTTTTCTTTAGGAGGTAAGGATTTAGATATTTTTTCAATTTTGGGACTTTCTTGTGTTCCAATGTTACAATATTCTACATTATCACCCACAGGTTCAATTTTTGGTTTTTTGACAATATCATTGAAATCAAAAATTTCTTCCAATGCAGGGAAAATTCTAGGGATGGATATCTATTTGAAAGTTTATAAACCTTGGTGAATATTGGTAATCTGTAATAGAAAAATCATAAAATTTTTGGTGATATTTTTTAAAAAATATCTAAAAATATGATTATATTTTACTATTATATATAATATCTTGGCGATTTTTAAGGTAAAATAATTTCATACTATAAAATTTGGGCAAATTATTTTTAGAAAAAAATGGAAATTAGCAAATATTTTTTTTAGAAAAAGAATAGAAAATTATCCCACCTGTGAATATTAGCCCCTAAAATTTTCCCTGTTCCAATGGTACCAATCCTCTTGGCAGCACATTGTCTTTCAATTATAAAATTTCTAGCTCTTCTTGGATATCATCAGTTTCATTTAGTTTTATTTCTATTTTGGTGCTATTTACATCATTATCACTATCATTATGTATGTCTATATTTACAAAATCAAATTCATCTTTCATCTGTAAAAAGAATTCAATTTTCTCATCATTTTTGAAAACTTGCCAATATCTAACATTTTCTGGGACAACTAATCTGTGTTTGACTTCCACCACATATTTTATATTGGGGTGAAAAGAAATTTTAGAAGTATTGGATGAAACAACCAAAGCATCAGCTAAAATATTCTAGGTTCTAGGGATAATAGGCAAATCATATTCAATGAAAAATTGCAAAAAGTATAGAACTGCATTCTTATAGGCTATTAATCTAGGGTGTTTAGTGGCATATTCACCCTTGATCTTTTTTATAATGAGCTCATAATCTCCATGCAGAAAAATTCTTTTATCTCCTAATATATTTAAAAGATGCATCCCTAAGATCAAAGCTTCATATTCTGTTATGTTATTGGTCCACTAAAAATTTAGTTTATATCCATGTCCTTTTGACAAATTGGTTGATGAAATCAAGACAAAAACACCATCTCCTGCACCATCTTTACACACAGCTCCATCGAAATACAAATTCCAAAGAGCTTATTCCTCTACTTCTTTTTTTTTTCAATTTCAGTTATTTGATCTGTTTTGGTGGGTTCAATATCTTGTTGTGAAACTTCCTCTTCAACTAGTTTTTCACTATACACAATGAAGGAATCCAAGTCAGAGTGCACAAAGTACAAGGGATATTTTTTTGGTTTATCTTGACTAATGACCATGTATTTCATCAAATATTCTATGTATAATATTCTTTGCTAACCAAAGATAGGAATGGTGGCATAGGTCATATCCATTTTCAAAGTACCATGTAACTTTGCACCCCATGATCTTGACAATAGCAACCCATACTTGGGTGGTATGTATGCTACTACAATGTCCATGACTAGACTCTTGGTTGGTTTTTGAACTAAAGAGATGCACAGATCTTTAATAAACCCTAAACATCTCACTTTGCTAGAATCAAAAGAATATAAATCTTTATATGATCTTGTGAAGTCTAGTCCTAGTTTTTCCATGATAGCCATGGGAATTAAGTATGGGAAGCACCTGAATCAACCATTGAGTCGTGTAAAATCTTGTCTTGAATGTTCAAGCTAATGTAAAAAGTTGGAACACTTCCATCCTTGGATTTTTCTTCGACCTTAGGTCCAAAAAATAGCTCAGGCTCGTCATCATTTAAATTAATTGTGTCTTTCCTTTCTGCTATCCTCAAGGCTTTCATGAATTGAGTCTTATAAACATTTCTAGTCACCAATTCGGCCAGAGTAATAGGCATTTTAAATTTAGCCAATTTAGTTTCAATTCTAAATGATGTTTGTGATTTTTCAACCTCTTTGACATTTACATATGGTTTCTTGGGTGTTTCATTGTGAGGATCAACTTTTGTTCGACTAGTTGAAGGAGTATCAAGTTTTTTAGATATTTCTTTTTGAGGGTTTGTTTTTTTTAACTAGTTGAGGGGCATCTTTTGAGTTTTGTTAGGAGGAGTTTTTAGATCCTTTCTTGCTCCTTAAGTTGTTATTTTTTTGTAACTCCATCATACCATTTTGATATCCTTTTTTGTGTTAGTGTAAATATGCCAGTGATCAAACATATTCTTTCAGTTAATTTTCAAATAGTCAAAGGTCAAAAGTTTTGGTCTTTTCAAACAAGTTTTCAAAATAAATTTTGGTCACTGAAGGAATCTAGGTCAGAAATGTTTCTCCCCTCATCCCATCCATGGCCATCATCATGTCAATGTCATCCCATTCATTGTAATTTAGAAGTCTTAGGTCATTCACTCTGTCTCATCTAGGTCCGTTGTCTAGGTATCATTATTTTGCCTTTGAAAAGTCCAATTTATCATCAAAAAAGGAAAACAATCCTTCATTTTTACCATATAAGTCTTCTAATGGGAGTCAACATACTTAGGTGAATAAAGTAAGAGAAGTTTTCTTATTTTAAAAAGTTTTTTAATATCAAAGGATTTCAAAAGGCAAAATTGTCATATTGTTTTCACTAAAGGAAAAAAAAGTCATTACAAAGCTTATAAAGGACAAAAAGAGGCTCATCCAAACTCATTATTGTCTTTTCATGTGTGGTAGAGCTCCTCTCTTACCTCCATTGGACTCCATAGTACTCAAGGGTTCGAACAAAGGCAAGAAAATACTCCAAAGAACTATGTTACGCTTTTGGAATAGCTTCTTACACTTCTGGAACATCTTGTTACACTTCTAGAATAGCTTGTTACGCTTTTGGAACAACTTGTTACGCATTCAGAATACTGTGTTATGCATATGGAAAGTGTTGAGTTTAGGGTATTTTGGCTCCAAAACCACTCAAACAAGTTCAAGGCTCATTGGACGTAGTTTTTTAAGCTCTCACAACAGTAAGTAAGCTTCTCATACCCTCCTGTGGTCAATTTATGAATGTATAGTGTTGATTTTCATGCTCACTTCCTTCTCCATTATATTTTCACTTCTCCTCATTTTTGAAATATTTTAGTGGAATAAACCCTGACCATTTCATATAACACTATCCTACACCTCCCACATACATCATACTATCATTCCCCACCATTCATACCCTTCCTAAGAACCATTTTCATCAAACCCTAATTTCTAGCTAGTTTTCAAGTGTTAAACTGGGAAATTCATGTGTTTCCCTCATTTGGCCACCTTCATCAAATCCACTTCACCTAATTTCACTCATATAATGGATCCAACATACAAGCCTATCTCTTGAAATTTTTGCATAATTTTCCTTGTCTTTAAAACACTTCATTTCACCCTATAATTCTACCCCATCCCTATACTCCATTTTTCCAAATTACACTACACATACCCATTCCATCTACACACTAGGGTTTCATCCCTTCATTGATAGGCAAGATGGAGAGTGAGAAGAAAAAATTTAAGAGAGCGCGCCACATCATGTTAGAACCCTGCACCATGCAATAAATCAATGCTTCACCCTTGGCCACAAGATGTTTTGAGAGGATTGGATTTTTGAGGTTCTGTGAGAATATTATGGAGGGAGGATATCATCTCCAACTTACAATATCATTTTCCTCTAATATCAACATGGTAAAGGTCATCATTGCAGGTGTGGAGTTTAACCTATCAGCAGATGTGATTTCTTCAGAAACTAGTATACCTAGTCATGGGCATAAAAGGTTTAAGGGCATGGACCTAGACCTTGAATATTACAAACTATTTCTCAAACCTCATGCTATAGAGAAACCAGAGCACCTCTTCCCTGTTAGATCGAAGACTTTTTTGATCCATAATTTTGATAAATGTCTTTTGGATTAATCACACCATTAGGATTTGGTCGACATTTCAAACCATCTAATGTGGTCCATCCTCAGGACAAGGTGAAAAAATATGAATGGTCTTAATGAATAAATAGTGAGGATGCACCATTGCCCGATATATAGCCATTGAAAACTATCCGTTAAAAACTAGCTGTTAAAACTAGTTGTTATTAGTAAGTTAGTTTAGAGAATTTAATTATAGGGGGTAATGAATACTATTTGATTTTTATTAATGATAAGCTAATAAAATGAAAAAAATATTTATTAATATTATAATATGTTAATATAAATTATTAATATTATAATTTAATAATAAATATTGGAAATAAAAGAGGGTTTTTTTTATAATTTATTTTAATAAAAGTTATTAAAACTCTTATTTGTATATCAAAAATAAAAATACTAACATAAAAGGGATATTTATGCTCCCTTTCAGACACCTCTTTAAAAAATATTCTCCTTTGATGAGGTCAATAATGAAGTATTTCACATGTGAAGGGAGATTTTCCAGGTTGTATAGGTACCATATCAGGTTGTTGATGCATTTCACCTCTACCAAATCACTTGAGTACTTGCCACATTATTTGTACAGAAGTTTGATTAAAATGACTGAGAAGTTTCAGAGCAGAAAACAAGATCATTACCCAAGTCTTTTTCACCATGGTCTGGTCAAAATCATTGTGTTTTATCACCTTTCAGCCATCAATATGACTTGGGAAACCTTCATGGAGAGAGTAGCAGCAATGCCCACCACTAGCCCTCCTATCATGCATAGCACACCATCACTGTCACTGTCAGCACAACCATTGGAGGTTGGATCTTCCAGCATGCAAACTCAGATTTCAAAGGCTCATAGGGTTGTTGAGTTGACTCATACTTATTAGAAGGGAAAGAGATAGGTATTTGTGCCAAATCTATCAAAAGTGTACTTACACTTGACACTATATTTCTCAACAAAGTGAAATAAAGGAGGAACCTCTCATGCATCAAGATGAAACAACTTTGCACCAACATAGTGAACCAACACCATTGGAGGTTGAGGTAGCAGAGTAGGTTGAGATCAAATCAGCTAAGAATATCATTAGGGAGAAGGATGAGGAAATAGCAGAGTTGAGGGAGATCTTCTCCATTGCTAATTCTCAAACCACTTTCCTTCAAAAAGATAATATGCAATTGAAGGTGAAGAAACTAATATAAAGCAAACATAAGCCATACATAGTGGCAGATAAAGGTAAAGGTAAGCAGATCATAGATATTGATCAAATGCAGGATATAGAGACTTAAACACAACCAAGAAGGCCAAAGACAAGATGCCTCAAAAGGGTGTTGGAGCTAGAAAAATAGTCAACTCATCCACCTGAAGAGTTGACCTTTGATGAGCAAATAGCTATGGAGATCAATCAAGACAAAGAACTCTAGTTGGGAAGGGTAAATTAACATTTGGAGAAGCTATTTAAGAGAGCTAAGAGAGACAACAACTTCCAAAGACACATGGCAAATTACTATCACACTAGGAACATAATTTCACAAATAAGGTTAAAAGAAACTCAAATAAAATGCTAAAAGAAATTCAAATGAAGCTTAAAGAGAAGGATAGCATAGATTTGTTGGCGGAAGCTTCCTTAGATATTTAGCCCATCACTCACAGGTGATATAAAACCAATTTTGAGAGGTGCTGAAGAATTTTGGTATTTTTTGTGATTTTTACACAAATATGGAAATTCCCTCTTGACAGAAGCATAACAAGGTTTTGTTACACTTTTTTTAGGGGAATCCAAATGATGATTTTCTTATATGGTGGGATGCATTTTGATGAGTACACAAAATATTAGGAACACATTTTGCATTACAAGCTTTAATTTTGCAGAAAAGGCCAAAAAACAACTCATTTTATATGCTTTTGCCACTTTTTTGGAGGCCTTGTTATGCATTTGGAGTAACCTTGGGAGAATGAACTTTTGGAGGCCTTCCCATGCGTGATTTTGAAAAATTAAATATGTTCTGGAAACTAGACACACATGGATAGTTGACCTATCTTTCAGAATTGGATTTTGACTCCTAAAAGTGCCTCAAAAATGGCTGCAAACTTCTATTACGCTTCTATAAAATTATGTTACGCATCTGTCAGAAAGTGTTACACATCTCAATAGGATTCCTCAAGACACTTTTCAAGCTCAAAAAATGTCATAATTTCAAGTTTTGTTGTCTATGAGTTGGAATTAGAGTAATTGAGTTGGTTTTTTCCTCTTATCATGAGGGAACATGTAATTTAATGTGGGGAACACACACTCCTAGTTCATAGTTGAATTTCAGGGAATGGTTTCTAACCTCCCTAGAATCTAGGAAGTGACTCATCTCATGTATTTATGATGCATTTTGGATGGGATTTCGACCCTATGAGGTGTCATGGTTCATATTTTCTATAACTAGACTCTCTTTAGTCTTTTTTTGGGTTCAATAGTATTATTTTGCAATGGAGCTATTGTACAACCTTTTGAAATGAAATAAAAAACAATCTTGCAAAACTTGTGTGGAGAATATTGTGTTATGCATTGGAGCATTTTTTCTTTCACTGTATGTTTATCTATTCATGTTGAATGATATGTTTTCCTCTTTCATATACATGCTTCCATGTGTTCATCTTGTAATATTATAAGCATAAATCATGTATGTTCATGCTTTATTTTATACAAGGTTTACATTATATATATATGTTCTTCTAAGTGAACGAATTCACCTTAGTGCTAATTCAGAATTTCTATCACTTCATCCTATACTCAATGACCAATTAATAATGCTTTCAAGTTACCTATATAGCCTCACACATTCTCTACAAATTTACCTTGGAATTCATACCAAAAATCCCTAGACCTAGCCTCCTCACTAAAATTCCTATCCAACACTTAAAACATAAAAAAAAAAAAAAAAAAAAAATATTCCTATTTACTGATCTTACATACCTAGCCTAAGATCAATATATATTCACTCATTCCATTGACTACAAAGTGACAATGAGAGAGACCTCTCTGGTCCTAGTAGGGCTAGTTACCTGACCTAAAGCCTGGTCTGTGGTTACCTTATTTCAATCCCACTCTCATTCTTGGGAAGTTGGGGGAAGTGATAACATTCTTGGTGTCGTTGTCGGGGAGTGAAGGTTAAATCTTTCCCGGGAAAGAAAGAAAAATATTAGTTCTGATCCCTGATGGTGAACAGTGTTCAGACACAAGAAAGGTTGTGCATATTTCACCTGGTGACTCTGGTGTAGAAGAATCCAAAGGTTCAGATTTTTCATGGTGATTCCAATGTTCAAAAACCAATAGCTTGAGGAGATTTTTTGTGACTTCACTATTTTCAAGATGGATTCAACTACAAGAAGGAATGCTAGGTATGCTCCTATGGATCGGTCACATATCACTAGCTTTCCAAAACCTATGCCTCGTGTTGATTGGTTAACTTATCTTCCCATGTTCAAAGAGGAAAATAAAGATGATGTTGTTCTACATTTGGTTAGATTTCATGCATGTATTTAAACTGAAGATTGAGTTTCCTGAGGATTTCTTAATGAAAATTTTTATGGCTACCCTAGAAGACAAAGCTAGAGTGTCTGTTCAATTTAGTGTTCCTAAATTGATATCATGAATTGTCAACCAGGGCTAGTAAATTGTTGAAGTGAAGTGCACCATATGTGCCTAAGTATCCTCTTCCTACTTCGTTGTGTTTAGTGCTTTTCTAGTGTTTTTGGTTTTATGTTTTTATGCTAAAGGGAAAAACTAAATTAATAGCAAAGAAAAATTGCGAGAATAAAATCTACTCTAAACTATGAATGATAACAAGAACAGAGAATGCTAATCCACAGATTGTAAAGCTGCTAAGGGAGTAACTCATAACATTAAACTAATTCCAATTCGTTTCATTAGAGGTATATTGGAACAAACTGAGAAAATGATTAGTTCTGATGTAATGAGGTTATCTTAGAAAACAACAACTTAAAACATCACAGAGAAATCTTATTCATTGTTAGAGATCTATTGGAACAACTTGAGAAAAAGATCATCTGTAACATAGTAAGGAATCCTATGCTAAATAACTTATGAAACTAGAATTAGCTCATTCTGAAACTCACAATATTACTACTAAGTCTTACTCAGAAATTAGAGATTTCTTGGAACAACTTTGAGGAAAATATTATTTGTAAAAACATGAGAATCTCTTACCTAATTGTAGAACAGAAAATATCAATAACTCAAAATAATATAACTAATTCTCGTTCATATAATAGTGATGTGTTAGCAGAATTTGAGAACAAGAGTAGCTTATAAAATAATGAGGATCTTCTAAATCTAACTAACAGGAATGAAATGCAATTAACATAACTAAAATGCAATTAACCCAAAGTACTACAGCTAGGTCTCATTCACGTATTAGAGATATATTGGAACAACTTATGAGAACAAGATTGACTGTAATATTATGAGATTCTTCAATGTAAGTAAATGACATAAAACATGATGCAAGAGGATAAACTCAGAAAACTGCCTAAGTTAAGAACAAAACGGAATTAAAGGTTACTTATCTAGAAAGTATGCAAAAGCCTCTTCGGATAGCAGGGGCCCTCTACTATCAGATTGGAACACGAATCTTTAAATCCTTAAAGTTTCCTTCAGATCATGCATCAAAGTTATACTCTTTTAATTAAAATAAACGCTCAGAAACAGAGTGTCACAGTATTTGAAAACTAAAAACATCAACTCCTTTTCTCGGTTCACTAAGTTATTTTTATAAGCAACTACATAACTGCTATTGAGTAAAAATAGGCATAGGTGTCTTTTATAATCAAAATCAAACTAAAAATCCTGTTAAGGACTTGTGTTTTGCTAAAGGTAATTCAAGAGTCCTTATCCTTATAGAAGTCTGCTTCTTGGCTTTTAGCTTTGTCCACGTGCATAACCACTTCCAGATTTTTACTTAGTCCTCGTGGATGACAAGGAATGATGCAGGAGCGTTTTGGAGTCTAACCATATATGTTTTTCCCTCAGATGACGCATGTAACCTGTTTGAACACCAAGATGGCTACGGAACATATGACTAGCTACAAAATGACTGCATTCTGTAGCTAAGTCTGCTCAGAAATCATTAAGACAACAAAACCACAAAAGTATAATAAGTCAGTCATTGCATGTATTCTTAAAGTAATTTTAATCATTCTTATTGATCTTTTAGGCCTATAAATGATAAAGGATTAATGGAATGAAGTGGAGTTTGGTGAAAAGAAAAGACATTTTTAGGGTTCAACATACCCCCACTGCAAAACTTTTGCATGTCCTCATGCAATCAATCCATGTATTCTGAAACTTCAGCAAGGACATCTAGCTTCCTTTTTCTGCTTTGCTTGGTGTTCAATGGAATTCTAGGCTTCCTCATAAACAATTTGAACCTTAAATTTATAAGTGCTCTGTTCAATTTCTTGTTTTTATTCTTCAGCCTCCCACTAGCCTTATACCATTTTTTCATTTGCAGAGATAGAGTTGTGTTCATGTCACTTTTCAGTTTGACTTATTCCTTTAAAATTTCATTTTCATTTTTTATATGCCTATTCAGTACCTCCAATTCATATTTGTCTCTTTTTAGGACTTCAATTGGAGGTTTTGGTGGACTAGGAGTTCTTTCTCTGTTTCCTGAGGCTCTTTTTTCTAATGATTCAACATAATCATAGATCTGTTGTTGGGCTGGATCTACATCTAGAATTCCTCTATCAGGATCTTCTTCATACTGGTACTCAGAAGATCTGTCAATTGTTGTCTCTTCATCTTCAATATCTATGATTCATGTTTGCTTAACTCCTATCTTTTTCATTATGCCTTTAAGCCTATGACTTCTTCTCAATTTAGATGGTCCCTCATTTTTCTCTTTAATATCCTTTCTTGTTAATTTTTCCTTTCTGAGTTGTTTCTTGATTTTGGCCAATTTTTCAGAGATTATTTCCTCACTGTCTTCTTGTGTTGATATGTCAGTTTTTCTTTCAACAACTTTTCCCCTCCTGATTCTCCTTATAGGTTTTTCTTCAAACGTAGTTTCTTTAGGTTCTTCAAAATTATTTCTCAAGAGGAATTGATCCCAACTATATCCTCCCTTCTTCAAATGATACTCAATTAAAATTTTAACTAAGCCATGATGATATAAGGTGGTTTCTAAGAACTGAACCCTTTTCTGGACATTAGAAGCCATCCTTTTTAAACTATTGAGCAAGAAAAAGGGTAGATTTATCTCTTCATCTAGAAAATTCATCATGAGTCTAATGTGGTAAACATATAAAGTGAAAAATCTCCCCTCATAGGTTATGAACTTTTTTAGAATTATCAACATATTTCTCCATTTGTTTTTCAAGACTGAACTAGGAATGCCTTTCTTAAATACTTAAATGTCCATACCTGGTGTTTTTAACATTTGTCTCCAGGCTTCATTGTGAAATTATTTGTTTTCAAACCAATGCTCACCTTGCCTCGGCAACTCTGTTGCTTCTGCTATGAAGGACTCCATGATGATGAACTTGATATCACCAATTTCGACCTTTGACCCGTTGAATGACCGGGCAAATGACTTGGTGACCTCCTTGTGAAATCCATTGAACTTCTCCATAAAATTTAGCCATCCTACCTCATTAGGGGAATTTTGAGGTCTAAAATGGGCCTCCTAAGGAAATTATAAAATAATAGTGGAAAAAATCAAATAATATTTGATGACATCATCAAATTTTAGAGGGAAAAATGGAAAAACGACTTTTTCAACTCATATTTTCAACTTATCTCCCAAATTTTTTACTCAAATTTCGAGCGGGAGTACTCGTTGGATGCGAAATTTAATTCCCCATCCAAGGAGTACCCATGTTGCATACTTTCGATGGGTCCTACTACACGAAAAATGAGAAATACATAAAAAAATGTGATTACAATAACGTTTTTTTATGTATTTCTCATTTTTTAAAGCAAGTTCATTGAAGTATCACCGTATGAAACTCCTTGGATGGTCGCATCCCATGAGTATTTATTTGGGAGATAATTTGAAAATACAAGTTGAAAAAGTAGTTTTATTATTTTATTATTTTTTAATATTTTTACCCTTTTATTTTAAAAATGGTGAATCATCCCCCATGGTTGACATCATCATCTTGAATCCTATTGGTTGTTATAAAGTTTATTTTTGTTGTACATTTTTCTTAGGAGACCCATTTTAGACCTCAAAATTCCCCTAATGGCTGTAACATCTCTTTAATCTGAGGATAACCTTCTAGATATTTAGTTCCAATTGGCTCTAACCTTATAATCAGTCCCATTGCTTCCTTTCCTCAGCTTCAATTCAGTGCTCTATTTCTGCTCTCCTGTTTGAGGAAGAAAATGGCTATAGAGGGTTGTCTCACTCTAAAAATGGCTTTTCTGTTTCTACAGACAGGAATTGGCTACGGAATAAAATGGCATTGAGTGGATACGAAATGAGTGAAATATGGTAAGGGTAAATCATAAGAATGATTGAGTTTAAGAGTTTGTCATGGAGTAAAATACCGCGAGGAAATCTCATGAAGATTTTCAAAATCATCAATGAATGTTTCGATCTGATGACATGACCTAATAGTTCACTTCAAGTACTGACCGTTAACTTCTAATTAATGATGATTTGATATGAAGCAGAATGGAAGGGATTTGTTCAAGGGTTTTATGATAGGCTTGATCAATTCGAATAACAAAATAACTTTACGAAACATACATATGACTTAACTATATTATATCTTTCATAATTCGCTATCAAAATAACTTCACATACAGTTTTACCTTAGCCCTTCTTTTGATTTTTGTTGCTTTGATATGCTTTGTCTTTCCTCTGAAAATTATTGATTTTTTTTTAGACTCCATAATCCTTTTGATTTTTCTTGCTGAAGTAGGTTTGCAGGATCAATTGGCTGCAGAACAAGTGGCTGCTGAATAGTTGGTTGTAGAAAAGATGGTTGCAGAATATCTGGTTGTAGAATGTACCTGTAAAATCTTTGAGATACGGAATGAAATGAATTGAAATATGGATGAAATGAAGTGAAATGGATCATGAAATAGAGTGGAATAAAGTATGAATGAAGTGGAAAATGGATCATAAATGTGGAGTGGAATGAAATATGAAAAGTGATCCTGCAACTTATGATTTTGTAATACTTGATTGCAGAAAAAGAACAATTTTGAAAATCTGAATTGAAATGAGATGGATCATGAAATGGAGTGGAATGAAGTATGAATGAAGTGAAATATGATGGAATGAGATGAATCATAAATTTGGAATGGAATGAAATATGAAAAGTGAGTCTGCGACTTATGATTTTATGATACTTGATTTCAGAAAAATAACAATTTTGAAAATCTAAGGTGTCAGAAAAAAAAAAAAATAAATAAATAAAAAAATAAAAAATAAAAAAAATAAAAAATAAAAAATAAAAAAAATAAAAAAAAATAAAAAAAAATAAAAATAAAAAAATAAAAAAAAAAAATCTAATTTTCACCTTATCTTTTCTGTATAAACATGCTAATCAATTATTAGTTTTCATGTTTATACTTTTTTTTTTTAGTAGTATCTGATTACAGAAAATACAATTAAGTTAATGAAGAAGAAGGATTCTTCTTCATTAACTTCACATCACTGTTCTCTTGGAATTTCTTGACAAATTCTCTCTTGAAAGTGGCTTATGATAAAGTTTCAATCTATGACCATTCACAAGAAAAGTCACCTTATCTTCATCTATTGTCCTGATTTTTATTGCTCCATTTTCAAATATTTTCACAATTTCATATGGCCCAAGCCAATGAGTTTGGAATTTACCTTGGAAATCTTTGAACTTTGAATCAAATAAGAGAGCCCATTCACCTTCATTAAATTTATTTTCCTTAATGTACTTACCATGCCATCTAGTCCTTTTTTGCTGGACTATACTTGTTTTCTGGACTGCATCTTGTCTGATCTCATCCAATTCATTAATCTGCTCCAATCTGTGCTTTTTTGCCTCTGTTAGATCAAGTCCTAGCTGAACTGCCATTTTGAAAGTTTGAATCTGAAATTCTATGGGAAACAAGACTTATTTTCCATAAACAAGTTCATAAGGGGTATGACATGTTGTGTTTCTCCATGTATTCCTATAGGCCCACAAGGCTTCAGGAAGTCTGTCTGCCCAATCTCTTCTATGTAAATGAACAGTCTTCGTTAGGATCCCTTCAATGACCTTATTGGTAGATTCCACTTGGCCATTTGCTTGTGGATGATAGGGAGTGGATTTTCTGTGTCTGATTTTTTACTTCTCTACCATTTGTTCCACCAACTTTGATGTGAATTGAGCTCATTGATCTGTAAAAATTTCTCTTGGGACACCAAAATGAGTAAAAATATCCTCAAAAAGAAAATTAACTACAGATGCTTCAGTAGCATAAAGTAATGGCTTGGCCTCTACCCATTTGGTAACATAATCAGTGAAAACTAATATATATTTCTTTTGTCTTGATGGAGGACTAATAGGTCCTACAAAATGTAAAGCCCATTTCTCAAAAGGTTCAATATGTACCTGAGGCTGCAATGGCATCTCACCTGAAGGAGAAGGTTTCCCTACCCTTTGGCAGTCGTCACACCTTTTGACATACTCTTTAGCATCTTTAAAGAGGGATGGCCAATAATATCCTAAATGAGGGATCTTATAAGCTGTTCTTTTATTAGCAAAGTGTCCACAACAAGGTTCATTATGACATGCCTTGAGAATCTCAGGCATCTCGTCTTCTCGAACACATCTCCTAATAATAAAATATGGACTTGTTTTGTATAACTCATTAGCAACCCATGAATATTTTTCACTGTAATAAATAATCTTTCTTTTATCTCTTGCATTCATAATTGAAGGAAATTTCCCTGAAACTAGATAATTGGCAATGTCAGCAAACCAAGGAGTTTGAGTAGAAATTGCAAAAAGATATTTATCAGGGAATTGATCTTCAACTGGAGTATTGTCTTTGATTTTTTGGAGTCTAGATAGGAAATCAACTACTGTATTATGTTTTCCAGACCTATCTAGAATGGTGATGTTAAATTCCTGTAAAAGAAATAACCATCTTATGACTCTGCCATTAGTAATTGATTTTACATTAGATATTTAATTGTAGAGTGATCTGTGTGAACAAAAGTTTCATAGCCTGTTATATAATGTCTGAATTTATTTCCCCTGACTCCTCAGCTCCTGTAAACCCTCCCCCCCCCTCCCAGATCAAGTCCTCGATCCCCGGACCTTCTCAAGCTTCTCTGCATCTGGAAAGCCCTTCAAATCCTGACCCCCTCTCGATTCCGAAGCAGGTGTCCTGGAACCCCATCGTTACGGATCTAGAAGGGAACTCTTCCAACCCTATTTCAGGTAGCAAAGAGCCCCAGGAAAGCCCGCAATCCACCCTAATGGAGGAAGATTCTGAAGGACTCGATCTGGGCGATTTGGATCTCATCGGCTTGGAGGATGCCTGCAAAAAGAAAGAATTTGACAAGATCCTTCCTCACCAAATCGAAACGTTGGAGGTTGTACTCTCCAAAGCACATCAGCATAAAAAACTAGGGATCCAACCAGGCAGTCATTGGGATAGCTTGAAAGTCCTGAAGGAAAGTAAAAAGCGAGGCAGAAAGCCAGATTGGCAGCGCACCATGCAGATCGGGGAAATGTTGGTTGATTCAGGGAGATATCCCAAATTGACCAGATTCTTCAAACCTCTTGACAATTAGTTTCCCATGAAATTGATATCATGGAATGTAAGAGGGCTTAATGGCCCAGGAAAATATCGGATGATCAAATCCATGATTTAAAAAGAAAGACCACAAATTCTCTTCCTCCAAGAGACGAAATGTAACAGTAATCTGCTTGGTGCCATCCTATCCAAAGCCTGGCCCAGCAGCAGTTCAGTAGCTGTAGATGCCTCAGGCTTCTCCGGGGGCCTAGCAATAGCCTGGGACACCAGCTCTATGCAGCTTTCTGATTTCCATGCAGCTCATAATCTTATACAAGCCACCTTCCATCCAATTGGCACCAATATTCATGGACATTTGACTAATGTCTATTTCCCTCAAGATCAAAGCAGTAAGACGGCGCTCCTAAACACCATAACACATCTCAATTCTCACAGACGCCATCCTCTTTGGATGATCGGGGGCGACTTCAACATGATTATGAGAATGGAAGAACGAACTGGCGGGCGATCCAGATTAGACTTGGATAGCAATCACTTCAAAAGCTTCATCAATACCAATTGGCTCATTGACATGCCCTTCTCCAATGGTATCTTTACCTGGAACAACAAAAGATCCGGAAGCCACCAAATCGCCTCCAAGTTGGATCGTTTTCTTCTTTCCGACAATGCAATTCACATGGGTGGAGACATTACAAGTTCCATCTTGCCATATGCAGGATCGGATCACTGGCCTATCCTACTCCAATGGCAGGATATAGGGTCTCATTTAAGGAGACCATTCCGGTTCGAAGCCTTTTGGCTGACTCATCCCTCCTTTAAAGAAATGGTTCAGGTAGCCTGGAGAAACTTTCAGCCACCAAAGGGCTCCAAAATGTATCAGTTCCAGCAGAAGCTCAAATACATAAAACACCAAATCAAACATTGGAATCTAACTATCTTTGGCAATATTTTCGAGGAAAAGAAAATCCTCGAGCAAAGCATGCAAGCACTGCAACAGGACATCATTACTCAGGGCCGGACGGAGATGCTCGCAGAGAAGGAAAAGGCCCTTCAAATACAGCTGGACGAGAGATACAAACAGGAAGAAATACTCTGGAGACAGAAATCCAGAGTCCGATGGTTAAAAGAGGGAGAAAGAAATACCAAGTTCTTCCACGCCTCCACTGTGCAGCGCAGGATGCAGAACAGAATCAGTCACATTCTCAGTCCGCAGGGGGAAAGGAAGGAAACGCATGAAGAAATGCAACAGGAGTTGATCGAATATTTCAAAGGCATACAGCAAGAGCCTCAAATAAATCGACAACAAGATATTCATCAATTTACACAGAACATCCCCAAGATGATCACTGAGGAGCACAACAAAATGCTTCTCAGACCTGTCTCCCCTCAAGAAGTGGATGAAGCTGTAGCGCAGTTCAAAGATGGGAAAGCTCCAGGTCCTGATGGCTTTACCTCTAACTTCTTCCACCAATTTTGGGATCTTATCAAAACTGAAGTTTGGCAACTTGTTGAGGAGTCCAGAACTATGCATTGGCTTCTCCCCTCTCTCAACACCACCTTCATTGCGTTGGTTCCCAAAGAGGATCAGCCAAACACTCCGGACAAGTTCAGACCTATAGCTCTTTGCAATGTCATATACAAAATCATCTCCAAAGTTATTGCCAATCGTCTCAAGCCTCTCCTCCCTCTTCTAATCTCGCCGGAGCAGACCGGCTATGTAGAAGGGCGCCAAATTTTGGATGGCATCATCTTAACTCATGAAATCATGCACTCTCTGAAGACTTGTAGAAAACCAGGTATGCTTCTCAAGCTCGATCTATCCAAAGCCTTTGACAAGTTGAATTGGAATTACATTCATCATACTTTAAACGCCTTTGGTTTTGATCAAATGTGGACCAGATGGGTTATGAGCCTCATCACCTCAACCTCCTTTTCTCTTCTTGTCAATGGTGTTCCCTCTCCTCCTTTTCATCCTTCGAGAGGCATTAGACAAGGGGATCCTCTCTCCCCTTTTCTCTTCGTGCTCATGACCGAAGGTCTTGGCCGTTTAATCCATAAGGCGGTCCATTCACAGCACTTGCGGGGTATCTCTCTTCATGGGGGCCCTGTCACCACTCATCAGCAATTCGTGGATGACAACATGCTCTTTGGCCATCCCTCTGTGCAGGAAGCTCGCTCCTTCAAAGCCATTCTTCGTCTCTTCTCCACAGCCTCTGGTCTGACCATCAATAACACCAAATCCCAGATCTTTTTCTTCAACACTCCCCCTCTCACCCAAGCCAATATTGCTCGCATCCTTGGTTTTTCTATTGCTTCTCTTCCGGACAAATATCTTGGTGCTCCCCTGGTTGATTCCGCTATCCGGAACTCCTCCTGGAACAAGCTTCTTGATAAACTGGAGAAAAGACTTACCTCTTGGACTTTCAGAGCTCTAAATCTGGCCAGCAGACTTGTTCTTATCAAATCCGTGCTTCAGTCAATGCCGATGTATCTTTTCTCCGTTCTAGCAGCGCCCAAGTGGGTCCTTAAACAAATCAAATCTTTGCAACGCAATTTCCTTTGGGGCTCATCTGGCAGAAATAGAAAATGGGCCTTAGTCAGATGGGATTTGGTTTGCTCACCCAAAGACGCAGGGGGTCTGAACCTACGCGATCCTCAACATAGCAACGAAGTAATGGCTGCTCGCATCTGGTGGAACTGGACATCCAGACCTTACACTCCTTGGGCTAAATGGTGGAAAGCTAAATATGCCAACAATAGACCCTCGGCTGAGCTAATCAGATTCACTCCGCAGCAACAGGGCTCTCTCATATGGAACTCAGCTAAACAGCATCATCTTCTCATACAACAACATAGCTTTTGGGAAATTCGTAATGGGGATTCAGCAAGATTTTGGCAGGATTCATGGCAGCAAAATCCTACCCTTATTGAGGCATTTCCTGGCATCAATATGGATGACAACAGCAATGTACAAGATATCTGGGTCTGTCATCAATGGCAAGATACCAACAGTAACGGATTCAGACAGTGGAAGGCTCCTCAAGTTATTGCGCCTCAAGCCAGCGGCCCCGACTTAGAAGCTCTCAATGCTGAACTTCGCAAAAGACAAATCAGAAGTACAGATGAACCTGACATTCTAAGATGGGGCAATACCACCAAAGGCATGTTCTCCACAAAAGAAGCCTACACCATTCTGCATCCCAAACCCCTCCCTAGTGATCCTCTCTGGAATAATATTTGGAACATTCTCACTTGGCCTAAAGTCTCCACTTTTCTTTGGCTCCTCAGCCACAAGCGCATTCTTACCTGGGATAATCTTGTTAAACGAGGTTTCTTCGGTCCCTCCCAATGCCCCAACTGCCTTCAGTCAGAGGAAACCATCCAGCACCTTCTATTGCTTTTCCCCTTAGCTAATTCCTTTTGGGAGAAATGCAGCTTCAGGTGCCAGAAGGCTAAACCCATGGGAGATATAACCAACATCCTCCGCAGATGGCCTTCCCGCCCTTTCCTCTCTCCCATCCTCAATGCTATGTGGTCGCTGATTCCAGGTCTCGTTTTCTGGACTTTATGGAAAGAAAGAAACAAACGAATCTTCAAAAATCATGCTTCCAATCTGGATCATTTATGGACCTCCTTCTGCAGCAATATTCAGGAATCTCTTGCCCTTCGTTCATGGAATGAAGAAGACTATCCTAACAACCCCAAGGAAATCTCCATATGGCAGAACTGGAACCTCCGCATTGCTTTCACCCCTTCCCCTACTATCCATCCTCTCCCCTCTCCCCCCCCTTGTTGGACCCCACCCCCTGAGGGAGTTTTCAAGCTAAATTTTGATGGAGCCTCTAAGGGAAATCCGGGGCCTGCGGGCTTTGGAGGCATCATTCAAAATCACAAAGGGGAAACTCAGATCATCTTTTATGGAGCTATTGGATGGGATTCTAATAATTCGGCTGAATTAGAAGGACTGTGGCAAGGTCTTTGTCTGACTCATCTCCACAATCTTTTTCCCATTATCATTGAAGGAGACTCCCAAATTTTGATCAATATGGCCAAGAGACTTCTATGGGGTAGCACTCCGGAAAAAGTTGCCCATAGTTGGCGTCTGGAGGCTAGAATCAAGCGTTTAAGTGATTGGTTAATGCAGCATAGAGCTATCTCTTTCAATCATACCAAAAGGGATAACAACAAAATTGCTGATCTGTTGGCAAATTTTGGAACTGAGAGTATGAGCACCCTCACCCAGGGTCCTTTACACAGCATTCCTGATGAAGCACTGCTACAGCAATGTACTGCGCAGGTGCACAGCGATAGCACCACGCCGGATGCGGCTGATTAAAGGCCATCTGGGAACGTGGCACTCAGACCACTTCCCGATGGACCTCGCCGGTGCAGCCCACATGGCTCCCGGTACTGCCATTAACTATGGTCTTAATTTCTCATCCGATGCGAACTCTTTTCACCTTGAAAGGCTCACTCGGCTCCTCGACATGGCTATTGTGTTTGGCATGGAAGGTTTACGCTGCGATTTGAATGGAGGAGTGAGCGGTCTCTGCTCTCCACAGCCTCTGCAGGTGAACTGCTCGCATGTGAGCATTGAAGCCTCCATTAAAACCACTACAGGAAAGCGATGCTGGATAGTGGCCTGTTTCGAACCAGCTCCTAATTGCCATTTCTCTCACAGTCCTTGGTGTAATCGCAGAGCTTGGAACTCTGCCACCATTGCTCAGACAGGTAATTCCGCTACCTCCTCTGTCAATTTGCTTCGTGGTCTCAGTAGCATTGCTCCGGATTCGTCTGTTCAGGCAGGTGGTGGCCAGATTTCTCCTTCTCCCTCTGCCTCCTTGGGGAATTTCGCTCAGCCACGTTCTGCTATAGTCATCATGCCCCGCCTCCGAGAGCGCATGAGAGCTCGAAGAGGCTCCACTCGTGGTCGGCTCTCTCATCAATATGTGCCTCCCTCTCCTGTTCCCATGTCTGAAAATGCCTCTGGCATTTCCCCTGACGCCATCTCTACCCCGCCCGCTCCCCTTGAGCCTCCAGCCGTTGTCAGCTCCCTTCGACCCACCATTCGTCAAACCTCTCAACGCTCTGAGCTGAGATTTGAATGCACCTCTTGTGATGCCACTCTCACCACTTTCATCACTGTGACTCTGAGGGAAGTTGTCCCGAATTTCGCTCCGCCTAGCTCTTCGACTATTGCCGCTCCCTCCTTCAGCAACAGCTCCCCTCGGGACGGCCCTGCTCTCTCTGCTCCTCAGCTCAGGCCCTCCATGGAGATTGTGCGCGAGGATGGTGGAAGTGCTCCAGGTGATACTCAGGTGAACAGCAGTGAGATGTTCACATGCAGAATTGTTGAAGAAGACCCCTCTCCTACTCATGGATCATAGCTGCTATAGCATCCAGGTTTTTTTCAGTTCTAGTCGAAACTATATGCATCTTAGCTACACTGCTTTGCTGTACAGGCAGTTTACTTATTTCAGCTACAATTTCATTTTGTTTTTTGCAAATCTAAAGCCGGTTTCCCTCTTATGGGCGGCTAAGACATTATGGATTAATGGACTGGTTTCCCGTACTGGGCAGTCCCGACTATGCTTGTCTTGCCTGACTATCAAGCACAACGTTCAGGCTTCCCTAGCTGACATTGGTGCAGTTTTGTACTAATACTTTATACATAATAGAATTTAGACTTACTTAGAAAAAAAAAAATGTCTGAATTTATTTATGGCATGAACGACAGCAAAGAAATATTTTTCAGTTACAGTATAATTTAACTCCGAAGGGGTCAAATTTTTACTTGTATAGTAGATGACATAAGGAATCAGGTCTTTTTGTCCCAATACAGCTCCTAAAGTTGTATCTGAGGCATCTGTTGAGATATGAAAAGGTAATTTCCAGTTAGGTCCCCTCAAAATAGGTGCTTCAGAAATTTTTGTTTTTAGGGCCTCAAAGGCTAACTGGCAATCAGGATTCCACTTGAATTCACAGTCCTTGGTAAGTAGTTTAAAAAGTGGAGATGCTATCTTGGTGAAGTTTTCTATAAATATTTTGTAATACCCTGTAAATCCTAGAAAACTCCTAACATCTTTTTGAAAACTTGGAATAGATAAGTTAGAGATGAATTCAAATTTTGACTCATCAACTCTGATCCCATCTCCTGAAATGTGATGCTCCAAAACAATCCCTTCAGTAAACATCATGAAACACTTCTCATGACTTAATGAAAGATTTTCTTCTTTACATCTCTTTAAAAAAATTTCCAAGTTTGCTAAGGCTTCTTCAAATTTGTTTCCATAGACTGTGAAGTCATCCATATATACCTCTACACAGTCATGTATTAGATCTGAAAAGATTCCTAATACTTCCCTTTGAAATGTTGCAGGTGCATTGCATAGTCTAAATGGCAATACTCGGTACGCATAGGTACCCCAAGGACAGGTAAATGTGGTTTTGTCTTGATCTTCAAGTGCTACTTGAATTTGATTATAACCACTAAACCCATATAAAAATGAGAAGTAATTTTTGCCAGCTAATGTGTCTAACACCTGATCTATGAAAGGTAGGGGAAAATGATCTTTAAGAGTAGCTTTGTTTAATTCTCGGTAGTCAATACATACCCTCCATTTACCATTTTTGTTTGGCACAATTACCAAAGGAGAAACCCACTGACTATCTGAAATGGGATAAATAAAGTTGACATTTAACAATTTCTGCAATTCTTCTTTAACAATCTCCCTAAGGTTTGGATTCATCCTTCTCTGAGGTTGTTTGATTGGTCTACAATTTTCCTCTATGTAGATGTGATGAGTGCAAGTCTTAGGGTTTATCCCTTTCATATCAGTGTACTCCCATGCATATGCAGAAGAATGTCTCTGTAATATTTTGACTAGCTCTTCTTGTTGAAATTTCTCTAGGTTCTTGTTTATGTTTAAAGTTTTACCTGGAAATATCTCAATTGTTGAGCTGCCAAATTTATCCATAGAGTAAAGAGACATCTATCTTGATGATAAAAACTCAATGTTAGATTCTTCTTGAAATTGTTCATGTTTGTATTCTGAAGAGGATTCAAAATTTTCTAAGGTGTTTAGAATCTGACTATCTTCACTAATTTCTGAAATTGTGAAGAGAGGTTGTATATCTTCTTCATCCTCAATCCATTGAGTATCATCTAACTCTGTAATTGTTCTTGTTGGAGGATACAAGGTAAATTTCTTGGTTGAACTACCATCAGAGATGTACATATCACCGGATCTACAGCTAATGAAAGCATCAGCTGTAGCTAACCAAGGTATTCCTAATATAATAGGATGTCCTCCTAGATTATTTTTAAGAGTTAGGATCATAAAATCCACAGGGTACTCCCAAGAATCTAAGGACACTGGAATGTCTTCTATTACCCCATCAGGTTTAATCACAGATCTATCTGCTAATTGTAATAATGTGGGTGTAAAAAGAAGATTAGGAAGTTTTAGTTTATCCATGATTTGTCTACTCATGATATTGATTGCTGCTCCTAAATCAATAAGTGTGTTTTTGATCTCAATTCCATTGATGTGTATTTTAACAACTGGATTTCCTGGGTCTAGATACTTTGGAATAACAATCTTACCCATCATGATGTCTGCTATTTTTCCTACCAGTTGAATTTTCTTTGTCTCTTTTATTCTTTTTCCTATTTTTTTCATGCTCAACTCCTTTATTGTCTTTGCTAGGATTGGAATTTCCTTGATAGCTTGTAATAATGGGATCTTAATACAAACATTCCTTAGCTCATCTAGGAAATCATAATTAGGCACCATAATTTGTTTTTCTACACCCCTATCAATTTGTAATCTTTTTGGAAAGGGAGGTGTAGAGGTGGATGTTGATGGCTGCTCTAATATAGGAGTTGAAATTATTGGTTCTTTTTGTTTTGATTTTTCAATATTTGGGTCTTGAAAAGATGTGCTCTCTTCAAGACTTTTATTTACCCGTAGAGAATCTTCCTCAGAGTTGTTTTGCTCTTGTATGATTACAGAAGGTTTTTTCTTTTCAAGTATTCTTCCAGACCTAAGTTGAACATCATTAAAGTCTAAAGGAGTGATCAAATAGGTTGGGAACTGTTGACCTTCTATCATGTATGTGTTATGAGGATTTTTATTATTGGGGTTTGGTATATGTTGGGCAGGTAATTGATTTGATTTCTAGGGAAATGGTAATGGAAGTGGTGGATTTTGATGTTGTGGATTTTGTTGAGGGTTTTGTTGAGGATGGAAATTTGGATTTGGTGGATAAGATGGTGGATATTGATAATACTGAGAGTATCTTCCATAGGGATTTTGTGCTCCTTGTGCCCAAGTTTGAGATTGATTTTGGAATTGGGGCTAAGGTTGCTGCCAAGAATTCCAATTTGGTGGGGGTTGATTATACATCTGATCATTGAATCCTTGTGTTTAAGGTCCTTGCCAAGGCCTCCTAGAGACAAAATTGAGAGATTCTGTGGAATTTGTAGGGATTTATTCTTGAAAGACAACTTTAAGATTAGGAAGTGAAGGACAACTCTTGGTCTCATGTTTTTCTGAACAAATTACACAAGTCTCTACCATTTTTGCATCCAAAGGGCTCTCTCTCAAGGCATGCTTCTTTCTACATTTGGGACAAAAGATTGCTAAGGCATAAGATTTAGCTTTTTGCTTGTTTTGTAATTTAAGAGTGTCTATTTGTTCACTAAGACTCCCTAAAATTTCAGATTTGAATTCATCAAGCATATGTCCTATTTCTGCCCTACTTACTGTCCCAGAAGCAGACTTACTTTCTCTTGCGAGAGCAGGGTCTCTTGGTCCTTTTAAAGTTTTAGATTTCCCTCTTGAAAGGTTGATACATAATTCAACTATTTCAGGTAATGTGAGCTGAGATATATCCCCTTTTCCCATCATATTAAGGATATCTAGCCATTCATCCCTAATTTTCTTCAACAAGAGAGCTTTCAAAGTATCTTGGTCTAAGTTTTCCATTTTTTCTCTCTTGATGTTATAGTTAAATCTTTCCAACAAATCTTCCAGATTTTCATCCTCTTTTTGTACCATTTTGAACACTTCCTCCTTATGGTTGATTGGCATACAGTAATCCAAATACCTCTCTAGAAATGCTTGTTTCATATCTTCCCATGTCCTAATAGAACTATTAATTAAACTCATAAACCATTTTAATGTTGTTCCTTTCAATGTTGAAGGGAATAGTTTAAGTTTTTGGGCATCCTGTAAGTAATTATAGGTTCCACATAGGACTTCAAATTCAAATAGGAAGGTTTCAGGATCTTCACTTTTGAGTCCATAAAATTTTGGAAGGACAGAGGATGAAATATTTTTCATATTTGCATTGGTTTCTTCATCTATTATAAGGAACCCAAAAGAGCTTCCCATTTCCCTTCTACCTCTTCCTCTGCCTCCTTCTTCACCTCTACCTCCTTCTCCTTCTGCACCTCTACCTCTACCTCTACCTCCTCCAAATAGTGTATGTTCTCCATTAAAGACTCCTCCTCCCCCTTCTTTTGCCATGGTTGATTCTTCTGTGGAAGTGAAAAAGTTTATGTCTCCAACAGGGGTCCTTGGATCTTCTTCTATGACAGGTTCAGTAGATGAAGTGGGAGATATTTCTGATGGAATATCTGATATTAATTTTTCTGGAAGTCTATGACTAGTACAGTATGGAATGTAGGTTTGGGTTGGAGGTGTGTTGTCTCTAGGTCTTGGTGGAACGAGTGGTGTTCTGGGAATCAAGCTTCTGCTTCTTACAAATCTACCCCTTGAGTCTCTTTCTCTACGCATATCATTGTTTTTGGGAGGTAGGAAATAAGGCTACCTAGTTACACTTCCACGGCAACGGTGCCAAAATGTCTGTTCAATTTAGTGTTCCTAAATTGATATCATGAATTGTCAACCAGGGATAGTAAACTGTTGAAGTGAAGTGCACCATATGTGCCTAAGTATCCTCTTCCTACTTCGTTGTGTTTAGTGTTTTTCTAGTGTTTTTTGTTTTATGTTTTTATGCTAAAGGGAAAAACTAAATTAATAGCAAAGAAAAATTGCGAGAATAAAATCTACTCTAAACTAGGAATGATAACAAGAACAAAGAATGCTAATCCACAGATTGTAAAGCTGCTAAGGGAGTAACTCATAACATTAAACTAAGTCCAATTCGTTTCATTAGAGGTATATTGGAACAAACTGAGAAAAGGATTAGTTCTAATGTAATGAGGTTCTCTTAGAAAACAACAACTTAAAACATCACATAGAAATCTTATTCATTGTTAGATATCTGTTGGAACAACTTGAGAAAAAGATCATTTGTAACATAGTAAGGAACCCTATGCTAAATAACTTATGACACTAGAATTAGCTCATTCTAAAACTCACAATATTACTATTAAGTCTTACTCATAAATTAGAGATTTCTTGGAACAACTTTGAGGAAAATATTGTTTGTAAAATCATGAGAATATCTTACCTAATTGTAGAACAAAAAATATCAATAACTCAATTTAATATAACTAATTCTCGTTCATATAATAGTGATGTGTTAGCATAATTTGAGAACAAGAGTAGCTTATAAAATAATGAGGATCTTCTAAATCTAACTAACATGACTGAAATGCAATTAACATAACTAAAATGCAATTAACCCAAAGTACTACAACTAGATCTCATTCACGTATTAGAGATATATTGGAACAGCTTATGAGAACAAGATTGACTGTAATATTATGAGATTCTTCAACGTAAGTAAATGACATAAAACATGATGCAAGAGGATAAACTCAGAAAACTGCCTAAGTTGAGAACAAAACGGAATTAAAGGTTACTTATCTAGAAAGTATGCAAAAGCCTCTTCAGATAGCAGGGGTCCCTCTACTATCAGATTGGCACACGAATCTTTAACTCCTTAAAGTTTCCTTTAGATCATGCATCAAAGTTATACTCTTTTAATTAAAAGAAACGCTCAGAAACATAGTGCCACAGTATTTGAAAACTAAAAACATCAACTCCTTTTCTCGGTTCACCGAGTTATTTTTATAAGCAACTACATAACTTCTATTGAGTAAAAATAGGCATAGGTTTCTTTTATAATCAAAATCAAACTAAAATTCATATTAAGGACTCGTGTTTTGCTGAAGGTAATCCAAGAGTCCTTATCCTTATAGAATTCTGCTTCTTGGTTTTTAGCTTTGTCCACGTGCATAACCACTTCCAGATTTTTACTCAATCCTCGTGGATGACAAGGAATGATGCAGGAGCATTTTGGAGTCTAACCATATACGTTTTTCCCTCATATGACACCTTTAACCTGTTTTAACACCAAGATGGCTATGGAACATATGACTAGCTATAGAATGACTGCATTCTGTAGTTAAGTCTGCTCAGAAATCGCTAAGACAACAAAACCACAAAAGTATAATAAGTCAGTCATTGCATGTATTCTTAAAGTAATTTTAATCATTCTTATTGATCTTTTGGGCCTATAAATGATAAAGGATTAATGGAATGAAGTGGAGTTTGGTGAAAAGAAAAGAATTTTTTAGGTTTCAACATAGAGTATGGTACGAGGGATTAAAATCAGGAAGCTTTTTCTCTATTAAATATTTTCATAGAATATTTCTTGAACATTGTGGGAAATCTCATCTTTCTTTACCACTATTTCAAGACTGTTGTGATTTTTTTGAGGGTTTTATTCAATATCTTAAAAATATTGATGATTTAGAATGTATGGATGATGAGGATATTTTAGAGGCACTTTATGAGTTCTCTTCTCATGTTAGTTGTCATGATGAGAAAGAAGGTTTCCGACAATTAGATGTGACTTCTTTGCTTGAAGATGAACTGGATCAACACTTTGACAGAAAAGTCACACCCCATGAAATAAATCGGTAGCTTGATGTAGGCATCGATGTTCCTTCTCTTGAGATCAAAGATAACATTCAAAAACATTGCCAATATTTGGGTGATAAATAAGAACATGGGGATTCTCAGTTACAAAACTCTTCACTTTGTTCATTTTTTGAACCCTAATTTCAAGAGGAGAATACCCAAGAAATTAGTGATAATTCTTAAGTATGTGGGAAACTTTCTAGGAAATATGAAAATGGGCAGGGGCAAGGAGAATTTTATGTCAATCATGATTCTTTTCATCATAAGGAGGAGGTTTCTCCATTGAGTACACTTGAAGGCTATTATGATGATCTCTTTGCAAAGAATGACAAGAAAACTTTTGATACACAAGCTACTGTCCCATATGCCTTGTTGTAGATTTAAATGATAAAAAATATATGTTTGTGCATAATAATATGATTGCTCATATTGGATATTTTCAAGAACATTCAAATTCCTGTCCTAAAAATGATGTTACAAATCAAGGTATGAAACAAGGACAACTTGCAGTTGTAAATGAAGAAGATGTTTCTTTTTCTGTTGGTCTCCAAAATGAGCTTATATTTCATGATTGTGAAGATCTGTTGGCCAATCATTTACAACCATCAAGAAAAGTTCTTTTCACAGCAGTTTTGGATCATGGGGGTCTTTTCAAATGGAAGTTTGAGTTGTCATTTACTTAATATTTATTTATGCCTGGTGGAGTTGAATACAAGATAGTCAGGTATTCATTTACTTGATTGGTTACATTGGATCTTTGAATTCACTTGATCAAGTGATTTATGGACCAGTTAGAGTAGGTAAGGTGTAATGAATAAGCTCAACATTATGAGAATATTTTTTAGTGTCATTTTCCAATAGAGTTTTCATTTGATGATGTACAATGCAACTTTTAGTTTGATATGAGTCATTTTTAGGATTGTAGCTACAATTAACTCCATTGCCCAATGGTAAGGCTACCTGAGCTACAGTGTTCTTGACACCTCCTGAAGGAGCTACCATCCCCAGCTGGAGCCAATGTTAGTTTCGATATGTTAGTTATCAAACATACTCTTTCAGTTAAGTTTCTAGTAGTCATAGGTCAGAATTTTTGGTCTTTTCAAACAATTTTTCAAAACAATTTTTGGTCACTGAAGGAGTCTAGGTCAGAAATACTACTCCCCTCATCCCATCCATGGCCATAATCACCTCAAAGGTCATCCCATTCATTTTCATTTAGAATTCTTATGTCATTCACTCCATCTCATCTAGGTATGTTGTCTAGGTATCATTTTTTTTCATTTGAAAAGTACAATTTGTCATCAAACAAGGCAAAAAATCCTTCATTTTTACCATATAAGTCTTCTAAAGGGAGTCAACATACTTAGGTGAATAAAGTAGGACAAGCTTTCTTATTTAAAAAAAAAAAAAAATTAATATCAAAGGATTTCAAAAGGAAAATTTCTCTTATTGTTTTCACTACAAGACAAAAAATTCATTTCAAAGCTTATAAAGGACAAAAGGAGGCTCATCCAAACTCATTCTTCTCTTTTCATGTGTGGTAGAGCTCCTATCTTACCTCCATTGGACTCCATAGTGGTTAAGGGTTCGAACAATGGCAAAAAAATACTCCATATCACTGTGTTACGCTTCTGGAATATCTTGTTAAGCTTTTAGAACAACTTGTTACAATTTTGGAATAGCTTGTTACGCTTCTAGAACAGCTTGTTACGCATCCATAACACTGTGTTACACATCTGGAAAGTGTTGAGTTTAGGTTATTTTGGCTCCCAAACCACTCAAACAAGTTCAAGTCTCATTGGCTCCCAAACAACAGTAAGTAAGCTTATCATACCCTCCCGTGGTCAATTTATCAATGCATAGTGTTGATTTTCATGCTCACTTCCTTCTCCATTATATTTTCGCTTCTTCTCATTTTTGAAATATTTCAGTGGACCAAACCCTAACCATTTCATATAACACTATCCTACACCTACCACATACATCATATTGTTATTCCCCACCATTCATATGCTTCCTAAGAACCATTTTCATCAAACCCTAATTTCTAGCCAATTTTCAAGTGTTAAACTGGGAAATTCTTGTGCTTCTCTTGTAACAACCCCAAATTTAACATGAAATTAATTATATCAAATATGAAATTAATAATCAACACAAAAATTGTTTAACTAATCAGCATAGAAATTTTTGAAACACGAGAAAAGATGACTTACCTATAACAATGATATTTTTTACTTGAGAATCCAAAGTTGAACGCTATTTGAATCCCACTAATCGCAACAAAGTTTTGGGGACAAATATCCACCCAACCGTAGGCTCAGCTACACATAATCTTTCCACAGCTGAATACCCCCGAGCCCTCAATCAACGTACTACTGCTAAGGAATCCATTTCCTCACAATACCTTTCTCCCAAGAGAATGGATGAAGGAATGATGAATCAATCTTCCTCAATGTCTATTAAATAGACCAAACCATGGAAATGGAACCGCATGGACACATTCATGGTGTCAACATGCGACTTTTATTTCTTTATTTTAATTTTTAGTTAATTTAATGTTTCTCTTAATTAACTCTTTATTATTTTATTCCTTTTTACTTTTTGTTAAATTTACTTATTTTTATAGTTTTCTTAGTTTAACTCTTTCTTAATTTATTCCTTTTTAATTTTTTTAACTTCACTTATTTATTACTATTTAGAACTTTAGTTTATTATTTACTATATTATTTTTATTATTATTCTCTTATTTATTTATTATGTATTTATTATTATTGACTTACTATTTATTTAATATTCATTTAATTATATTATATTATATTATGTTATTTATTATTATTATTATTAGGGGACATTACATACTCCCCCTCTTTAAGGAACTTCGTCCCGAAGTTAAGTTGAATAATTTAGCATTTTATTTATCTAGTTATTTATTACTTCATGTTTTCCCAACACCCTCTATTGAACTAGTATAACCAAAAGGCATCGAAAATTTTAACAACACGCATGAAATCTCAAAGAATCTCTTTCCTTTTTCCCACTTTCAGAACCAGGCATAAGCCTCATCGGTCTGTACCATAGCCCAAGGCTGGCCCCAAGGCTCGTGTCCGACTCAGATATCATATGCCCCAAGGCAGGCATTTGGTCCTAGTACTCAATGACTCTGGGCATCTCGCAAGGTTGGCCCACTCCCTCTACACTCACTAAGGTGCACAACCCCAGGCATCAAAGTCCTTACACCCCTTCCAGACTTCAGTATCCCAATCCAATACAAGTAACTTGGCCTGCAATATCAGGCCCTTGACCTCCTCAATATGGTCCCACAACACGTCAAGAGCTATCCATAAGGAGCTATATAAGAAAAAGGAACTGCTGGCATAGGTAGTGTTGATTGAGTTTGTCCCCAACCCATATGGTGTTACATATTCTCCCTCATAGGTATGGGCTCCCATGATATCATCAAATAAACCAACCCTCTTGGACCATTTGTGGATTTCCTTCCAATCACCACATCTCAACATGCATCCAATGCATTAGTTATAATCATAACATCATAGAAAATAATTCACATCCAAACTCTTGCATTTCATCATGACAATATAACATCATTGTTAATAACCAAATTCTAAATAGTAAAGAAATGCATCCTCATGCATGTCACAAAATCTGTATCGATTCCACATGCTTCACATCATGAAATACCACCATAAGTTATAACATCAACATATATGAATCATGACATCACATAATAAACTAATCACATGTCAATATAACCTCAAATCATAACATCATAATCCCTATGCATATCATAATCATCATTTTCATACAACTATATAACTAAGAACCACATGTGCATCATTACCATCATCTCATAATAGTTAATTAAAACCATAACTGAAATCATAATGTACGATTTAGATGTATATATAAAATTCAAACAATAAAAAACGATCTAGAGGGTCCATAAAAGTATCTACCTTAGCTAAATTATGCGCTCCTATCTAGTTCACCACACAATTTAATCAAATAGATAAGGAAAGTCATTAAAAATAACATTTGCATATTCCCAGGTAGTTGAACCTGGGCTATATTGGTCCCATTGGACCTTGACTTGCTCAAACTCATGATTCCTAAGCCGATGAACACGACGATCCAGTATATAGAATGGTTAGACTTGAAGGACTCCCTCCTCGAAAACTTATAATTTCTCAAATGTTAGCACATGGGATGGGTCAAGTACATATTTTCTAAGCATAGAAACATGAAACACATTATGCATTCTTCTTAGATGTAATGGCAACTTGAGCTTCTAAGCAACTGGTCCAATCCTCTCTAGGATCTTAAATGGGCCGATAAATCTAGGGGACAGCTTTTTTCCCTTGCAAAATCCGAAGGAACTCTTAGAGGGTTTGACTCTAATAAAAACTTGGCTTCCTTTCTCAAAGCTTCTATCAATTCTCTTTGCATCGGCATAACTTTTCTGGCAATCCCTGGTATCTTTTATCCTCTTCTTAATTATTGACATTTGTTCTTCCATTTCTTAGAGAATTTGAGGTCCCAACATGACTTGATCTTCTAATCGATCCCATCTCAATGGAGTACGACATGGTCTTCCATATAAAACTTCAAAGGGAGCTGCCTGAATTGAACTGTGATAACTATTGTTGTATGAAATTCCACTAAGGGAAGGTATTTCTCCCATTGATTTTGTTGATCCATGACATACATTTTGAGCATGTCCTCTAATACTCAGTTTAATCTTTCTGTTTTCCCATTTGTCTCAGGATGATATGCAGTACTGAAGTTTATTTGTGTTCCCATAGATTGTAAAAGGCTTTTCCAAAATTTGGAAGTAAAGCGCACATCTCTATCAGATATTATTTTTGGGGAACTCCATGAAGGCGAATTATTTATTTCAGGAAAACTTGAGCAATAGCTAGTGCCTCGAAGGTTCTCTTAACTAGAATGAAGTGATCACTCTTATACCATAATGCAGTCATGTCTTTGGGAATTCATAGGTAATCCGCCAAAAAAATCCATCGAAACCACTTCCCCCTTAGTTTCTGGTATATCATGGGGTTGTAAAAGACCTACAGGGTGATGATATTCAACTTTAACCTGTTGACATTCTAGAGAAAATGCAACAAACTATGTTATATCTTTTTTCATTCCTGTACAAAAAAATAGTTGTTTCAAATCTGCATACATTTTCTAGACTCCTGGATGTGCAACATATGGAGCTTGGTGGAATTCCTTCATTATTAATTTCTAAAGTTCATCATCAATCGGTACATAAATCTTACCCTTATATCATAGTAACCCATCCTCATCTAAGGTGTATCCTTCCCACTTGGATTCCATTGGTACTTCTTCTTGTAAGGCGCATTTTATTTGTTGTTATTGCGGGTCCAATATTAGGTGGATTAGAATCCAACTTCTCAGGTCTATCTTCACTGACAGTATTGAATGAAATCTAGGTCTCCTGCTTAAAGCATCTGCAACCTTATTTTATTTCCCCTTGATGTAGGATATCCTGAAATCATATTCACTAAACAACTCACTCCAACATCGTTGTCGAGCATTAAGGTCATTTTGGGTGAATATGTGCTCAAGACTTTTATGATCCATTCTTAATTCAAATTGGCACCCCATCAGATAATGTCTCCATAGTCTCAGGGCCATTACAACTGCAGCTAATTCTAGATCATGTTTGGCATAATTTATTTCATGGGTATTGAGTTTATGCAAAGTATAAGCAATAACCCCTCCATCATGCATCAATACTGCACCTAATCCTTCTCCTGATGCATCTGTGCACACAAAAAATTCATTATCCATGTTGGTCACCTTTAATATTGAGGCATTTGTTAAGCATCATTTTAGCTTGTTGAATTCTCTCTCATACTCACTTGTCCATTAGAACTTAACCCCTTTCCTTTGGAGGTATGTGGTGGGACTTGATATTCATGAAAATACTTCTACAAATCTTCTATAATAGCTTGCCAACCCCATAAAGCTGCATACTTATTTGACATTCTTAGGATCATGCCAATCCATTATAGTTTCAATCTTGTTGCGATCCACTACAATACCTTTCCCATTAATGGTATGACCTAGATATTGAATTTCCTTCTCAAAGAAAGAACACTTAGTAATTTTTCCATATAACTTATGTTCTCTAATACACTGAAGCACCATTTTCAAATGCTCTTGATGCTCCTTCTCATTGCGGGAATAAATGAAGATGTCATCCAGGAACACTTGAATAAAACAGTCTAGATATCTGCAGAAAAAAATATTCATCAAGTTCATGAAGGCTTCCGGGGCATTAGTCAAACCAAATGGCACAAAAATAAAATCATAGTTCCCATATCTTGTTCTGAAGGTTGTCTTAGATATGTCCTCCTCTTTAATTCTTAGTTGATGGTAACCTAACCGTAAGTCTATCTTGGAAAATACTGAAGCTTCTTTTATTTGGTCAAAGAGGTCATCTATGCGAGGCATGGGGTGTCGGTTTCGAATGGTGGCCTTA
The DNA here is from genome assembly GCA_034641835.2 of Pinus albicaulis. Lineage (NCBI taxonomy): Eukaryota > Viridiplantae > Streptophyta > Pinopsida > Pinales > Pinaceae > Pinus > Pinus albicaulis. Next base: position 1,275,888,716 of record CM076575.1, on the reverse strand, counting down.
TTTAGATCTCGTTAATCAATACATAACCTAAGAGTCCCATATTTTTTCTTCACAAAGATCATTGACGCACCCCAAGGTGATACATTGGGTTGGATGAATCCTTGATCAAGAAGTTCTTTAAGTTGTATACTCAACTCATCAAGCTCTGGAACAATCATTTGATAAGGTGTTTTGGACATGGGTTCTGTTCCCGGTTTCAAGGAAATGGAAAAATCAATTTCTCGAATAGAAGGCAAGCTTGGTAGCTCTAGAGGAAATACATCTACAAATTCATAAAGTAGTGGGTGCAACTTATCAGAGGACTTCCCGTTGACACTAACAATTTCTAATTCATAAATCTTACATCCTTTCCTAATACACTTGTTAACCTTCTTGGATGATATGAGGCGCAATGTAACATCACGTTTAACTCCCTCGATTACTATGGATTCTCCATGTCCATTTTTGAAGAGAATTGTCTTATTATAGAAATCCACCATAGCTTGATGAGATTTGAGCCAATCCATTGCTACAATTAGGTCATAAGTTCCTAGAGTAGTGCTATATAGGTTCATCTTGGTGTCACATCCCCCAAGGTTAAAAATGAAATCCCTTACCAGTGATCCTACTAATTACTGAGAGCCTAATGCCATTTATACCATTCTAAAGTTACTTTGCTCATGAGCTATCAATCCACATCTAAGAAATGTTGAAGGAGAAACAAAACTATCAGCGGCACCTGGATCTATTAACATAGATAGAGGAATGATTTTTATCATACCTGTAGACTCCACAATTGTGACTTGGTGCTCGGCTTGGTGATGGTTAATGGTGGCATGAATTCAATGTGGGTTATGAGGTCTTCCTCCTCTTGCTTTATGTCCCTATTGTTTGATCCCTGCTTGATACCTCAGACAATTCCTTTTATAATGTGGACCTCCACATTCCCAACATTCTGCTTGCCTTCGATTCTCTTTTGGTCCCGATCCTTGGCCACCAAATTCTCTACCTCTGCCATTAGTTCTTCTCAAGTAGGGCTAACCCCTATGTCCTCTTGGAGGCAACCCAAAAGTTGCACTAGCAATCACATTGTTTCGTCTTTCTTGGAACCCATATGGGTGCCACCCTAATCTATTTACCCTCGTCGTGGGGTGTTCCTTCTCTGTATTTCCATCAACCACCATTTTCTTTTTCATATTTATCATCCTCAGGACTTGTTTGGCTAAACTAGTGCTTGCTGCCAAAGTGGTGGGTTTCCACATAGCAACTTCTGCTCGAACCAAAGGATCGAGCCCATCCAAGAATCTTTCAGCTTTATGTTTTTCATCTTCCATATAGTCCACATGATGGACCAACCTATAGAATTCAGTTTCATGGTCTTTGATAGATCTACCATTCCGTCGCACTGCATGGAAATCCCCCATTTTTTTTAAGTTTATATGATATACAATAAATTTCTGTTTTGAAGTCCGATTAAATGCGTGGTCAAAGTTGTTTTAATGTTGGTTTTAAAATTTAGTGCGTACAGTCCACATATGTATATATATATGTTTTACATATATATATATCATATATGTATATATATATGTTTTACATATATATATATCATATATATAAAACGTTTGCAAAAGGAAAGGGTCGTGGGCCATATTCAAAACTTTTGGTTTTAGTTTTTTATTTTAAGTTTTTAAAATAAGCTTTTATTTTAATATAGTTTTTTATATATTGTAAAAAAAATGCAGAGGCATATAAAAAAAAAGGGAAAAGGCCTGTGTGCGTTTTGTTAGACATTGTAAGCTTTTATTTTTCACACAGCGGTGAAAAAGACTTGTATAGCACAGCAGTGCATTGTTCAATATTGTAAGTTGGAATTTTACACACAGCAGAAATGTAACAGATTTTGAATGGCACAGCAGTGCATTCATTTTTGAAGAGACAGAGTATTTGTCCAGAGTGAAATTTTAGAGAGTGTGAGTTGTTTTGAACTGTGTTTTGAAGCAGTCAAAGTTTTTTGTATTCCCTCAGCCAGAGGTGATTTTGTAACCAAGTTTTGAAGTTTAATGAAATAGTTTTTATAGTGAAAACTCTGTCTCCAGTGAAGAAATTTTTTATATTTTCTCTATGTTGAAGAGGGGGAATTTTATTCTCCATTATTGTACTGGAATTTTAAATATTCCAACATGGTATCAGAGCTAGTGCAGGCTCTTTAAAGATCAAAGAAGTTGAAGGAAAGGAGTTTTTTGTTGCAGTAGCTTCTCCAGCAGTGTGAAGACTCAACGAAAAAGACTTCAAGGTATTTCTCTATACAGTTGTTGTGTTACTGTTGCAGAACAGTCAAGTTATTTTAAATACACAGTGAAGTGTTTTTTAAATCATAGTTAAGAGTGCAGAATGGTTGGAGCCAGTGCTGGTATGGGTATGGGAAATATCCATCTCCCAATGTTTAATGGGAAAAATTATGACTACTGGTCAATAACTATGAGAGCTTTATTTGTCTCCCAAGACTTATGGGAATTTGTTGAGGATGGCTTTGAAGAGCCAGCAAATGAAGAAGAGTTTGAAGATTTAACTCAGGCAGAGAGAGAGTTGCTAAAGAGCAATAGGAAGAAAGACTCCAAAGCTCTCTTCTTATTGTATCAAGCAGTGCATGAGAGTGTGTTTCCAAGGATAACAGCAACCAAGAGATCCAGAGAAGCATGGGAAACTCTCAAGACAGCCTATCAAGGCATGGAAAAAGTGAAGACAACAAAACTTCAGTTGTTGAGGAGAGACTTTGAGACTCTCTGTATGAAAGAGTCAGATACTATTGACTCATTCTTCACTCATGTGATTGGAATGGTCACACAAATAAGATCTCATGGAGAGACTCTTGAAGAGAAGAGAATTGTGGAAAAACTCTTGAGGAGTCTACCCTCAAGATTCGATGTGATTGTCACCACCATAGAGGAGACTAAGGATCTCACAAAGTTCACAGTGGATGAGCTACATGCATCACTGATGACTCATGAGCAGAGATTGGGTAGGAGTGAAAACTCATCTCTGGAACATGCCTTTAAGACCCAGATGTCTTTCGGAAGAGGAAGAGAGCAAGGCAGAGGAAACAAAAGAGGAAGAGGCAGAAGCCAAAACAGAGGTGGAAGGAACAGTTCAGCGAATGCTCAAGGAAGAGGCAGCAATCCAAATCAGCATCAAGGCCAAGGCAGCAGCCAGCAGAGTGGTCAGCAGAATGCTCAAGGACAGAGGTATGATAAGTCCAATGTCCAATGTCACTATTGTAAAAAATATGGTCATTATGCTAATGAATGTAGAAAGAAGCAGCATGATATGGGAAATAAAACTAGTGCAAATTTCACTAGAGAAAATATCAGCCAAGATAATTTGTTTTTGGCTTGTAATATGGCTGAAGAAAAGAATGAAGACTTATGGTTTCTAGACTCCACTTGTAGTAACCATATGACATGAAACTTAGCAATGTTTTCTATGCTAGATGAGAGTGTGAAGTCACAAGTCACACTAGGGACTGATAGTAAAGTGTCTGTAATGGGAAAAGGGAATGTAAATGTTTTAACAAGAAAAGGTGCAAAGAAATCCATAGCAGATGTGTATTATGTTCCAGGAATGAAGTGTAACCTCTTAAGTATTGGACAACTTGTTCAAAAGGGGTATAATGTATTTTTTGAGGATGATGTTTGTACCATCATGGACAAACCACCCAGCAAACAATGTATTGTTGAAGTGAAGATGACAAGGAACAGGATGTTCCCTCTTAGAATGAGAGCAGACTTGAAGAATGAAGAAAAGATATTAGCAGTGGCAAAAGAGGCTATCCAAAGTGAACCAAAAGGTGAAAATTGGTTGTGGCACTTGAGATTTGGACATCTCAACTTTGGACGTCTTAATTTGTTGAACAGAAAAGGAATGGTAAGAGGTTTACCATTGATAGAGAAGCCGGACAACCTTTGTGAAGGTTGTATCTTGGGGAAACAACATAGAGAAAGTTTTCCTTCCGGGAAAAGCATAAAGGCAAAGGCACCCTTAGAGATTGTCCACTCAGATTTGTGTGGACCGATGCAAACTCCATCGCTTGCTAGTAGCCACTACATGTTAACATTCATAGATGATTTTACAAGAAAAACTTGGGTTTACTTTTTGAAAAATAAAAGTGAAGTGTTCGAAAAATTCTGCAATTTCAAAGCACTTGTGGAAAACCAGAGTGGGCTGCACATAAAAGTCCTAAGGACTGATAGAGGAGGTGAGTATATCTCTAAATATTTTCTACGTTTTTGTAGAGAAAATGGTATTCAAAAGCAGTTTACAACTAGATATACTCCGCAGCAAAATGGAGTAGCCGAAAGGAAGAATAGAACCATAATGGACATGGTGAGGAGTATGTTAAAGGCAAAACATTTAACTAATGATTATTGGGCTGAAGTTGTACATTGTGCAGCATACATTTTGAATAGGTGCCCTACAAAAACAGTGATGAACAAAGTGCCGGAAGAGGCATGGAGTGACACAAAACAAGGTGTCACACATATGAAGGTTTTTGGATGTGTGGCTTATGCACACATTCCGGATCAGCTAAGGAAGAAGTTGGACAGCAAGGGGGAGAAATGTATTTTCATTGGATACAGTGAGGAATCCAAGGCCTACAGGTTATACAACCCATCCACCAAGAAGTTTATTGTGAGCAGAGATGTTCAGTTTATTGAGGAGGAAGCGTGGGATGGAAGCATAGAGAAAACAGTGAATGTTAAACATTGTTTATCTCATGATGAAGATGATGATGAATTGGCTGAAATACATCCCCAAATAGCAGCACCAACACAAGAGCAACAAGAGACACCCTTGAGGAGAAATGAGAGTTCTTCTCCAAGCACACCACAAGGAGGAAATTCAAGTGCTTCTTCAAGCATTAGTACACCTAGTGAAAGAGGTAAGAAGTTCAGAAATTTGAATGACATTTATGCACAAGAGGCAGCAAATGAAGGTATCAATCCTTTTTTTGCTTTATATTGTCATGTTGAAGACCCTATCCACTTTGAAGAAGCTATTAAAGATAAGAAATGGATAGAAGCTATGGATGAGGAGATTAATGCCATAGAAAGAAACAAGACTCGGGATTTGGTTGAACTCCCAAAAGGTAAAAATGTCATTGGAGTTAAATGGGTCTACAAGACCAAGAGTAATGCTGAAGGAAAAATAGATAGACACAAGGCAAGACTTGTTGTCAAAGGGTATAAGCAGAAGCATGGGATAGATTATGAGGAAACTTTCGCACCGGTTGCTAGAATGGAAACCGTGAGAGCAATGTTGTCTATAGCAGCACAAAACAAGTGGAAAGTTTACCAAATGGACGTGAAGTCAACATTCCTAAATGAAGTGTTAATGGAAGAGGTTTACATTGAACAACCTCTCGGCTATGAGAAGAAAGGCCAAGAGCATAAAGTGTGCAAGTTGAAGAAAGCTCTTTATGGGCTGAAGCAAGCACCAAGAGCGTGGTACAGTAGAATAGACTCATATCTACTGGAAAATGGATTTGAAAAGTGTGAGGGAGAACCCACCCTCTACATCAGAGAAAAAGATGGTAAAATTTTGATTGTAGTTTTATATGTTGATGATGTTATTTTCACAGGTAATGATGATTATCTTATTGAAAATTTTAAAACAGTCATGAAAGAAGAATTTGAAATGACTGACATGGGTTTGTTGAAATACTTCTTAGGAATAGAAGTAGAACAAGATGAAAATGGGATTTTTATCTCACAGGCAAAATATGTTAATGAAGTGCTTGAAAGACTTAATATGCAGGAGAGCAAAGCAACGATCACTCCCACAATGATGGGATTAAAACTCAGTAGAGAGGACAGCAGCAAGGATTTTGATCCTAGCTTGTATAAGAGCATAGTTGGCAGCCTCATGTATTTGACTGCAACTAGGCCCGACATAATGCATGATGTTAGCTTAATTTCCAGATTTATGGAGAAGCCAAAGGATGCACATTGGCAGGCAGTGAAGAGAATTCTGAGGTATGTTAAAGGTACAAAATAGTTTGGTATTTTATATACTGCTTCAGAAAATTCAGATTTAGTTGGATACACTGACAGTGATTGGGCTGGAAGTGTAGATGATCGGAAGAGTACTTCCGGTTATGTTTTTCACATGGGTTTAGGAGCCATTTCATGAAAACAACCCATTGTAGCATTGTCTACAGCAGAGGCAGAATATGTGGCAGCCATAGCAGCAGCTTGTCAAGCAATTTGGATGAGGAGGATGTTAAGAAGTTTGTGCCAAGAGCAGGTAAAAGGGACAGTGATTTATTGTGACAATAGCTCAGCTATTGCATTATCCAAGAATTCTGTGTTTCACAAGAGAACGAAACACATTGACACAAATTTTCATTACATCAGAGAATTGATAAACAATGGAGAAATTGTTTTGGAACATTGCAGAACTCAGGAGCAGTTTGCAGAAATTCTAACCAAGCCATTGGGGCAGAAAAGTTTTGAGTTTTTGAGGAAATCTCTGGGTATGACTGATAACCCAGCAGCTGAAAGTAAGGGGGAGTGTTGAAATTACTTTCAGCTCTGCAATGTACGTGAGCCGCCTTCCAATTTTATCTGCAGAACCTTGTACGTGAGCCGCTTGCCAAAACCGTTGAGCGGTCAACCTCAGCGCTGCATTTTGAAACAGAGAAATTTAATCAGCAAACACGGATTTGAAATTTCGTAAAGCAGATTGAAGAAAAATTCCGCATCACAATTTTCTGCCGTACCATTGCCAAAAAATCGAACCTGGGAAAACTTATAAGGTGGATTTAATAAAAATTCCACGTCACAATTTTGGTGACATCAGTAGGAATTTTTGGCACCTGGAATTTTTATGCAGATTAGTTAAATTTCTGTTTTGAAGTCCGGTTAAATGCGTGGTCAAAGTTGTTTTAATGTTGGTTTTAAAATTTAGTGCATACAGTCCACATATGTATATATATATATGTTTTACATATATATATATATATATATATATATATATATATATATATATATATATATATAAAACGTTTGCAAAAGGAAAGGGCCGTGGGCCATATTCAAAACTTTTGGTTTTAGTTTTTTATTTTAAGTTTTTAAAATAAGCTTTTATTTTAATATAGTTTTTTATGTATTGTAAAAAAAATGCAGAGGCATATAAAAAAAAGGAAAAGGCCTGTGTGCGTTTTATTAGACATTGTAAGTTTTTATTTTTCACACAGCAGTGAAAAAGACTTGTATAGCACAGCAGTGCATTGTTCAGTATTGTAAGTTGGAATTTTACACACAGCAGAAGTGTAACAAATTTTGAATGACACACCAGTGCATTCATTTTTGAAGAGACAGAGTATTTGTCCAGAGTGAAATTTTAGAGAGTGTGAGTTGTTTTGAACTGTGTTTTGAAGCAGTCAAAGTTTTTTGTATTCCCTCAGCAAGAGGTGATTTTGTAACCAAGTTTTGAAGTTTAATGAAATAGTTTTTACAATGAAAACTCTGTCTCCAGTGAAGAAATTTTTTATATTTTCTCTGTGTTGAAGAGGGGGAATTTTATTCTCCATTATTGTTCTGGAATTTTAAATATTCCAACAAATATCAGAAAATGGTCGCACATAGATGTTCTATATTTCCAACTATGAGACCAATTTCTGGCACACGCACACAGATATATCATAAAGAAATATAAAGCATTTGTTATTGTAATTTCCTCAGGGATTTCTATGTCAAGAAAACCAAAGTGAACCATAGCTTTTGAACCTCTGAAACCAGAGCTTTAAAAAATACACAATTTCGAACTGAATTCTATTTATATTCTATTTGACTGTAATCTATATTCTATACGAAAGTCCTTATAAACCAGGTACATTGCACATTAAAAGATCACCTCTCTATACATATTAACAATGTCCAGATAATTCTACAAAGTTGCAAATACATATTTTCAATTATAACAAAGAAAATTGTTTTCCCAACACCAAGAGAAAAATGGACTCTTAAGATTGTTTGCAGCACGGAACCTTTTTTTTGGTTTGCAGAGAAAAATCAGAAGCATTGGCCATGGAATTACTTTTCCAGAGTACAAAAGAGAGACATTTAAATATCCGCAGTTCTTTCTGGAGACAATATAGAATAAAAATATGTGAGGTTATGTCCTGATGGGAATACATACCTTATAGATACAGAGCGTCTGTAAACCAAAACGTGGGTCACACAGTGGCTATATAAAAACCACATGGCAGAGAGCTACGTTGAAAACTCTCACGACTTTGCGTTATCCGAGAAGGAGCACTTAAAAATTAAATTCATTATAATACTTCAAATCTATATTTAAAAGTAAAAATATAATATTTTTCTTAAAAATTCATAGCGTCGTCCTTCTACTTAGTTCCTAGTTCCTAAATCCTTTAAATCAAAATAAAAACAAAACCCAAACCTTTACCAACCCAAGGGTAAGGTTATAACATGAAGATGTCTTACGGTCACTTTGTTAATTTTTAATTTTTATTTTTAAATTTAATTTAAAAATAAACCATGTGTAACAAGTATAGGGTCTTGGTTAAACAGTGATGAGGTGGGTTGTTATAGCATTAAGTTTATAATTTTTTTTTTAATTTAAAATTATATTAACAAAAAGTTCTTCAAGTTTATCTTTAATAATAAAATTTTTTTATTTATTTTCTTAAAATAAATGCTATTTATTTAATAATTTTTGAAAATTAAAATTTATTTTATTTTCTCTAATCTATTAAATTCTTCTCTATCATCACAATCAAAATCAAGTAATTTTTTTTTAACCTATAGTTCACATAAAGTTGAAACCTGCTCCGATACCATATGTAACAACACCAAATTTAACATGAAATTAATTATATCAAATATGCAATTAATAATTAACACAAAAACTGTTTAACTAATCAGTATAGAAATTTCAGAAACACGAGCAAAGACAGCTTACCTGTAACAATGGTATTCCTTACTTGAGACTCCAAAGTTGAATGCTATTTGAATCCCGCTAACTACAACAAAGTTTTGGGAACAACTCTCCACCTAACTGTAGGCTCAGCTGCACATAATATTTCCACAGCTGGCTACCCTCGAGCCTTCAATCAACGTACTACTGTCAAGGAATCTTTTGCCTCACACTACCTTTCTCCCAAGAGAATGGATGAAGGAATGATGAATCAGTCTTCTTCAATGTCTATTAAATAGACCAAACCATGGAAAGGAACTACATGCACACATTCACTATGTCAACATGCAACTTTTATTTCTTTATTTTAAGTTTTACTTAATTTAATGTTTCTCTTAATTTAACTCTTTCTTATTTTATTCCTTTTTAATTTTTGTTAATTTTACTTATTTTTATAGTTTTCTTAGTTTAACTCTTTCTTAATTTATTTCTTTTTATTTTTTTTAAGTTCACTTATTTATTTACTATTTAGAACTAGAGTTTATTATTTACTATATATATATATATATATATATATAGATTTTTTTTTTTTTCTCTCTTTATTATTGATTTTGTATTTATTATTATGTTTTTTCTAAATAAGACTAATTCTATTATGTATAAGAGATATTGTTACAAAACTGCCACAATGTCATCTATGTGAGCCTGAGCACTGGGCTTGATAAACATGCTGAACAGAAAGAGTCCGGACTGCCCAAGATGGGAAACCAGTCTTGTAAAGATCAGTTTGGCCATCCTTGAAAGGGAAACTGGCCTACAGTTTAAACATGAGTATTTAACAGAGAGAAAGAAACTAAGATTAGCAATCAACTTTTCTAGCTGCACATTGAGACAAAGAGACAAAAAAATCCTGCAGTAGTTGAGCAAAAAAATCAAGAGGAGCTGTGTGTGGAGATTATTACTGATCATGCGTTGGAGATTGAGATTCTTCCACCACTCTGCAAGCAAATTCATCCGCCCAGTCATTTAGGTCGCCTTGGAGAGCGCCGCCCAGGTCTGTGTCTTCATTCATCATCCACGGTCCATCTTCTGCAAGGTGGGTTGTGCCTGTTGACGGAGCCGAGCATCTGGGTGGGCTTGAGGCAGGAGGGGATAGAGGGGAGGCTCCAGGGGAAGGAATGGGAAAAGGAGCCTATTCTTTAAGTGTAACAGTGATATAGGCAGTGACAACAGGATGATCATGAGAACACTCGAAGCGGAGTTTAGCACACTGAGAAGTAAGGCGGGTGAGAGGGTGTTCAGGTCTATGGGAAGCGGAGGGGAGAGCAGCATTGTGAGGGTCAGTAGATGGGGGAGGAATAGGCTGAGCCAAAGGAACCGAAGCACAGTGACATCTACAGCCTCTATCATGACGTAACCCCTGAGGCTGAGCTTGAGTCTCTTCAGCAGAAGAAGACCCAGAAACGCAGCTGGAGTGGGGTCAATGATGCGAGGCCCGTCCTCGGTTGGAGTCGTGCCTAATCTGCATTCTGTGACAAATGCATGGCATGGTTGCAGAGGCGGGTAGAGAGAAAGAATAGTGAAAGGGGCAGGCAGGAGGCCCAAAAACACCGTGAGAGAAGATTCCGCGAGAGAGAGCAGTCGTCTGAGCTCCAAGTGGGGAGACGTCGCCACTGAAGACCACTGTTCGATTCCGGGGAGGATTGAATCGACAGTAGAGGCTCTGCGAAATATGCACCCCAGGCAGCGGTTCAAAACAAGCTAACAAAGTGAAACGACGACCAGTAGGAGTGTGGGTGCAGGGTTTTGCATAGCCTTGAGGACATGCGCTATTTAAAGGAAGCCGAGGAGGAATTCTGCTTTCACTGCGAGCCGAACCATCTGGAATGGATGCCATTACCAATTGAATACCCATGGCGGTGTGAAGGAATGTCTGCACTGGATTAATGACACCACGATTTGGTTGTTTAATGAACGCGTAAATGCCACCCCACGCGAGCTTCTTCGGGAGGCGCGCAGGGGTCGACATCCCATCATACCTGGCAGTCACCCGCATCCGGGCTGTATTTATTATTATTGACTTATTATTTATTTACTATTTATTTAATTATATTATATTATATTATTTTTATTTTTTATTATTATTAGGAGACATTACATCTCTCATTTGACCACCTATCACATCTGCTTCACCTAATTTCACTCATATCATGAACCCAACATACAAGCCAATCTCTTGGAAATTTTCCAGAATTTTCCTTGGCTTTAAAACACTTCATTTCACCCACTAAGTCTACCCCATCCCCATACTCTGTTTTTCCAAATTACACTACACATACCCATTCCATCCACACACTAGGGTTTCATCCTTTCACTGATAAACAAGATGGAGAGTGAGAAGAAAAAATTCAAGGGAGGGGACCACATTAGATTAGAACCATGCACCATGCAAGAAATCAATGCTTCACCCTTGGCCAAAAGATGTTTTGAGAGGACTTGATGTTTGAGGTTCTGTGAGAAGATTATGGAGGGAGGATACCATCTTCAACTTAAAAGCTTATTTGCCTCTAATCTCAATGTCATGGGAAAGGTCATCATTGTAGGTGTGGAGTTTAACCTATCAATAACTGTGATTTGTTCAGCAACTAGTATACTTAGTCATGGGAAAAAGTGGTTTAAGGGCATGGACCTAGACCTTGAAGATTACAAACTGTTTCTCAAACCTCATGCTAGAGAGAAACTAGAATACTTCTTTCCTTTAAGACATCTCCTTAACATATATGCTCCTTTGATGAGGTTAATAATGAATTATTTCACATGTGAAGGGAGATTTTCCAAGTTTTATAGGTACCATATTAGGTTGTTGATGCATTTCACCTCTACCAAATCACTTGACTTGCCACATTACTTGAACATAAGTTTGATTAAAATGACTGAGAAGTTTCAGAGTAGATACCAAGATAATTACCCAAGTGTTTTTCACCATGTTTTGGTAAAAATCATTGTGTTGCATCACCTTTCATCCATCAACATGACTTGGGAAAACTTCATGGAGAGAGTAGCAGCAACGCCCACCACTAGCCCTCCTGTCATGCATAGCACACCATCACCATCACTATCAACACAACCATTGGAGGTTGGCTCTTCCAACATGCAAACTCATATTTCAAAGGCCCCTAGGGTTGTTGAGTTCACTCATACCTATGAGAAGGGAAAGAGACAGGTATTTGCACCCAAATATATCAAAAGTGTACTTACACTTGACGTTATTGTTGAAAAAAGTGAAATAGAGGAGCATTCTCTCATGCATTAAGATGAAACACCTTTGCACCAACATAGTGAACCAACACCATTAGAGGTTGAGGTAGCAGAGTAGGTTGAGATCAAATCATATGAGGAGATCATTAGGGAGAAGGATGAGGAAATAATAGAGTTCTGGGAGATCTTATCCATTGCTAATTCTCAAATCACTTTCCTACAACAAGAGAATTTGCAATTGAAGGTGAAGCAGCCAATACAAAGAAAACCTAAGCCAGACCTAGAGTAAAATAAAGGTAAAGGTAATAAGATCATAGATATTTATCAAATGTAGGACATGGAGATTGAAACACAGCCAAGAAGGCCAAAGACAAGAAGCCTCAAAAGGGTGTTGGACCTAGAAAGACAATCAGCTCATCGGCCTGAAGAGTTGACCTTTGATGAGCTAATAGCTATAGAGATAAATAAATAAAAAGAACTCTAGTTGGTAAGGGTAAATGAACATTTGGAGAAGCTCTTGAAGAGACCTAAGAGAGACAACAACCTCCAAAGACACATGGAAAATCATTATCGCACCAGGAACAAAATTTCACAAATAAGGCTAAAACAACTGAAGAAAAGGCTAAAAGAAACCCAAATGAAGCTTAAAGAGAAGGATAGATTATATTTTCTAGTTGAAGCTTCCTTAGCTATGTATCCCATCACTCACAGGTGCTATAAAACCAATTTTGAGAGTTTTTGAAGAATTTTGGTATTTTTTGTGATTTTTGCACAAATATGGAAATTCCCTCCTCACATAAGCGTAACGAGATTTTGTTACGCTTGTGTTATGGCATCCAATTGATTATTTTCTTATATGGTTTGATTCATTTGGATGAGTACATCCCAGATCAAGAACCCTTTTTTCATGACAAGCTTTAATTTTGCAAAAAAGGCCAAAAAACCACTCATTTTAGATGTTTCTGCCACTTTTTTGGAGGCCTTGTTACACATCTGGAGTAACCATGGGAGAATACACTTTTGGAGGCATTCCCAAGGGTCATTTTGCAAAATTCAAGATTTTATGGAAACTAGATACACAATGCTAGTTTACCTAAATTTTAGAATTAGATTTGGACTTCTAAAAGTGCCTCAAAAATGGATGCAAACCTCTGTTACGCTTCTGTAAAATTCTGTTACACATATGTAAGAAAGTGTTACACATCTGCATAAGATTCCTAAGGACACTTTTCAAGCTCGAAAAATGTCATAATTTTTAGGTCTTATGTCGTATGAGTTGGTGTTAGAGTAATTGAGTTGTTTTTTTTCTCTTATCATGAGGGAACATATAGTTTAATGTGGGGAACACACATTGAATTTCAGGGAATGGTTTCTAACCTCCCTAGAATCTAGGAAGTGACTCATCTCATGTATTTATGATGCATTTTAGATGGGATTTTGACTCTATGAGGTGTCATGGTTCATATTTTCTATAAGTAGACTCCCTTTAGTCTTTTTTTGGGTTGGGTAGTATTATTTTTTAGTGGAGCTATTGTACAACCTTTTGGAGTGAAATCAAGGACAGTCTTGCAGAACTTGTGTTGAGAATCTTGTGGTATGCATTGGAGCTTTTTTTCTTTCTCTGTATGTTTATCTATTCATGTTGAATTATATGTTTTACTCTTTCAGATACATGCTTCCATGTGTTCATCTTGTAATTTTATAATTATAAATCATGTCTGGTCATGCTTTGTTTTATACAAGGTTTACATGATATGTATATGTTCTTCTAAATGAATGAATTCACCTCAGTGCTCATTCATAATTTCTATCACTTCATCCCATACTCAACGACAAATTAATTATGCTTACAAGCTACCTATATAGCCTCACACATTCTCTACAAATTGACCTTGGAGTTCAGACCTAAAAACCCTAGACCTAGCCTCCTCACTTTCATTCCTATCCAACACTCAAAACATCAAACAAAAAATCTCATTTACTGAGCTTACATACCTTGCCTAAGATCAATAGATATTCAATCATTCCATTGACTGAAAAGTGACAACGAGAGAGCCCTCTCTGGTCCTGGTAGGGCTAGCTACCTGACCTAAAGCCTTGTCTGTGGTTACCTTCTTTCAATCCCACACTCAGCCTTGGAAAGTTGGGGGAAGTGATAAAAAGTTGTATTATTTATATTCTAAAGGGTCTTGTTCTAGTTGAGACAAAAAAAGCTAATATTCTTCTTCTTTAATCAAAAAGATTTGATCTATCTCATTTATTCCAAATAGATTTATCAGATTGTCTTCAGGTTCCTCCATTAACTCAGTTTATTAATTAGCATAGTTTTCCTGAAATGGAGGCCTAATTTGTTGTTGATCACCCCACGACCTCTCTTTCCTCTTTGTTTGATTTGTGGGGGATTTATTATGAAATTAGGATTCCTGATGGGAGGAACTCCTTGATTTTCTCTTGGAGGAGTTCTGTCAACTATGCTCATCCTATCCATCATTCTCTCCATAGTTTTTACTAAGGTATCCAACTTAGCATATGAAGAAGAAGACTATGGTTCTTCTTTGATTTGGACTTTTGTTTCAGTTTTCAACCTAGCTCTCTTAGCTAATTGGTTTTCTTCTACACTAACTTCATTCCTGTGCATTTCTTCTAAGGTGGTATGGTTTATTTCCCTAATTTGGTAAGCCATATCAGGGTTAAAACCATCTGTAAGCTTTAGTAAATCTAATTCGAGAGGTGGTTGTATTACAATTGGAATACATTATAAACAATGTTGAACATTGTTGTGAAACCAACTCCAAAAATAGAAGAAAAGAGATATCAACGCCTTAGAAATATGCCACTTCGAGGGGGAAACCTCCAATACATTACATGAATGAACAATTCTTGGATGATACAAATGAAAAAACCTCCTTTCTATATATATGAGTCCATGAGAACACAATGTAATCCTAGTGGGGCCACAATGTAACCCTAGCCGACCTAACAATAATAATGTAAGGGAAAAATAATAATAATATGGGGGTTACAAGGGAACAACAATAGCAATAAGGGGGGATAAACTAACGTAATAAGGACTACACTATTAATATAGGGACTTAACATGCCCCTCTCCTTCAAACAAGTGTTGTCCTCAACGCTTGATTATTTCTTGATGCTTCTATATAAAATTCTCATCCTTCCATGTGGAATATTCTATAGGAAAGTTCTTCCACTTTCTGAGACACTCTGAAATTGATCGTACTTGTTGAGTTCTTGTTTATGTGACTGCATCAGAACTTCTTTCGATGTGATGTTGATCTTCCTATTGTTTCATTAGATTCTACACCAAAGTTAGGTTATTTTTTGAGAGTTGGATAACTTGTTGTTGATGCTCGATGTGATCTTCCACTAATTTATCATCCATATTAGCTATTATTTGATCCTTAAAACCATCCAACTTAGCCTCCATTTCTGATTTCAAACCATCTATGTCATCTTTTTTTGCTCTTCGTAAGATCGAAATTTGTTGCACTTGGTACCGTAATTTTGATATCTCATACTGCAATTCTTCCTCTTCATGCGTCATAGTATAGATTTTTTAGGGCTTAATGGGTATGGAATTATTTTTTTGAAGCATTATAGAACCCAATACTAATAAAAATTCTAAAATATGCCCTTGGAATCACTTCAAACTGCTTTTTCAAACAAATGTTATGCAATTTTAAAAACCAAATACACACCTTTTACTTGTTTTTGAGGAGCTCGATATTGAAATTGACTTATCTCTATACTTGCAGATCCTAAATATCTAAAATTTGGCCTTGAATTATCCCTCTGAATCTTCTTTCGAATGCCATAGGTCTGAACTAATTTGGATTCTTGAAGACAAATATATGCCCAACATCCTATGATGATCTAATTATGGATTGGTTCAATAGAGCGAAATTGTACGACTTGCCACATGTCACTTTTTTCCTCTTTCGGCTCTGAAATTGATATAGAAGGAAAAAAATTCCGTTTACTTCCAACTAATTTTTACAGAATTCCAATCCGATGCTCAGAGGGAGAGTTATGAATATTTTCCCACGATCATCTCTTTGAGATGAAATTCGGGAGCCTGAAAAAGACCTAACTTCCACAGATCATATCTCCGAAAATATTGCGAACCAAGATCTGGAATTTTGTGAAGATGTTTCTCAAGATTTTTGCTTCGCTCTCTAAACATTTCAACTTTTGAATCTTCGTAGAAAAAATTTTATAGTGAAAATTCCGCGATGACCTGTTTAGGTTAAATTCAGGAGCCTGCAAAAATCCCTAACTTCCACAAATCATATCTCCAAAAATATTGCGAACCAATCTCTAAAATTTTGCGACGATTTTCCTGAGGATTTCAGCTTCACACCCTAAAATTTTTAGCTTTTGAACCTTCGTAGACAAAAAGTTATAGCAAAAATTCCACGATGACTTGTTTGGAGCAGCAAAACCCTAGAATCCAAAGTTTTGATACCAAATGTTGTGAAACTAGCTCCAAAAATAAAATAAAAGAGATATCAACGCCTTAGAAATAAGCCACTTCGAGGGGGAAACCTCCAATACATTACATGAATGATCAATTTTTGGATGATACAAATGACAAAACCTCCTCTCTATATATAGGAGTCCATGGGGCCACAATGTAATCCTTGTGGGGCCACAATGTAACCCTAGCTGACCTATCAATAATAATGTAAGGGCACAATAATAAAAATATGGGGGTTACAGGGGTACAACAATAACGATAATGGGGGACACACTAACATAATAAGGGACTACACTATTAATATAGGGACTTAACAAACATAGTACAATAATCTTGGATGGATTTTCCTAGAGCTCTCTTAATACTCTTATATTCAACTAAAATTTGGAGATGTTTTTTCTTGAATTCCCACCTTCTAAGAAAAGCTTCATGAAATTGAGCTAGATCTAGGATGGATGCAACTCTTAATGATTTAAACCATTTTTTAACTTCTCTAGTGAGACTTTGGGAAAATAACCTTATTCTAACATTATCTTCATCAAATTATTGTAATTGAAGGTAATAATTCATTCAATCAATGTGTTGTTGACCAGTCATTGGTCCAGTGCTATCAAACCGAGGTATCTTAGTCTGATAACCTTTTGGCATGCGATTAAGTTGCTCAGGTAAAATAAGAGGGGAATAATGGGAAACCATAATAGGACTATGGGGATGAGAGGAAGATGTAGTAGTAGGAGGTGTGGGTATATTTGGTATGAAAGGGGGAGTTATAACAATTTGATGTGTTGTAGTGGAAGTTGTAGGAATGGTAGATGAACTGGGTATAGAACAAATTGAACTGAGAGTATAACTTCTGGGAGGAATTAATGGAGGAACAACACCAATAGAGGTGAACTTGGTTGAGGAATAAGAGAGGATGCAGTGGAAGAAAGATTTGATGATTTGGGAAATTGATGGCCTTGAGATTTATGCTCAGGATGATATAACTTATGAGGTGGTAACAAGTCCTTTTCAACAACAATTTTAGGTACAAAGCTATTAGATTTAATTCTAAAAAGTGTCTTTTCAAATGAAAAATCAAATTCTATGTCTTCTAAGGTAACAAAATTTTCAGGGAGTTAAATCTTGGAAGAATACTTTCACTCGATTCACTCTCAGTTTCACTTTTCTTCTGAATTATTTTTTCGGGATTATATATAATTTCTGGAGGATATGGATCTGGGTTTGATCTAGTGTATATTCTCTTAGAAGCCAGATATACTACAATATATTTACAGATAACTAATATATACAAATCTTGAGTGGGAAACAACCTTAAATCAGATCTATTTTTTAGTGACAAACCTATAAATAGCTTTAAGAACTAAAATGAAAAGTTCACAAGGGAAGATTGATTTTAAGTGAATTTATTCAATTCCCCAATATGGCCTCCAGAACGTTATCACTCTGTAATTTATTGAGGTTGTGAAATAAATTCCAAAGGTAACCACAAAACCACTTTGGACACTGGGATCTAGCCCTGCTAACTTTAGAGAGGGATCTCTCTCTCAGATTAACTTTTTTGTTTTTATAATTTTAGGCTAGATGTGAAGTTCAGAGTTTGATTTTTAAATTTTTTTGGTTGGAACAACATGGAAAAGCCATTGGGAAATGGCGTTAATTAAAATTTCAGTTGATTAATTATGGGAATGCCAAACAAATTTAATAGGACATGGTAGGTAGACTTACTAGATCTAAAAATATTTGTGATATGGTAAAGAAGGAAAAATTAAGAATATATTAAAGATAGAGCAGTTAAGAATTCTATTGTTTAACTTCAGTGGAAAACATTGATTTCATTCATAAGCCAGAATTGAGTGTATTTAAACAAATTCAAATCCTTATTTTTCCTAGAATATGATCTGAATATAAATGTTAGATTTGTTGTGCTAATTTCATCTTCACAATTATAAACACTTTTCTGATCTCTTAATTCATGTGCATAGGTTTCTTGAGGTGTTTGTGAGTGTTAAATAGGTAAATTTATCAAGATTTTATGTTAAATTCAAGGGCATAAAACATGAAAAACAAATGCTGAAAAAAAACAATAACATGTACATCAAACCATCACAATGATCCATTAATGCAGTGTTTTGATGAAGGAGTTCACCCCTCCTGGGCTACATCTCCTTGGTCCAGCTTCCATGGCTTGGGCCTCTGTATTAGCTCAAATGTGCAAAAAGTGTTGTTTACATTCACCGATTGCTCCTGAAACTTGCTCCAATGTGTTTAGAACATCAAAATCTGCTATGATAGACTCTTCTTGAGCCAAAATTGGTCGAAATTTTCTCCAGTTATGCTTCCTTTAATTTTTCCCTACAATTTCCTCCAAAACTGGAGAGAACTCCAGTTAATGCAGCTAAATTTGAAAATCTACCGAAACTGGCAGACTCCACCTAACCTGCCGCTAATTTAACGCTAGATTAATTAGCAGTTAAGCATAAAATTAATGCAGATAAGCTTGTATTAACTGCACATAAGCACATTTTACAATAAACATGGTTTAGGTCTTAACTCCAAGATTAACAACACTTAATCCTGTAGTTAATCGTTAATCCGTTGCTTAATAATATCCACTCTGTCGGTGGTTTGGTGGAATGGTCTCATGTGGAGGGGGTTGGCCCCCTATAAACCCCCACTGGTCATACCATACAACATCAAATATAAGTTGGGCACAATGTCTATTAAGATATTCGTTGGTGGCTTGGTGGTAAGCCATGCGGTTGGCATGGGGAGGTCATGGGGTCGACCCCAATCTCCACCCATCCGATGATAATTTTTGCTCCATAATATATATAAGCCAAATCCTTTGAAATATGACAATAATTCAAACCATTTGAACTTTAATATATTTTGGACATTTGAAATATAATTAAACTTGAACTTTGGATATGATATGCCAACCTTGGAATATAATGAAATTTGACCAATCCTCCAAACCTTGGTCCACCATAAGGGGCATATGGCGGCCCCTGGCTGCACCACATCTCCACCTCTGGTTGGACTATCCAACCATATAAAAAAAAATCAAATTTGACCTTAGGATAGAATGTAAAAAACAAATCACCTTCAAAACTCTTTGGCGAATCCTGCAGTGACACTTGTCACAGTGTGATTGGGAAAAATGAAGAATATTCCTAGAATATATTTAAATTTGTTGACTAGGTTACCATGTCACCAATGTCACTTCTACAATTTTTTTAGCTATTTAGGAAAAAAAGTAGAAGGCTCTGTCTTCTTCATCCAGACTCTTCTTTCAACGAAATGAATTGCACCAGATTCTTGGCGACGAGCTCTTCGCTTTTGTTCAGTTTCCATTCGATTTTGAGCACTTTCATTTTTAAGATTTTACACTAAGGACTTGATCATTCCTCCCTGCTATAAACCTTTCGGACCCCAAAATATCTTTTATTACTAATCATGTGGATGAGGGTACAGTTCCCTCACCCTTCTAGTCTCAATCCACTGAAATTTTCCCATTTTCATCAATTGGAGCTTTTCATAAAAACTAAGATTTTTCCTTGACTCTTGCGACCCTCTCTTGATGTTGTTGACATTGTTATGCTAAAATTTAATTGAATTTGTAGAGCAGCAAGATTTTCTTGCAAAAACCAACTTTTTCCCACCTCAGTCATTAATCAAAGGAAACTTAAAAACGGTCTCACCTCGCACACTGTCATTATGGCGATTCTTAGTTGCTCTTGCCTTGTACTTGCGTCAACTCTTGACCAAGTATTTTTTCCATTTCCATGTACCCTTTGGAAAACAAAAACAAGCACTTGTGGAACCCATGCCTTCTTTGTCAAATTTATTTGGCACTTTCTCTTTGACCTTTGCACTGGCATCTTGTTTCCAACACTGCTCAACACTGATGTTGACTGCTGCAAATCTATCACATCTTGTTTACCTCCTTTCAAATGAAACCTATTATAGTCCCGAGACATCTCATTACAAGCATAAACAACTTCAAGGAAATCAACTTGTTCATTCGATGCATATCTTTGAAAGGTTCTATGTTTGATCATTAACAAAGTCGAATTTTTACTTGCATTCACTATCCTCTTCATTTATCCTGAGACAAACTTGTCTTCTTCTTATGCACTCTATCTATGTACTAAATTCCATATTTAAACAAGTGATACTTATTCTCATATCAATGAAATACTACTTTCCTATCATAAAGATATGGACTTCCCAAAGCAATACTTGATATCTCAAGCAGTACCACATCAAGTTCAACTTCATCAAGAAAGTTTGAATTGATGTAAAATATTAGTATGCACTTCCTTGTTACATGCAATTTTTCATTCTTGCATATCCACCCTAAAGGATAAGGTCTTAGATGTCTATCAGTTTCAAGTTTTAGCTTCTTAGCTAACTCTTCAGAAATAAAGTTAGCTTGAGACCCACTATCAAAAAGTGTGTCTATCTTGGTATGTTTAGAAATGACTCTAATATGGCCCAAAGTTCAATTCTTGTATATTCATCTTGAGTTACATTGGTACAATTTGAATAACTAGTGCTCGCTATGTTATTACCTTTCAAACCCATGGATGTAATATTTGTTTCATCTCCTGAATCTTAACCTAAGTCATGTTCAATGATAGCAACAATTTTTCCCTTCTCTTTGGCTTTCAGTTTGTTTGCCTTCAACTCTGGATGAAGTTTCCAATAGTGGTCTTCATCATGGCCCTTCTTCGAACAATGTTTACAAGTGAGTTTTTATTTCTCTCTTTTGATAGAGATATTTCTCTTTACTCTTCCATAAAACTTTCCCTTTCCTTTACTCTCACTATCACTTTTCTCATCTATATTTTGTTTCACTCTTGCTTCTAAATGTGTGGCTTGAACACAAGCCTCATCTAAGTTTGTGGGATTGAACATGAGAATAGTGTGCCTAAGGTAACTGTGAAAACCCGCAATATAATTTAACAAAGTTTCTAGAGAATACAAATTAATACCCAAAATAAGAGCTCTTCTTCTAAATTCACAAGTATAATCTTGCACACTCTTCCCTTTCAATTGTCTAAAATTCTACCAGTCCATAATGGCTTTTTTCATGTAATATAGAGGATAAAATTTACTTTTTGATAAATACATACATATCTTACCGTAGTTTTTAATATCTTCTTGAGTCCTTGCTTCCCACCATACAAGTGTAGATCCTTCATCCTCAAGGAAGCCAATTTAATATTTATGTCATCTTCATGAAGGTTCTGAATTCTGCAATAAACCTCTAATTGCCGTATCCAATTATCCAACATCCCTGCATTTACCTCGCCATTATACATTTGAAGCTCAAATTTGACATCATGTTTGAGTAAGGGAGTTTTTCCTTTTATGGTTTTTGAGTGAGTATGGGTGGTTTTTGTGGTGGAAGTGGAAGATTATGTTGATGGTGATGATAAGGATGATGATGAAGATGGTGGAGATGGAGGAGGCTTTCCTCCACTTCCCTTTGAACCCTTCTCTTCATCCTTCTTTCCTTTTGAGGTTACCTCCCCATGTGGAGACTTAGAATTATCTCCAACCATCTTGGTGTCCCTCTCTTCAAAGATGATCCTAACTCTTTCAGTTAGTTCATATAAAGCCTTATTGTATGCTTCCTCTTCTGGAAGACCTTCAGTCTCTCCAAAACCTGACAATATGGCTATGGATTAAAGCTAAGCTTCTGGTGCAACTTGTACCTCTTCAATCTCAGCTTCTGGAGATAAAACTTGAGGTGCTTCAAGTGCAGCTACGAGTGAAAATTTGGGTGGAGATGGTGCCCTTGTGTCTCTCCTTCTTCTGGTCCTAATCTCAGGACTTGCAACCAATAGTTTCCCTTCTCCTTTATGAAACTTTAACCCTGTAAGCATCACAAATTTGCAACCATTACAACCCTACTTGCACAAAACTCAAGCAATTATCAAGAAAATTACCTTGGCAACCTTTGAACCAGGCTCTAATACCACCTTGATCTAAATCTGAATGTTAGTTTTGTTGTGCTAATTTCATCTTCAGAATTATAAACAATTTTTTTCTCTCTTACTTAATGTGCATAGGTTTCTTGAGGTGTTTGTGAGTGTTAAACAGGTAAATTTATCCAGTTTTTATGTTAAATTCAAGAGCATAAAACATGAAAAACAAATGTTGAACAACAACAATAACATGTACAACAAACCATCACAATGATCCATTAACACAATGTTTTGATGAAGGAGTTCACCCCTCCCGGGCTATATCTCCTTGGTCCAACGTCCATGGCTTGGGCCTCTTTATTAGCTCAAATGTGCAAAAAATATTTTTTACATTCACCTACTGCTCCTAAAACTTGCTCGAATGTATTCAGAACATCAAAATGTGCCAAGATAGACTCTTCTTGAGCCAAAATTGGTTATATTTTTCTCCAATTATGCTTCCTTTAATTTTTCCCTAGAATTCTCCTCCAAAATTGGAGAAAAATTTAGTTAACACAACTAAATTTGGAATTCCACCAAAACTAGCGAACTTCGCCAAACCCGCCACTAATTTAACACTAGATTAATTAGAAGTTAAGCATAAAATTAATGCATATAAGCTTGTGTTAGCTGCGCATAAGCGCGTTTTACAATAAAAATGGTTTAGGCCTTAACTTTGGGATTAGAAGCACTTAATCCCTCAATTAACCGTTGATCCACCGCTTACAATCTCTACTCTACTGGTGGTCTGTTGGAATGGTCTCATGAAGAGGGGGATGGCTCATGGGGCTGGCACCCTCCAAACCCTTGCCGGACATACCATACAACATCAAATATAAGTCAAGCGCAATGTATATTAAGATCTTCATTGGTGGCTTGGTGGTAATCCATGCGGTTGGCGCGGGGGAGGTCGTGGGGTTGACCTCGACCTCCGCCCATCCGATGATAAGTTTTTCTCCATAATATATATGCACCTAATCCTTTGAAATATGGCAATAATTTGACCCATTTGAACTTTAATATATTTTGGATAGTTTAAATATAATTAAACTTGGACTTTGGATATGATATGCCAACCTTGGAATATAATGAAATTATACCAATCCTCCAAACCTTGGTCCACCAGAGGGGGCATGTGGCAGCCCCTGGCTACACAACGTGTCCGCCTATAGTTGGATTGTCCAACCATATAAAAAAAATTCAAATTCAACCTTAGGATATGATGTAAAAAAAAATCACCTTCAAAACTTTCAGCGAATCCTGAAGTGACACTTATCACAATGTAATTGGGCAAACTGAAGAATATTCCCATAATATATTTAAATTTTCTGACTAGGCTTCCATGTCACCAACCTGTCACTTATGCAATTTTTTTAGCTATTTAAGAAAATGAACAACAGGCTCTATCTTCTTCATCCAGACTTCGTTTTCGACGAAATGAATTGCGTCAGATTCTTAGTGACGAGCTCTTCATTGTCGTTTAATTTCCATTCGATTTTGAGCACTTTCATTTTTGATATTTTACACTGAGTACCTGATTAGAATAAAATATATGAACTAACATGTGAATTAACAAAGAAGGAAACACATTAACAAAAGAAGAACAACATCACCAACAAGTCTAACAAAGGAATCCTGAAAATATTTTTGTATTTATGAAATTTTTCCACTTGAGCTCAATGAACAACTTTACATTCAAAAGTAGATCCCTTCATACAAATCCCAACACTAATACTTCAGATTTGGAAGTATTTATACCAAATTTTAACAAAAATATCTTGAGTGAAAATCTCAAGATTTTTTACAAAATGTAAATTTTTTTTTACAAAAATAGAGCAAGATAATAGGAAATATGAATCTGATGTGGCTACTAGCTCTATTCTTAAGGATGATTTTTTATGACTGGACCTCAAAAAATTTTGCGTTGTTTTCCTTTTTGTTGAAGACGAAACTATTTCACCCAAGTAACTCACATAGCTTCTCCCATCGATCTTCACTTGGGATAGAAAATTTTAATAAATTTCTATATGACTCATCTACATATGTGTACTTCTAGAAGGTAGGCTTGATGATGAACCAATGCTTAACCTCATGAAAGATGAATAAGTCAATTTCTATGGCCTTCATGAATGCCTTCCTTGTGATGTTTCTTTTTTTACCTACAAAACTTGATTTATCTTAGGCAATAGTACATAATTTCTCCTTATAATATTTCAAGCTAATAAGCTTATCTCCTATCCTAATTAATCCTGACAGCCCTTTCCTGTTGAGTACATGAAATTTCTTATGGAATCTTTGAATGCTGGGTTCTAGATTGTTGCATTTATTCTCTAGTTGCAGCATAAGGTTACTTTAAGTATGGATTCTTTTTACCTCCAAGATATTTTATGTCCTGTCTTGAATTCCAAGCTCTTCTAATTCTTCTCTAGTTTTGGAATTTAAGATTTTTATAATTTTTGTTGCTTCACCAAGTTTCTTTCCCAATTTTGTTTTAATTTCCTTCACCACTTTTTTGGATCTATCTATTAATTCTTGCTTCTCAAAAACAATTTTGATTGAAGGACATATTTCAGTGATGGTTTCGTTTGTCTCTATCCATATGATTTATTTTTCTTTTGCCAGAGTTTGTGTCGTCGCTGATTAACTTTCCAGTTGTTCGACTCTCTAAGTGAGTATGTGAGTTTTCTTCAATTCTGCAACATAAAAACTATCAATTCTTAATTTTTGTTCTTTTAGCGTTTTAAGTCGAGTCTTTAATTTAGCAATTTCTTACTCTTGAATGGACAATTTTTCCATGGATTTAACTAGCTCACTTGAAGGATCTATAGTTTCTGTTGGTGTTGAGGTTGATGTAGATGCCCCTAGGGTTGGTGCAACTGAGATGGGGAATGATTACGATTACATTCTTGGTTAACTCATGGAACATGTAGGATGAGTATGGGGTTTTTGTCCTCGTCAATTAAGCATCCTCAAGGAGAAAAACTTCAAAGATCTTGGCTCTCTATGGAAAGGTTAAATTTTTTAGTTCTGTGAGAGAATCTACTGATAGTGGCTTGAGGGAGTTTAGATTTTTCACTTGCAGCATTTGTGAAATGTATTTAGCTGTCATTAGGGGAATTTTGAGGTCTAAAATGGGCCTCCTAAGAAAAATTTGCAACCAAAATATACTTTATAAGAACCAATAAGATTCAATATGATGATGTCAACCATGGGGGATGATTCACCATTTTTTAAGTAAAAGGGTAAAAAGATTAAAAAATAACAAAATAATAAAACTACTTTTTCAACTCGTATTTTCATCTTATCTCCAAAATTTTTTACTCAAATTTTGAGTGAGAGTACTCATTGGATGCAAAATTCAATTCCTCATCTAAGGAGTACCCATGTTGCATACTTTTGATGGACCCAATTACGCAAAAAATGAGAAATACATGAAAACACGTGACATTTTTCATGTATTTCTCATTTTTCGTGTAGTAGGGTCCATCGAAAGTATGCAACATGGGTACTCCTTGGATGAGGAATTAAATTTTTCATCTAAAGAGTACTCCCGCTTGAAATTTGAGTAAAAAATTTGGGAGATAAATTGAAAATACGAGTTGAAAAAATAGTTTTTTTATTTTTTCCCTCTAAAATTTGATGATGTAATCAAATATTATTTTATTATTTTCCCTATTATTTTATAATTTCCTTAGGAGGTCCATTTTATACCTCAAAATTCCCCTAATGAATAGTGAGAATAAATTCACCATTCTAGCTAACAATATTTCTTTAGATGGGTACATAGTTGATTTGGCATCAAGAGATTAGTTCAAAGAATTAATGGGTCTGTGGGAACATGAATTGGGGTGGGGAAGATTTCCATAGGCATGATTCACCAGTAAGGTCTAAAATATTTTTCTTCAACCAACAATGAATTTCGAGCATGTTGAACTCACAAATAGCCTCAACAATCTTCTATTGTAGGTCAACTAAAGGTAGGTGATAAAGGTCAATGGCAGGGGCCATCATATGATTTTCTTCAGGTTTATTTCCTTTATTATTTGGGGTCTTTCCTCTAGGTTCCATTGTTGAAAATAGAAGGATGATAATGCTTATATTACCTAGAAATTGAAGCTAACGGTCGAATGATGAAGTGGGGTCGTTGATGGTGATCTGATCACTATTACTGGGAAGTTTACTAGATGTTGGGACAACGTGGAAGACTGTAAATTTTAATTGGTCATTTAAAACAACGAAGTAGGGAATTTACGGTTTTATGATGATTAATATTGAAGTTCAAAAACATACCATTTTTTTTTTACTGTTTAACCGGGAGCGGGTTCGTTGTCGTAGGAGCAGGAAGAATTTAATGTGTGTACTAGTTCGCTGACGCAGACAAGGGAGTGGTAGATGGAAAATTCTTATTTGGAGAGGAATGGGTATCAAGAAATAGTCTAACGAAAGGGAAGTGGAGGAGTGGAGTCCACAGAGATGATGTGGTAGATGGTGAGTGGAGGATGGTGAGTGGTGGAATTTTAGCTAGCAACACATTTATTAAAAAATTTATAAATATTTAACTGATGCATTTTTTTATTTCTTTGTGTGGAATTTAGGTTTGGTCACTCCTATAAAATTTCCTTTTTTATGGGGTATTATATTCTTTTTATTTCTGATTTTTCTTTATTTTTTATTCTTTTCACATATCTAATTTTTTATTTTTTATCCCCTATTGTTTATCATTTTCTTTTCTTTTTAAAAATAAATTTGAAGAATGGAGAGTTATTTGCAACATATCATATGCAAAATTATAGCTACAATCAAGTCATCCTATAAAATATAGGACTCTAACATCATCATTCTTGATACTTTATATTTTGCAATACACTTCAAGCTGATGAAACCCCAATTATCTAATCTCTCAACATTTACCTCTCCATTATACATAGGAAATTCAAACTTTATGTCAAGTTTTAACAGTGGATTTTTACCATGTCCATTTGGAAGAATGTGGAGGTGTTTGTGAAGGGGTTGATGTAGAAGATGATGATGGTGAAGATGGTGGTGAGGATGGAGGTGAAGAGAATGGTGGAGTCAAAGGTTGTTTATCACCATTCCCTCCATTCCCTTTTTGAGGCTTTCCCCGTCTCCTCCATCTCCTCTTGGAGGCTTATCCCCCTTTGGAGGATTGGAGCTCTCACCTTGCAATGTTGTGTTTCTCTCTTCATAGAGAAATTTCTCCATTTTAGTCATGTAAAAGGATTTTTTTTTGAAATCCCTTTCATCTTCTGACATATTTTCAGGCTCTCCTTCAGGTGGCATGACTATTGAAGCTTCAGGTGCAACTTATGGTGAAAATTGTGGTGATATTGTGGCAAATTCACTCTCCTTGTCCATGACCTAACTTGATGACTTGCAACCACAATAGTTACTTCTCCTCTTTTGAGCTTTAACCTATAAGCATAAAAAACACTTGCAACAAAATTAAACCCTCAAAGCAACAAAGCACCAAAGCTCGGATACCAAACTGATATGTATATGAAAACTTGAGAGTTTATGGTACAATTTGCAAGTGAAATTATTAGGGTTTTTAAACACTTATGTCAATTTCATTAACAAATTAACAAGCTTTAAAACTCAGTTTTTGCAAAAAATAAAGAAGACATCAATACCATAACAGTATACACTAGACAACAAACGATGAAGGAGTTCACCCCTCCTGGGCTACATCTATTGGTCTAGCTTCCAATGTTGGGCCTCTTTAATTATGCTCAACAATAT
Organism: Pinus albicaulis; assembly: GCA_034641835.2. Lineage (NCBI taxonomy): Eukaryota > Viridiplantae > Streptophyta > Pinopsida > Pinales > Pinaceae > Pinus > Pinus albicaulis. The sequence goes on along the minus strand of CM076575.1, from coordinate 1,275,860,309 downwards.
GTGTTCACATTAAGTTACAATTCTCATAATGCTAAAACAATGTCTCCAATGGATCCATAATAGTAAAAAACCCCTAGCCGGGCTCTTTCTACACTAAAAAAGGTCAAAAACTTCTGATTTATGCTCCAATGAAGTTTTCTGCTAACTGTCCTACAATTCGCACTTCCCTGCAATTTGTTCTACAATTTTCGCCTTTTGCGGCCACGAGGAGCGAAAAATCCACCCTGCATTGACAATATTCCCGCCACACCAGGCGCAATGTTTCGAATGGTTAAATGCACCCATTCGACCTTTATCCGCCTAAAATTGCGCCAAGTGGCGCTCTCTCGACCATTGATTTTGGAGTTTGTTTAACATTTTCTGCCAATTTGTAACACAAGTTGTTGGCCTAGGTTGAGCGTCGATTGATTTTGTTGTGGGTTGAGGTTAGCGGGAACCCTTCTTGAGCAGGTTCCACTCCCCTCCACATTAACCAATTGTGGAATCAAAATTTTTTTGTGGCATGTGATCACCATATAGCTAACCACTAGAGTTTCAAACGTTAACTGCTCTCGGACCTTAATGGTGGCTTAAAACTTAAATCTACAGGGATGGTAATTGTTCACATGTGGGAACAATAAACTGTCGGTTGAACCTGCTAACATTCAATCCAAAACTTTGGAACCACCATAACATTAACCTCCCATTCACAAATTGTTGCATGCAATATCCTCTGGAATCATCAGGTTAACACATTTCTGAACCACAAACATATAATTCCAAAATTTGGATATAACTTAACGGTTGTGTTGGTCATCCGCCGGTTGAATGCCTTGCAAGACTTTGGGTTTTGCATTTATAATAAGGTTTGGATTGGTGTATATATCCATTTCCCGTTACATGGTTTAAAACTTTAGGATATGGCATGTATATAATATTTGAGGTTAGAATATATGTTGGTTCCAAGGTTACCCCAGACCCCCTCATCTACTGCTACATGGTGTGGTTGTTCGATTAGGGGTTAGGGGTGTTAAACAGTAATTTTTCACCCTGCTCACTTCCTGTCCCTGATCCCAAAGTACCCTGTGAAGAATCATATGCAGTATATCCACCTGGGAAAAATACATAAATACATCCTCTAAAGACTAAAAGAAAGCTACTGTGAAAGATCAATGAAGAAACTTACCTAAAACCATAAATTTCTAGGTCAACGCGCTTCTCTAGTTGCTTGCCCGTGCTGATGGTAGGTTGATAGTTCTAGCCTAGCTCTCTCAGTGCTCTTTTTACTGAGAAAACTACGATGAACCCTTTCTCACAGTTTTCCCTCAAATGGAGGAGAAGCTTTGACCTCTAGAAGTTTCCAGGATGTCGAGTTCGATGTTATTCGATAGAGATAGGGTTGAGCTCTCTCATTTAGAGCTTTAGATCTTATCAATGAGGGATTATCCCTTGAAAAGTGGGCCTTCCTCCTTCTTTCATGGGCTCTTAACTCCCTCTCCATTCCTATGAATTAATCCTTGTCCTTCCACTACTATTTGGTGATTTTTGGGTTGTTCTGATCATTCATTTTCCTTTGCATCCCTGTATTGTGATAAAGCCTAAGCTATCCGGGAGAAGGAGTGCTTGAAGAGCTTCGGTGAAGGACTCAAAAATCACCAAAGGGAGGCCTCCAACATCAAGGCCATGATTGTAAGCTCTATATTTCATATTTATTAATAAAAAATTTGGTGTTTTCTTTCTATATTTGTCTAATATTTTACACAAATATTCTAATATTCCTTGGTATGTTAAATAATTTATGTTCAATGTATGTTTTGTATTGGATTACGATTTTTTTTGTCTCTTGATCTCTTGCGAGTATTCATATGCCAATAGTAGCGAGGAGCAAGCTTGAGGGAATGTGGATCGAGGCCATCATCAAAGGATTCGAGTACAACATCAGGAATAGGTGGGCCTATTTCCTTTCTCATCTTGTTTTGAATATTAGCTAAGAAAGCTTGCATTAGATAGTATCATAATTTGATAGACCCACTCTAGGGCTAGAGAGATCGCCTTTATCCATAGAGGGGATTTATCTTCACAACAGAATTAGCAACTCCACTAGGGAGATTTAGCCTCTTTGTCTTCCCTTTCCCGGGTTGATTTTGATCAGTTTGGCCAATCATTGAGATCTGATTATGTTTAGGTCTCTATAGGTATGCATAGTGCTTGATTTTTTCTTTAGAGTATCAGGTCTAGGTTCCTACTTCGGTTTTGATTTCTTTTCCAAAGTGTTCCTCGACCAGCGTATATTTTTTCAGACATAGTAGCATTGGCAGCCCTATCTTCTATTGCCTCCTCGCGCTGGTACAATTTCATAGACCAACATGGTTTTTGCTACACAAAGTAGCGCTACCAGCATAGGTTTTGGGGTCTAAAGTAGCACTGAAGACCCTGTTAGAATGGTTTTTTCTATGTAGAGTAGCGCTGGTCCTTAAATTTGAGAATTTTTGGGGGGTTTTTGCTAAAACTCCTAGTGTGTCCTGCTCTCTAAGGTCACCTCTTGCTCTGTGTGTATCAAATTTTTCCTTTTTGGTGTTAGTTTCTTTATGGTGTGCAAAAATATGTCCTATACTTGAAGTGGTAAAAGTGAATTTTGGTTGAGTCTTTGATTCTTTGATTTAATTAATGTTATTGTTTGTTGCTTGTGTGTTTGGAAGGAATATCATTTTCTGTTGATTGAGTATTATTAGTTATTTTGAGACCATAAAGAAAATTATTTTGCATTCATTTAGTTTTTATCTCAAAGTTTACTTTTCGTTAAAGTTCATTAGATCAAATTGCATTGAAAAGTCATTTTTGAGATTTATCATTGAACTTAGATCACATTGTTTAATGATTGAAAGCTTAAAGGTGCATTGAGTGCATTCTGAATCATTGGAAGGTGCATTAAGTAGATTCTCATTTCTTCGAAAAGTGCATTGAATTCGCCTGTCTCTTCACCCCATTCTTCCTCTTCACCTAGTGAAAGTTTGTATTCTAGTAACCAGGAAGCTAAGAAGAAGAAGAGGAGAGGAGGAAGAAGAAGAAAAATAAGCAAAGGGGAAACCAAGGAACCATTGCTTAAAATGCAAATAATGTTGAGAAATCTTCCATTTAGTCCCACAAAGTCAAATTACCTTGCAAGTTATGTAAGGGTGACCACCTTCTTAGGGATTTTCCTAGAATTCCAAATATATTAGAAGTATGGTCCACCAACTCAAATCAGGCTTTTTCATCAACCCCTAGAGATCATGTTGGTGACAAACCCTCAACTAGTTATGCATAGATTACTATTGCATAGTTTTCAAAAAAGAGTTTTTGCATAGATTACATTGCATAATTTTCATCTTTGAATGTTTTGACTTGAATTGGGATAGTGAAAGTGATCTATTTAGGAAAAAAAAAATTGTTGCATTTTTGTTTGTTGCATCACTGCTTGAAACTATTTCCTAAACTAGATAGAATTCATTGAATTGAAAGAATCCTTTTCTAATCCTAGTTGCATTATAGGTATTCAAGTGACATCATTTTGAGCCTTGAAATTGAAAATTTAATCAAGATCAATCTTAAAATTTATTCAGTTAATCTTAAGGAGAATTTTAAATTAATGCAAACATCTAAAGGTCTAGGCTAGAGACATGTTCCTATGTCATTAAGCGTAGCAGTTTTTGCAACAGTCTGTGTTACATTCCGGGGGTGATATCCCATCCAACGTATGGAAGTATATAGAAGTATGCTCCATGTATGAAAATTATAAGGGGACGCTCTCATCATATGGTTACACATTAGATAGCGCTACTACAGAGTGAACTCCCACGTACTGTTGAGTATATATTTGGGGGACCCCACTAGGTTTCAAATATGCCATAGGTAACCGAGTCGGCCGCCTTGTAGACATGATACACTGAACACAACATTTGGGGAGATTGTTTGCCATACGTTAAATCCTCGGTTCACCAAGGTGTATATTGCAGTTTGCAGATACTTGGTAATCCCTTTTGCCTAGATTACCCTTTTTTATTTTTGCTGTTGAATTCTAAAATTTATTGTCCATGATAAAATTTTACCCATGCACAAATCCTTAGTAGATATTAGGTTGAGACTAATGGAAACAATTCCCAAGTTTACCAATCAAGGAATCCCCTCAGATGGGAATCCTGGTCCTTTTCCTTCTTTTAGAAATGTTGGTGCTCCCTGCATGGAAACTTTGTCCCTCCCGGGATTAACCATTTGTTTTCCAGTTTGGTTATTTCCAACCCCCATGGTTCCAAATGTCCAAGCTTCTTCTCAACCAAGTTTTCCTCCACCTGAAAAATGTCAACCTCATGTTGATCCTAAGGTTGACCCCTCACTTTCTTCACCTGTTTCTTCACCCCATTATTCCTCTTCACCTAGTGAAATTCTGGATTCTAACCAGGAATCTAAGAAGAAGAAGAAGTAGAGATGAAGAAGAAGAAGAAAAATAAGAAAGGGAGAAACTAAGCAACCATTGATTCTAATGCAACTGATGTTGAAAAATCTTCCATTCAGTCCCACAAACTAAAATTCCCTTACAATTTATGCAAGGGTGACCACCTTCTTAGAGATTGTCCTGGAATTCCCAAGATATTAGAAGTATGGTCCACTGACTCAAATTAGGCTTTTTCATCAGCCCCTGGAGATCATGTTGGTGAAAAAACCTCAACTAATGATAATAAGGCCCATGGGAAAAATGGGAAAGTCAAATTTCCTTGTAAGTTATGTGAAGGGAATCATCCCATTCACCTTTGTCCTTATATGGATGAAGCCTCCAAAGTGTTGGATAACCTTACGACTTCTCAGCCGCGACTTCTAGCTAGTTATCAGAAGATTTTCCCCAATCCTCTGCTAGTTGATCAAGTGATTGATAAAACTTCATCTCTAGTCTCTGGTCAATTCCACTCTCTCTAAAAGTGAACCCCATGAGTCAATTCCTAACCAACCATTGGTTGAAGAAATTGTTGACTTGATTTCACCTTCAGTTGATCAGGATTTCCCTGCAGAGAGTGAACCTCATACCACTCAGGTTATTTTTGTTTCTTCAGATTCCCATGAATTGGAGGGAAATACTCTTGTTCCAATGATACAAGAGGGCCATCCTCCTGTTCCTGAAACACAAGGGGGCAGTTCACTCGTTCCCACGACACCTCCCCCCCAAGTAGTCTGGTCGCTTCCTTTGATTGCAAGCAACTAACATGATATTTTATTCATTCATACATGCCCTTTGAGATCACGGTACATGCCTATAAATTTTTCATACCTAGCACAATAATAGATGAAGGCGCATCTGTTAGTATTTTGTCTTCAACTAATTGGAAAGCATTCAGTTCCCCACAAGTTCTGATTATTACCCAGAATATGTTAGCGTTTAACAAAGGAACTAGTCAATCATTAGGGATCCTTCCTAAGTTTCCTATTACTTTGGGAGGGAAGACTGTCTATATAGATGTAATGGTTGTCTAAGGCCCTTTTTATTTTAACTTACTCCTTGGGCGTGACTATACTTATGTCATGGGAGCTCTTGTCTCTTCTCTCTTTCGTGTGATTTATTTCCCACATGAAGGAACAATTTTGACCATTGATCAGTTGTCATTCATTGGTCCTAATATGGCTCTCAATCAACCATCATCCCTTAGTGGTCCTACATGTAAGTGGTATCTTCCCCGCCACGAGTTAATTATGTGGCAACTTGTTCCATGCCCATGTCTACTGATAATCTAGTCAATGATATAGTGCACCACGTATTGGGGGAATTGGACCCTAATTTCTAGAGGGTTGTTCTCCCATATGATGAGAACCTCTTGGAAGCCATGACCTCTTATGGGCCATGTTCAGGTTTACGAAGTAGATTTCCTGGTCTTGTGTCAATCTCCTTAAAAAATGAAACAAGATCATCAGAGCAGAGTTCCTTATCTTGTGTTAAACTCGTTAAAAAATGAAACAAGGTGTCATGAGGATAGTTCTTTTACTATTTCAACCTCATTAAAAAATGAAATAGGTCCCTATGAGCATAATTCTTTTACTGTGTCAAGCTCGTTAAAAAATGAAACAAATCTCCTTTCAATTTGAGTCTTTGATTAGATCTTGTAAATTCCCAGTCGAGTCTTTCACTTGCTCTCGTAATTGAACCTTTATTCCATGCACCTGTTAGTAACCCGTAGTCTACTTAGGTGAGTGAATTTAAGTTTGGGAGGCATGTACCTTGAATTGAGTCACCATGGTAGGGGTATGCAACCTTATTTCAAGCATATTTTGTCTCTATTTCAAGCTTGTAAAAAAATAAAGCCAATTTCAAGCATAGTTTTCCCATGTTTCAAGCTTGTGTTAAAAAATGAAACCATCCTCATCCTACCTCTTGTGATTGTCATTTTATCAGCCTGTGTTTTCCAAATGAGCCATGGTTTTCTCATTCCATCGTTACCATTTTCTTTGTCGATCATATGCTTTCACTTGGTTTTCCCCTTTCTTAAGGAACCATTGTGATGAGTGGTCTTGCTAGCCAACCTCTTTAACTTTACTTGTTTTGAGCAGTTTCATCATCACCGAAACCAGTTGCTACCTTTTTTACCACTCTTTCCTCTAGAAGGAGTTGAATTTAAGCTCTTTTTTTAATCTCAAAAAATGAAAATATTGTTGATTAATTGTCATTTCCAACTCGTTAAAGTAAATGAATTGACGTGGTCTCAGTATACATTTACCCATTTTTTTCGGGCTGAGATTAACTATTTACAAAAAAGGAATACCTTGATCGAACATGGTCAAGAGGTTCTCTCGAATATTATTTTCTGTCGTTTCAGATTCGAGGGACAATTGAAAAAAAGGGACATGATGGATTTTTCTTTTCTGTTTCCTTTTCAAACTCCCTAAATATGAAAAGGGCACCAAGTTACTCTTCTGTCGGACTCATTAAATGTTAAACGGTGAAAGACTTATTACCATGACGAGACTGGGTTCCCCCTTCTTAGGGCTCATTAAAATTAGTGGGATGGATTAATTCCAAGAATGACTTACACACTCAGCATATGCTATCCTATTCACAATGTCTATAAAAAATAAAGAGGTACTCGTTAGCAATAATGAGGAAAAAATGAAAGTGAAATATCTTATGTGTTTTGGGCAGCTTGTCGCTCTTGCACATGACACTCATCTATCATTGGGGATATCTTTCATTCGTCATTTTTCCTTCGTGGGTTTTGGAAATCCATTTTCCTCTCAGTTGATCACTATTTATGTCATCATAACCTATGATCCCATTTCAGTCAAATGCTGCCACACTCCGGAGTCGTGTCACCAATATGTTCAAGAGAAATCCTTTTTGTCAAAGTAAAACATTCTCTTCTTATTTGAACCTCTTTGTTATAGTCCTGAATCACTCCTATTATCTTTAGATATCCGTTGTTTCATGTCGATGATGTGGGAATCATTATGCCTCTCCTTCGATGAATCACTTCCTATTGACTTAAGCTCATTATCCAGGAAGATGGTTTAGAAACTCCTTTTTAGTACATTGGATCTTACATGCCTAAATGGAAATTTATTCATTTTCAACGATAGGTTCACATCATTTGCCTTCGATTAGATGATTCTGCAAGTGTTCAAATTCAACTAATTTATTCACATGTTTAGATTATGTTGTTGTACCTTGAGTGCCATCTTCATTATTGCTGGTTTCTGTCATGCATGTTAACAATTCTCATCATTGACCGATAATCAAGTATCTACTACCATGTTTGACATCATAACATCTATTCACATGGCTATATTTGTACGTTAGGTATGTTATCACTCCCTTCATTTCCCAAGGTTGAGAAAGGAGACTGGAGGAGGTAACCTCAAACCAATATTTAGATTTGGTAGATAGCCCTACCAAACTAGAGAGGGATATATCGATGTAAATTTCAAATTCAATGAGATGTCCAGAAAGGAAATGATCGTAGGCTAGATATAGGCTCAGTGATTTTGATTAGGTTTTGTTTTGAATTTTTCTAGATAAGAGTGTCAGTCAAGGAACTAAGTCTAGGTTTTAGGTTTGAATTCAAATGAACATCTGTAGAGATGAAGATGAGGCTAGGTAGGTATAATTAGAAACATACTTATATTATCATTTTGGTATAGGTTTTGAAATGAGAGAGTCAAAATGAGCGTATTACATGAATTCATTCATCAGAGAAAGTAAAAAAAAATTATGAAAATCTTATAAAACAGATCACAAAAAGTAAGAATTATGTTTATAGACTCATAAGTTTTATCATATAGAAGCATACACGTGATATCATGGAAGCATAAACATTCAATTTGATGGTTTTACTAAGAAAAAAAAATTCTAATAAGCATACCACTGGAGTCTCAAAATTATAGCTGCAACATCTCTTTGATTTCAATGTAAAATATTGTACATAAGCTCCACACTGCAATATCAACTATCCAACCTCTAAAAAGACTTGATTTGGAGTACATATATATAATAAAGAATATGCCACCTCATTGGGTCGAAACCTGATCCAAAATACATCATAAATGCACCTAATGAGTCATTACCTGGAATTTAGGGAAGTTAGAAACAATCCCCCCCAAATTTAGCTAATAATTAGGAGTCTTTGTATCCTTTAGTAATTACATGATTCCTCAACAGTGAGGGGCATAAACAGACTTTCTTATCCATAAAACAGCTCATGGGACATCTGTAACCTCTATATTTTGATTATTTTTCATTGACACCTATCCAGATAGCACCCAAGACAGAAGCGTCATGTGTCACACAGAAGTGTCATGTTTTTTAGTAGAAGTGTCGCGTGCCTTGGAGGGTGTTTTTAGGTGGCTTTAGGCATATTCCTGTTGATATGAAGATTGTGAAAGGTAGTCGTGGATGTCCTATATCCAACCCAATCTTAAAATTGAAAAAATACCTTTTGTAAGGCCTTCAAAGCCTCAGTTGTCCAAGCTTACTCTAGAAGTGCCACGTGCAGTGAAAATTAGTGGCAGAAACATGAAAAATAGGGTGTATTTTGAGATTTTCTTCAAAAAATAGGGGGTGTCATGAAAAACCAAGACCATATCTAGAATGTAAACTCCAAGATAAATCCATCCATGTAAAGAAAACCTTCATTGGGCCCTCTTAGGAAAAGCGTCATGTGGCTACGCAACTCATTTGCAAGGTTGAAATTTACATAATTTGCCAAAAATTCTTAAAAATTGCCGAATTTTTTTCCACATCATCCTTGAATGATGATCTAAATAACTAAGGATGCCTCAGCTAGCAAGCCCAAGTTGTCTTTCTTTTTTAACTTAATTAGGGTTTATTTAAGCTTTTTCTTCAAATTTTTAACCCTGATTTTGGAAATTTGGTTCTTGGGGAAGTAGTGTCTCGCCATGTGCCTCTATAGGTTTTTGTTTATTTATTCCTTCTTCAAGAGATTATCTAAATGATCATTCATCCTGTCAAGCCAGAACTCTTTTTCTTGCTCTATTTCAGCAGCAATCAAATCATTAAAACTTTGTTGACCTAATGGAGGAGATAACTCTGCTTCTTGTTAGTTTTTATTGGTTAATTCTCTTGTTCTTAGCCTCCTTGGATTTATTTCAGCCTCCTTGTCTTCCAAATTATCAACATATACTACTACTTGTCCCTTACCTTTGTCTGCCTCAAGATCTTCCTTTGGTTTTCTTTGGAGCAATTGTTTCACCTTCAATTGCATATTTTCTTGTTGTAGGAATGTTATCATGAAATTTTCCCTTGAGAGGTTGTCATTGAGTGCTGTTATATCTGCATGATTTTCCCTTATTATCTCCTCAATTGACTTGTTTTTCACCTACTCTCCCATGTCAACCTCCATAGGTTCTTGATCCTCATGTTACTGCAAGGGTGACTCACTCTCATGCTTATGTGGCTGCTCCATGGTTTCTCTTTTCTCAGCTGTAGGTTCAGGTGAAATCACACCTTTGGTAATCATAGGAGAAAAAACCATCCTTTTACATTTCTCATAATTTTGAGTGACTTCTACCCTTGGCATCTTTGGAACTTATGCTTGTCTACTTGAAGAGCCAACCTCCTTTGGCTTTGGTGATGTTGATGCTATCCTCTGAATGATGTGTGGACTAGTAGTAGGCACAAAGGCAACTATCTTGATGAATGTTTCCCAAGACATATTGATTTTTGAGAGCTGATGCAAAATTATAACCTTGACCAAACCATAGTGGAAAAAATTATTGTGGTGATCCTTGCCTTTAATTTGTACTTTTTCAGTCATTTTGACCAGACTCCTGAATAGATAATGAGGCAAATTGAGTGGCTTGGTGGCAGTGAAATGCATAAATAGCCTTATGTGGTACTAGTACAATATTGAGAAACTCCCTTCAAATGTAAACTAATTCATGATCAACTTCATCAAAGGGGCATACCTGTCAAGTAAATTCCTGAAAGGAAATATGTGTTCGGGAGCATCTTTGCAATGTGGTTTTAAGAACATTTTATAGTTCTCAATGTTAGAAAATTATATATTACAGAACAATGCAACACATAAAATATGCAGAAAAGACAAGCACACAAAACAAATAAAACCAGAGAGACACAGATAGACGTGGTTCACCCAGTTTGGGCTACATCCACCCCAAACAACCAATCCTTCCTTTCTATTATCCAACAAAATGAAGAGACACAACCTACAACAGATCCGCTGTAATATCCCATGTTCTCTCTCACAGTCTCCCTATATGTTTCTCACTCTGAGAATACACATACAATACACAACCGCAATACCATACCCTCATACAAGTGAGGGGTTTCCTTCTAGGGAAAAATACCCTAAACTAAACATAACTTCTAACGTCTGATCATCTACCTAATGAACGACCCAGTTTGACTAGAAATTACTATACTTTTACAAGGCAATTTTACATCTATTTTTAGCTTCGGGGGTGCTGCACCCGAAACCCCCTGCTAGGGGGGGCTCCATAAAGTCGCAGCCGCCCCCTTGGACCCCCTAGGTAGAGTTTAATTACGGGCGGTGTTGTCGCCCCATTAAGGTATAGGGGTACAATTCTGCGATACAAAATAAACAAGATAATCAGGCTCCACGCCCAACACTTAATGTCGAATTCCATCCCTTTGAACCAGATTTATCCATGGTTCGAGATACATGTTTTTGAGGCTATATCATCTTCTAATATAGTGAATTCAATGCCTGATATGTTATAATTATCTCTACTAAATATAGTGGCAAAAAGGCTTGTCAATTGAGCATCAGATCCTACCTCTTGGATTATTTCACAAAACCTTAAACAACCACTGTCTTCAAAGGATTTCTTGCCATAGGGAGAAGCATTGATCTCCTGAAAATTAGATGGATCAAATCTGGAATGATGACCTCCCTTGTTAGGCTTTCTCTTCTCACCTTACATGATGTTTTTTAGGAAAAGAAAACCCTAGCTTGTTGTGAAGGACAAGGAAGATGAAAATTAGGAAAATAGGGGATGATACAGTGGGTTTTAGGGTCATAAATGAGATGGAATAGTGTTAGGGAAAAATCCCTAAAAATTTGGGGGAGAAGGATGGTGAGTCAAAAACACAACGCTAGTGAAATATTTGGAAATGGGTATAGGAAAGATGGAAAAATGGTCAAAACATAGAGTTTTCCTAGTTTCTGTGCAAAAACGTAGTGAAAACTAGGGTTTGAGTTAAAACGGGGGTTATGAGAGGTATGAATGCTATGTAAATATTTGGTAAGGTATAAGAGCGATGTGTGAAGGTTTGTATGTGATGACACTAGGGGTTTTCCAACTGAAGCAAGCTAAACATCACAACAATCCAAAAACGTAGTTGAAAACCCTATAAGAGGGAATCCACATTTTGCTGAATAAATTGAGCTGAATGAAAGATAAGGAATGATCACTTACTATTTTAGGAGCACCTGAACCTTGAGAAATGCTGAATTGACCCTTTTGATGGCTTTTGGAGCTTCAAAGGTAAAAGCGTAGAACACTGCCAAAAGCATAGCATAGGGCAGTCTTGAAACACTTTTGGTGGTTGTCTTCAATCTTTGAATAGTTGTGGAGTGTTGTGAGCATGAGAGAGGAGCTCTTTTGAAAGCCAAAGGATAGAATGGACTCAAAAATATTGATTTCCCTTTATAACTCAGAGACTTTTCTTTTTTTCTTTAGTGAAATCAAAAGTAGTTTGAGAAAAATTCCTTTCTGAAAAAGTTTGACCATGTAGCATACTTCTTAAGAAAGGAAAAATTGCCTTTACTTTATTTCCTATATTTTCTGACTCACAATGAAGGTGTTTTGAATTATGAAAATGACTTTATTTTCCTTTCTTTCATGACATTATTTGGATATTATGATGGCGAAACATAGGAAGCTTAGACCATGACCTAGATGAGGGTGTGTTGACTGATCTATGACCCTAGATTGGTGATGAATGACATGAACTTGAAATCTATGATGACCATGAGTGGGGTGAAGGGAGAAACATCAGACCTAGACAACATTCAGTGAACAAAAATTATTTTATAATGCATTTGAAATATAAATTTTGACCAAGGACCACTACCAAGTAAACCTGAAAGAGAGTATTTGATGACTGAACATTTAGACACTGACATTGGCTCCAGCTAGGGATGTAAGCTCCTTCAGGAGGTGTTAAGAACACTGTAGATCAGGTAGCCTCATCTATTGGGAAATCTAGTAAAAAATAAAACACTAGATACTCAAATGACTAATTGATACAAAAACTGACTTTGACTCAAAAAATTGACTACTGACTGAACTTACCTATGGCAGTATACCATTGGGATCTTAGGGCCTTCACCTCAGGCTTCAAATCCTAATGATAACCACCCACCTACTGAATACACACACACACACACACACACACACACACACACAATCATGCAATATGATCCCTATAGTGTAACCAATCCAACAAATGACTACTTACTTGAATCCTGCTCACACTTTCCTTGAGCAAGAAAAAGGAAAAAAATATTTTCGACTCAAAGTTTCCACTGAACATGTGCTCATGATCAATAAATACAAGAATATTCATCTTCCTAGATGGTTGCAACAAACTGATCAAAGGATCATAGAGAACATGCAACGTAAGCTTTTTTGGATGATTTAAAACAGGAAAACAAACCTCCTTCAAACTGTTGGTTTGTCTATGTGATGAAAATGATCACCTTCATCAATAAATGTTACAACGTCGACCTTCATTACTGGTTATAGAAAATTTTCCATAGGATCCTGATTTTTTTTTTCTTTCTAATTTGGAGGAATCAAGAAACATCCTTCTATTGCAACTGGCTACTCTTCATGATGAATTTCAGCAAGAGTGTGCTCTTGGTCTTCAAAAAATTCTGAACATATAGATGAGAAAGTTTCCTCTTGAAACAAAAATACAAGAAATGTAATCTTTGAAGAAGAATCTAAATTACTCTCCTCATCAATGTCTTGTTCTCCTAAACACTGTTGAATACCTTCATATAATTAAAGGGAATGATCGTGAAATTTATCAATTTATTGTTGATGATTATTATGTTTAGTCAGAGAAGACATTGTTTGCTGGAAATTATCATGAATACGTTCTTCTTTTGCAAGATTCTTTTGACCAAAATCATATCTTTCAATGATCTCTTCTTTATCCTTGACAATCTGATCAATTTCATTTCCAGCTGTAGAAATTGTTGTTTGTTGAGAATCCACCTAAATGTCATGGAAAAAAACCTCTTCTGTTTCCTCCCGATGAGAAAATAAAGCAAACCAAGCTTCTTAAATCTCATAAGATAGTAAATCCTGATCATAGATGTCAATTCCCATATGATGAAAAGGATCATCAAAATTTCCATAAAAAATTCTATCGGCACTATATTACAAAATGCTGCATAGAAATATTTAAGAGAACGTAGACTAGCAGATGGTAACTTCTCATATCAAAACCTTTCTCTTTCTTCTAAGGTCTCCATAAATATATTCATCAAGAATTCTTCATGAATTTCAACTCGTAGCCTATGTATTTGCATATGAAACTTAATTAAATAAAGAGAAACCTCTTCTCCTTCTTGATATTTAAATTTGGGAAGATGGGTTAACCAATCAACACAAGGCATCAAGTTTGGAAAAACAAAGATATGAGATCTATCCATAGGAGCATACCTTATAGCAGTTGAATCCATCTTGAAAACAATGAAGTTACCAAAAGTTCTTCAAACTACCGGTTTTTGAACAGAGGAGTCACCATGAAAACTTTGATTTTTTAGATTCTTCAACAATGGAGTCCCTAGGTGAAAGATGCATAGCATTCTTGTGCCTGACCACTTCTCACCATAAAAAATTAGATCTAATATTTTATGTTCTTTCCCAGGAAATATTTAACCTTCTCTCCCTGGAAACGACACCAAAATTTTTATCACTCCCTCTGTTTCCCAAGGCTGAGAAAGGAGACTGAAGGAGGTAACTTCAAACCAATCTTTAGATTTGGTAGCTAGCCCTAAAAAATCAGAGAGGGATCTCTTAATGTCAATTCACAGTCAATGAGATCACTGAAAAGGAAATTATCTTAGGCTAGATATAGGCTCACTGATTTTTATTAGGTTTTGTTTTGGATTTTTCTAGATAGGAGTGTTAGTCAAGGAACTAGGTCTAGGTTTTAGGTGTGATTTCAAATGAACAGCTGTAGAGATGAATATTAGGCCAAGTATGTATACTTAGAAACATACTTATATTTTCATTATGGTATAGGGTTTGAAATGAGAGATTCATAATGAACATATTACATGATTTCATTCATCAGAAAAAGTAAAACAAATTTATGAAAATGTTATAAAACAGAGCACAAGAAATCTGTACTTTTTTTATAGACTCATAAGATTTATCATATAGAAGCATATATGTGATTTCATGGAAGCATAAAAGTTTAATTTGATGGTTTTAATGAGAAAAAACAATGCTAATAAGCATACCACTGGAGTCCAAAAATTATAGCTGCAATCAGAGAAATTTTGAGGTCTAAAATGGGCCTCCTAAGAAAAATGTACAACCAAAATAAACTTTATAAGAACCAATAGGATTTAAGATGATGATGTCAACCATGGGGGATAATTCACCATTTTTGGGGTAAAAAATTAAAAATATTAATAAATAATAAAATAATATAATTACTTTTTCAACTTATCTCCCTAAGATTTTACTCAAATTTCAAGGGAGAGTACTCGTTGGATGCAAAATTTAATTCATTATCCAAGGAGTACCCATGTTGCATACTTTCGATGGACTCTACTACATGAAAAATGAAAAATACATGAAAAAACGTGATTGAAATCATGTTTTTCATGTATTTATCATTTTTCATGTAGTGGAGTCCATCGAAAGTATGCAACATGGGTTCTCCTTGGATGAGGAATCAAATTGTGCATCCAATGAGTGTTCTTACTTGAAATTTGAGTAAACCCATAGGGAGATAAATTGAAAATACGAGTTGAAAAAATAGTTTTTCATTTTTTCCCTCTAAAATTTGATGATGTAATCTAATCTTCTTTTTTTATTTCCATTATTATTTTATAATTTTCTTAGGAGGCCCATTTTAGACCTCAAATTCCCCTAATTGAACATGTCTTTGATTTCACTATAAAATATTTTACATAAACACCACACTGCAATATCAACTATCCAACCTCTAAAAAGACTTGAGTTGGAGTGCATATAGAAAATAAATAATTTTCCACCTCATTAGGTCGAAACCTTATCCAAAATACATCATAAATGCACCTAATGAGTAATTACCTAGAATTTAGGGAAGTTAGAAACAATCCCCCGAAATTTAGCTAATAACTAGGAGTCTTTGTCTCCTTGAGTAATTACATGATTCCTCAACAATGAGGGGCATAAAAAACTTTATTATCCATAAAATAGCTCATGGGATAACTGTAACCTCGATATTTTGATTATTTTTCATTAACACCTATCCAGAAAGCATCCAAGACAGAAGCGTCGTGTGTCACACATAAGCGTCGCGTTTTTTAGCAGAAGCGTCACATGCCTTAGAGGGAATTTTTAGGTGGCTTTAAGGCATATTATTGTTGATCTAAATATTGGGAAAGGTAGCCCTGGATTTCATCTATCTAGCCCAATCTTAAAACTGACAAACTCCTGCAAGGCCTTCAAAAACTCATTTTTCCAAGCTTACTCCAAAAGCGTTGCGTGCCTTGGAGGGCATTTTTAGGTGGCTTTAAGGAATTTTCCTGCTGATATAAATAATGGTAAAGGTAGACCTGGATGTTAGATTTCCAACCCAATCTTAAAGCTGACAAAATACCTCCTGCAAGGCCTTCAAAACCTCATTTTTCCAAGCTTACTCCAAAAGTGTTGCATGCAGTGAAAATCAGTCGTAGAAACATTAAAAATAGGGTGTATTTTGAGTTTTTCTTCAAAAATAGGAGGTGTCATGAAAAACCAAGACCATATCTATAATTTACACTCCAATATAAATCCATCCATGTAGAGAAAACATTCATTGGACCCTATAAAGAAAAGCGCTGTGTGGCTATGCGACACTTCTGCAAGGGTAAAATTTACAAAATTTTCTAAAAATCTCAAAAAATGCCAAAAATGCTCAAAACATGATGAATTTTTGTCCATAGCAGCCTTGAATGATAATATAGATATCTATGTATGCCTCATCAAGAAAATCCAAGCTGTCTTTCTCCTTTAGCTTAATTAGGGTTTCTTTAAGATTTTTCTTCAAATTTTTAACCCTGACTTTGGAAATTTGGTTCCTAGTGAAGTAGTGTCTTGCCATGTGCCTTTCGAGGTTGTTGTTTCTTTCTGAATTATTTAAGAGCTTCTCTAAATTATCATTCACCCTATGAAGCCAAAACTCTTTTTATAGCTCTATTTTAGTAGCAGTCAAATCATCAAAACTTTGCTGACCTAATGGAGGAGATAACTCTGCTTCTTGCTCTTTTTTCTTGGTTAATCCTCTTGTTATTGGCCTCCTTGGATTTATTTCAGCCTCCTTGTCTTCCAACTAATCAAAATCTACAACTAATTTTCCCTTACCTTTGTTTGCCTCAAGATCTGCCTTTGGTTTTCTTTGGAGCAGATGTTTCACCTTCAATTGCATATTTTCTTGTTGTAGGAATGTTATCATGAAATTTTCCCTTGAGAGGTTGTCCTTGAGATCTACTATCTCTACATCCTTTTCCCTAATTACCTCCTCATCTAACTTGTTTTCCACCTACTCTACCATTTCAACCTCCATAGGTGCTTTCTCCTCATGTTGCTGCAAGGGTGACTTACTCTCATGCATAGGTGGCTGCTCCATGGTTTCTCTTTGCTCAACTGCAGGTTTAGGTGAAAGCACACCTTTGGTAATAATAGGAGCGAAAACCATCCTTTTACATTTCTCATAATTTTGAGTGACTTCTTCCCTTGGCATCTTCGGAACTTCTAGTTTTCTACTTGAAGAGCCTACCTTCGTTTTCTTTGTTGATGTTGATGGTATGCTCTGAATGATGGGTGGACTGGTAGCAGGCACAAAATAAATTCTCTTCATGGATGTTTCCCAAGACATATTGATTTCTGAGAGCTGTTGAAAAAATATAACCTTGACCAAACCATGGTGGAAAAAATTAGTGTGGTGATCCTTGCCTTTGCTTTATATTTTTCAGTCATGTTTACCAAACTCCTAAATAGATAATGAGGAAAATTGAGTGGCTTGGTGGTAGTGAAATGCGTCAATAGCCTTATGTGGTAGTGGTACAATCTTGAGAACCTCCCTTCACATGTAAAATAATTCACGATCAACTTAATCAAAGGGGCATATCTGTCAAGTAAATTACTGAAAGGAAATACATGTTCATGAGCATATTCGAAATGTGGTTTTAAGAGCATTTTATAGTACTCAATGTCCAATTCCATCCCTTTGAACCATATTTCTCCATGGTTCGGGATACCTGCTGCTGAGGCTATAGAATCTACTGATATAGTGAATTCAATTCCTGCTATGTTAGCCTTATCTCTCCTAAAGCTGGTCACAAAAAGTCTTGTCAATTGAGCATGACAACCTATCTCTTGGATTATTTCACAAAACCTTAAACAACCACTATCTTCAGAGGCATTCTTGGCATAGGGAGAAGCATTGATCTCCTGCAAATTAGATGGCTCAAATATGGAATGATGACATCCCTTGTTAAGCTTTCTCTTCTCACCTTCCATGATGTTTTTAGACAAAAGAAAATCTTATCTTTTTGTGAAGGACAGGGAAGATGAAAATTAGGAAAATAGGGGATGATGATACAATGGGTTTTAGAGACAGAAATGAGATGGAATGGAGTTAGGGAAAAATCCATAAAAATTTGGGGGAGAAGGATGGTTAGTCAGCAACACAATTCCAGTGAAATGTTTGGAAATGGGTATGGGAAAGATGGAAAAATGGTCAAAACACAGAGTTTAGCTAGTTTCTCTGCAAAAACGTAGTGAAAACTAGGGTTTGAGTGAAAATGGGGGTTATGAAAGGTATGAATGCTATGTAATGATTTGGTAAGGTATAATATTTTTGTGTGAATGTTTGTATGTGATGAAACTAGGGGTTTCACAACTGAAGCAAGCTAAACATCACAACAATCCAAAAACATAGTTGAAAACCCTAGAAGAGGGAATCCACCTTTTGCTGAAGAAATTGAGTTGAATGAAAGATAAGGAATGTTCAATTACTGGTTTAGGAGCACCTAAAACTTGAGAAATGTTGAATTTACCCTTTTGATGGATTTTGGAGCTTGAAAGGAAAAAACATAACACTCTACTAGAAGCATAGCGTAGGGCATTATTGGAACAATTTTGGTGGTTGTCTTCAATATTCGGATAGCTGTGGAGTGTTGTGAGCATGAGAGAGGAGCTATTTTGAAAACCAAAGGATTAAATGAGCTCGAAAAGCTTCATTTCCCTTTATAACTCACAAAATTTTCTTTTTGTCTTTAGTGAAATCAAAATAACTTTGAGAAAATTTTACTTTTTGAAAAACTTTGACCATGTAGCATACTTATTGAGAAAGGAAAATTTTTCTTTGCTTTATTTCCTATCTTTGCTGACTCCCAATGAAGGTGATTTGATTAATGACAATGAGTTTGTTTTCCTTTCTTTAATGACATGACTTGGACATTATGATTTCAAAACAAAAGAAGCCTAGACCATGACCTAGATGAGGTTGTGTTGACAAATATATGACCCTAGATTGGTGATTAATGTCATGACCTTGAAATGTATGATGACCTTGAATGGGGTGAAGGGAGAAGCATCAGACCTAGAAAAAATTTAGTGAACACAAATTATTTGAGAATGTATTTGAAAACATAAAATTTTGACCAAGGACCAATACCAAGTAAATCTGAAAGAGAGTATTTGATCACTAAACATTTAGACACTAACATGGTATATTGAGATCGAGATGGAGACCCTGGATCACATTTGCCATTATCCAGTATACTTGGAGTTATTGAGTAGTCATGATTGTACACATGATCTTGTCTATAAGGATGGTTGGGTCCATGCCATGGATCTATTTCCATGATCACCTTGAGGCGGATGGCTGCAACCATTTTGTGGGTTCATGTTTTAACTGATGGCTATTATAGGGACATTTTTTTAGGCATACTCATATCAGAGATGTCGTATATTGTATTATGTTTGATTTGGCAGGTTTCTGGGCGGTATTCTGAGTTCTTTGCCATGGTTCGTAAATCATTTCACCCATCACTCCTCATTATGCCTTCATGCTTTAGGGGGAATCTCTTACATATTAATTTTTAACCCTACCCAATTCCCATCCCTGATCTTGAAGTACCCTCTGACGAATCCTGTGCAGTATATCCACCTGGAAAAAATACATAAATACATCCTCTAAAGACTAAAAGAAAGATGCCTTGAAATATCATTGGAGAAACTTAGCTAAAACCCTAAATTTCTGGGTCAACGCACTTCTCTAGTTTTCTACCTGTGCTAATGGCAGGTTGAAAGTTCCAGCCTAGCACTGACAATGCTCTTTTGACTGTGAAAACCAAGCTAAACACGTTCTTGTAGTGTTTCCTCAAATGGAGGAGGAGCTTTGACCTCTAAAAGTTTCCAGGACAATGAGTTGGATGTTATTCAGTGGAGATAAGGTCGAGCTCTCTCATTTAGATCTTTGATCTTATCAATGGGGGATTATCCCTTGAAAATTGGACCTTCCTCCTTTCACGAGCTCGTAACTCCCTCTCCCTTCCTATAAACTGATCCCCATCCTTCGACTATTTATTGGTCATTATTGGGTTGGTATGATCATTCATTTTCCTTTGCATCCTTGTATTGTGATAACTCCTAATCTATCCGGGAAAAGGAGTTCTTTAAGAGATTCGGTGAAGGACTCATACATCACCAAAGGGAGGACTCCAACATCAAGGCCACGATTGTAAGCTCTCTCTTTCATATTTATTAATAAAACATCTATTGTTTGTAGAAAATTTCTAACACAACTCTGATACCATGTAGAAATTATATAAAAGGATTTAATTTGATCATGCAATGTACTAAAACAAGATATTGAATCCTTCTACAATATTTGTGAAATATAAATCACGATCTCTCAATCACATGCAAGTAAGAGAAACAAGTAAATCAATCACACAACCCAAGTTGTTTTTAGGGATTTCAGTTGCTCAAAACCCCTCTATCATATATTGTACATAGTCAAAGAATCATGAAAAAATACAATGCTTTCTCACACTGAGAAAATCCTGCACTATCCTGACTGAATCACATTGATCCTACACAAAACTGACTAGCAATTCATAGGAAAAAATGACCAACACTTAGCCAATTATCAGCCCCTTCTTAGCACAGCTTTGCTCACACAATTCCTAGGCAATTAATCCCTATTAAATAGGATAATCAACCTTCCTTGACTACTCAATCCCTATGGAGCCTTCCTATAACTTTATAACTGCACATGGGCAGTTCGCTAAAAATATAACTGATAGTTTACTTTTATTTAACCTTTGTCTCAACTTGGTATCCATCAGAATTGACATGCATGCAACTATTAATAGTGAATCATCAGTTACTTGGTAGATCACTACTTGTGAATTAAATATATTTTAATTCACTTGTTCTTCCACTAGCTCATCAATCAGTTAGAACTAGTTAAATTTATTTTAACTCAATTAATGCAAGTTAACTGATCACACTCACGCCACACTAGTACTACAACTGAAACTGGAACTTGTAAATAATATAATCACTCTACATGCCTATCCTTTGACCCTCAACTTGAAATTATTGAGCTAACTAAGTCTGTCACACTTAGTTAACTATTACAAGTTGTTATGAGATAAGATTACAATTTAATTTTAATTTAATTAAGGATAATTAAATCAAAAGCCTCACATGGTAACCATTTTTTGGTGCTATTTTCTAGATTTTGTTTATGGATGCCAATTTCACTGATTCTTTTTCCAAATTTCAACACTCCCTCTCAACAAGAAAGGAATCAATCTGTCCCAATCTTGTACCTTTGGAATGTTCTGCATGCAACACTTATCTAGCGTTGCTCGCACATGCAACTCTCCTGAAACTAAATAGCCTCCAACCAATTGAATCAGTATAATGCAAGTTTCATCAGAGTCTTTTGACTACTGCTAACTACTACACATGTCTACTGGACTCTCTGCGCAGTTGCTGACATCTGCATCCATGCACTCTACAGTGCTTCCAACTCTGATCTGCACTCCAGTATCTGACACCTGTCATTTTTATTTCTGTCCTCCTGACATCTGACTGCATCAATCTAATTGATCCTTCCTGCTATTTATGTACTGTGGGCTCCTCGTAGCCAGGTTAGATCCATGAGACACATCATCTCAATGGAACCTGCCCAAATTTCTTCTTGGGATCATATCTTCACATCGCCCCACCTCACACCTAGAGGTATAGTTGCATGTACTCCCTCTGCCCATCTATCTCAAAATTTTCCCCTCCTGGAGGTCTCTACTTAAGTGGACTCTTCCACTCAGTCTCCTCTATGATTCTCCAATTGTGGCTGCTCCACAACCTTCTGAGAGTGCTTCTGAGGATGCATGTTGAGAGATATTTTCTTCCTCTCAAACACCAAGTAATTAACCACTTCTTTTATCCTCAAAGCCTTGCATTCATCCTCAACCTCGAGAGCATACAGGTTCTTAACACTTGACCTGATATACTTCCCATGGCTATGTGTTTAAGGAACACCTTTCCTTTTCTAAACATCACCTCGTAACCAAAATCTTCCAATAATGTTACAGAGACAAGATTCTTCCTTAGGCATGGAATATACAAAATATATGCTAGTATGAGAGGGGAGCTAGACTCCTTCTGAAAGGTAAATGTACCTATTCCAGTCGTGTTATACCTTCTTCATCTCCAAACACTATGTTCTATTGGAGGTCCTTCTCCTCCAAGTCATTGAAGAGATATCTATTCCCCATCATATGGAACGAGGCACCATTGTATAGATACCACATGCATCCCATTGCAGTGTTGGCCATGCATGCAATGAGATTAAAATCAAGCTCTAATTGTGAAGCCAATGCTTCACCCACTGCAACTACAAGCTCCTTCTTGCTTGCCTTATCCTATGGAAAATTATAAGCATAGTTCCCATGTTCGTGACAGTGAAAACATCTGATCTTGGAAAATTATCTCTTTCCCTCTTCGCCTTGGGATTTATTTCCCTTAGCCTTATTTTGTTTTCCCACTACCACACAATATTCTTTGTTGTTGGTGTTGGAGGTTCCATCTCTAGTGCTCCACCTTATCTCTTGTATTACCAAATTTGACCATTGTCACTCCTAATCTGGTAACTTCTCCCTCCCGTTCACAGAGTCTTGGTAACTATGCCAGCTCTTGGGAAAGCCTAGAAGTGCTAGGCTCACCAATTCATCATCGGCTATGTTCACACCAACACTTCCAAGCTCATCTTGACATTGAGTGAACTTCACCAAGTATGTTGGTACCGTCTCACCCTCCTCTTTCTTGATATTTCTGAGTTTGTATTTCAACACCAACTTCCTTTAGTCGCTGCTATTCTGAAATAGATCTGTTAAGGCCTTCCACATAGCATATGGAGTTGTCTTTCCATGGAGACTCGAGACAATGTGATATTGAACTCCCTATAACAAGATCCTCCTCACCTTTGCTACCTTCTTCTGTCATGCATCAAGAATTTGGGCATCTGCCAGGGAAACTTTTAGGGGCTAATATCCACAAGTGGGCTAATTTTCCATTCTTTTTCCAAAAAAAATATTCGCCAATTTCCCTTTTTTTGAAAATTGATTCACCCAAATTTTACAGTATAAAATTATTTTACCCTAAAAATCGCCAAAATTTTATATAAGCTAATATAAAATAATTAGAAACCTAAATAGTTTTACAAAAGTATCATAAATTTTTTTACAATTTACATATTGGGGAGTAGTAATATTCGCCGAGGTTTCTAAACTTTAAGATAAAATTCCGTCCTTAAAATTTTCCCTTGCATCTGTTGCAGCGCGCTTGGGAATATCATTATCTATGAATTATTTCAACCCATTGTCCTCCAAAATTTCCTCCATCCTTTCCTTCCATGAAGTATAATTTTAACTGCCCTCGAGTACATATTTGAATCTCAAGCCATTGAAAGACATCTTGATCCGCTTCTAGCTCCAAAGAAAGTATCTGCAAATTTGAATATTGTTCAACACATACTTAATTTTTTCTCCACTATTTTGATTCATGGCACTCTGATACCATGTAGAAAATATCTAACACAACTCTGATACCATGTAGAAATTTTATCAATGGATTCAATCCGATCATGCAATGTACTAAAATAAGATATTGAATCCTTCTTCAATATTTTTGGAATATAAATCATGATCGCTCAATCACATGCAAGTAATAGAAAGAAGTAAATCAATCACACAACACAAGATGTTTTGGGAAATAGCCTACTCAAAACCCATCTATCCATATTTACATAGTCAAAGAATCATGAAACAATACAATGCTTTCTCACACTGAGAAAATCCTGCACTATCCTAACTGACTCACCTTGATCCTACACAAAACTGAATAACGATTCATAGGAAAAACTGACCAACACTTAGCCAATTCTCAGCCCCTGCTTGGCCCAGCCTTGCTCACACAATTGCTAGGAAATTAATCCCTATTTAATAAGATAATAAACTTTCCTTGACTGCAAAATCCCTATGGAGCCTTCCTCTAACTTTATAACTGCATTTGGGTAGTTCACTAAAATACAACTCATAGTTTACTTGTATTTGACCTTTGTCTCAACTGGGTCTCCATTAGGATTGGCATGCATGAAGCTATTAATAGTGAATCATCACTTACTTGGTAGATCTCTACTTGTGAATTAAATCTATTTTAATTCACTTGATCTTCCACTAGCTTATCAATCATTTAGAACTAGTTAAACTGATTTTAACTCAATTAATGTGAGTTAACTGATCACACTCACACCACACTAGTGCTACAACTGCAACTGGACCTTGTAAATAATAGAATCACTCTATATGCCCATCCTTTGAACCTCAAATCGAAATTATTGAGCTAACTAAGTCTAACACACTTAGTTGACTATTACAAGTTGTTATGAGATAAGATTACAATTTAATTTTAATTTATTAGGGATAATTAAATCAAAATCCTCACATGGTAACCATTTCTGGGTGCCATTTTATAGATTTGTTTCTGGATGCCAATTTCACTGTTTCTTGTTGCAAATTTCAAGAGTGTTTGTTGTCTATATTTGTCTAATATTTTATACAAATAGTCTGATGTTACTTGATTTGTTATATAGCTAATTTTCAATGTATATTTTGTATTGGATTACGTTTGTTGTTGTCTCTTGATCTCCTATAGGTAATCGTACACCACCAGTATCGAGGAGGAAGCCTAAGGGACTGTGGATCGAAGCCATCATCAAAGGATTCAAGTATAGCATCAGGAAGAGGTAGGCCTATTTCATTTCTCATTTTTTTTTGAATATTAACAAAGAAATATTGCATTAGATAGTCTCTTAAGTTGCTATACCCACTCTAGGGCTAGAGAGATCGACTCTACATGCAGAGGGGATTTATCTTCACAACAAGGGGTTAACCTCAGTCCCCACCCACAACACCAATATTCATGAACCTTAAATACCATATGCGAACTATATAGAATAAGAACCAATATAGCAAAGTCAATGGAGGTCTTGGTAGGTATGTGTGAGGTCTTGTGTTCGATTCTGGTGGGTTGATTATCCTCCATAACAAATTTTTGAACTAATGAGTGGAGGCCATGTGGCAGACACTTATTGGCCCACATTGCACTCCCTCATTGGGCCACCACCAAAAAATATTAACCAATTAAACAAACCCAAATTCGAACCAATAACATGATGAAAAATGGCAGTCATTTATAGGACCGCCAAAATACACAATCAACCCAGTCAAATGCCTAGTCAGCGTACAGATTGCTGACTAGGTGTACCTGCACCAAAATTTCAAAAACTTTTGTTGTTTTCCAAATCGATCAGAATGTGATATTAGGAGATTCCGATGTCGGATTTGATTGAAATGAGTTGCATTGGATTCAGGGTGATCTTATCTACGCTTTATTGCTAGTTTCGATCCAATCTGAGAACATTGAATTTTGAGCATTAAACTAATCCACCATATCAGTTGGTGTACAACCTTCTTCTTGAATTTCCCGGCTTCGCTTAAGTCTATTTCTAGCAAAATTTTCACCCTCTGCATCAATATATAAAATTATATAAATATAAAAACATGTGAACAAATTTATTCATCCACATGCAATATAGACACGTACACACATATGTACATACAATTCATTTACATGTACAAATTTGTTTTAACATTAAAAAAAATTATATAATTTACCAAAATTATGAGGATCATGATGATTCGATTGAGATTGATGACCACTCAGAGATGGTTGAGAACCATCATGCCCACCCAGAGATGGTTGAGCGCCATCATGCCCACCCAGAGATGGTTGAGCACCAACATGACCACCCAGAGATTGATCTTGTTGACCACTCTCACGTGATGACATATTGAGTGAAGCTTCGAAAAAAATAGAAAATAAATTCAGTATATATGTATGTACATACATACATATTTATCATTCAATAAAATGCACACACACACACACACACATATATATACCACGATGGTGTGGACAATGGCCCTCCATTGATTGAGTACATACACTTTTCGACCTACTTTGAGATGCTCTTAAAATAAAATGAAATTTATTATAAATTAATTTAAATCTAAATTGATAAAAATCAATTCCATATGTATACACATGTACATAAGATTATATTCAAATATCATTTAAAAACTTTCACATAAACATATATATACCACGATCATGATGTACATCCCTCGATTCATTTGATATTCTCCTTGATCCATGACCTCCCCCTCTCGTAGATGAATGAGACTCGATTTATGCTCGCCTCAACGAATCATGTGGAAAATACTCATCCATGATATATATATATATATATATATATATATATATATATATATAAAGTTACCTCATGTATTTACAATTCTTTTTAAAAATGATATTTAAAAAGATCAAGAATTAAAAAAATTAAGGTAACTATATCAAACTCTTCATTTAAAATATACTCAAGACTAAAAACACAAATGTTGAAGCATGCACATTCTAAAAACTAAATACAAAATTTTCTAAAACATGAAGTTCACCGAGTTGTGCTTACATAGTGGGGGCACACTTGGTATATAATTGAAAAAATCACATGGTCATTAAAAAATACACATTTATAACTAAAAAAACACACATAGTAAAGATATATTACAATGTCCATAAATAAATTTTGATGGAGATCTTCTTAACACTAATTCATATTTCACACAAAAAACTTGAATTGGCATTTCCCTATACAGTAGATGACTAGACATGCTATTAACATTTGCACAATGTTATGCTTGTTACACTGAAATTTGTCACCATGATGTTTTAGTATCTATATGGGTTCATCATTACTCATATATTACTCCCTTATAAGTCTAGAACATCAAAGTTCCTAAAATCAATCTTTGAAATTGAGAGAAAAGCTCATAAAAGTCTTAAAAACACTTGTACCACACTTTCTCTTAACATTGCCTGCGGTGCCACACTTTTTTGATCTGAAGCATGTGGAGCTAAACACACTTTTTCTTCATTAAGGGTGCAGACCCCTGTAAAAGGTAAAATGAAGGCGGAAAGTAACATTTAGAAACCCAACAGTCAAATCTGGAAGCTTATAAAAGCAATTATCCGGTCTAAGGTTTGCTCCTATCATGTATGTTCATTCCTCCATTATGGGAGCCTACCCCTTGGTTTATGGAACTCAATCCATTCAAAAGAGAATTCTATCCCTTCTTATGTGGAACCATAACCTCGTCTCTTTTCCTATAAATTGAAGCCATAGTGCAGCTTCAAAAGCTAGTGGGTGTGAGATAGTGGAAAAGTTAGTGAGTTAGACTTTGATAATTCTTGAGGAGAAATGTTGTATAGACTCAGACTCTCTTAACTGATCATTATGAGGGAATGATTACAAACCCATGTGCATTTTAACTGAGACAGTGAAAAGCTTGTCAGAGTAAAGGAAACGCTTGTTCCGGACCCCAGGAAGGCCTGTACGACATCAAGGCAGACATGGTTGTAAGGCTCTTCTTTATCAAAGATAATACGAATGAATACCATTTTCTCAATGATTTCTTTAATTAAGTGGCTTGTTTATCATGTTTTATCAATGAGTTATTTAATTGATTTACTTATTTCTTGAATTCATTGATCATCTTGATAGATATATAATTCGTGAATTAGTTTATCCTATGCAGGTGCTATTGATTTTTTCCATGTTTGTGATTGCAGATATTTGAAGACGAATCTTTCAAGCATCTGGAAAGAAGATTATTACAAATAGCGTTGGACTACAGGTAGGTCTTTAAAACCCCTGTTTTAGCTAATTAATGAATTGAATATTATCTAGAGAAAATAGTTTTTTTTGTCTATTTGTTGCTAGTTTTCCGTAGGACACTTGGGAGGTCTGTCTTGTCTGCAAGAACAACTTATCCGTCCAACAAAATGGCGACTCCACTAGGGAATGGATCTTGAACTTTGATTTCTTTTATTTTTGACTTATGAATTTATTTTTTCTAATTTTTATTAGTTTACACTGGCTTGGGTAGTTTATCCCTGTAGAATCCCTGAGAAATATTTTATAGATTTTTATTTTTCTCTTAGTTTTCTGGTATCTGCACTTTTCTTTTAGAAACAGTGTGGGCATCTCTGCTTTTTTCTTGTATAAACAGTGCGGGACTGCACCTGTTTACACTGGAAACTGCGGACCCTGTGAAATTTTTAGAAAACCTTAAAATTCTCTTTTCTGGATTAGTTTGTTGGATTCTCAGTGTATACCTAGACTTGTATTTTCTGTCAGAAAGCTTTGATTGAGAGTTTGCTTCAACATTTTTAAGTTTTGAATGATTTTCTGAAAGATCTGCATGTTATAACGATTTTTTCTTTGTCTTTATCTAACTCAAATATTATAAGCCTTGGTATACCTTTAGATCACCGGTATTTCCTTACTTTCTTGCTGAGTTTCACTTCATAGCAGAGATTGGTTTATGAGATTTAGATCCCATTTTCTCATTTGCAAATCTTTAAAAAACTTTTGTTGATAAGTTTGGAATTTCACTTAAAAAACCAAAATTGGATGTTTTTTGAGTTCTTGCTGATCTAAGCAAAGAATTTCTTAGTTAGATAACAAGCTAAACAAAAAATCCTCAAAATATTTCAAGTTTTAATTCAAATTTAGTCTTTAGAATTTTTAGATCTCAAAATTAGTGTATTTAATTTTGAGCGTTATTTCTAGAAAATTGTAGCTTTCTTTTAGAGAAAATTCTGATTGTAGTTTCGATCTTGAATGCTAAAGGGATTTCTTATTGAGCAATTGATCATTTTGAGTTCTGATGAAATTAGATTTCTTTTCATTTAGTCTTGCTTGAAGGAAAGAATTGTTTTAAAAGATTGCATTTTCTCAACTCTTTCTTTTAGATAGAATTCATTGAAAGGAAAGGAATTGTTTCTCATATAAGATTCATTTTTAGTGTGTTTTGAGTCAGGTCACTACATATCATCAGTTTCACTTTCGCACCTATTTTCCTAAGAAAAAGCCTATTAAAATGAATGCTTAATTTAAAATCAATCTAGTAATTTTTATATTTCTAGGGCTCTTTTCACTAATATAGCTTTGGCTAGTGTCTTGGAGTAGGGAGTAATTAACTCTCCAACACAATTAAAACAACCAAGTAGATGATATTGCGGTAGGAAAAATCCAATAGTCGCTTGTATGCTTTGGGAAGCTCCTCTTAAAGGAGTCAAGCACGAGGTCATATATGAACCAGTGGGATAACCAATTTTATCTCATTGGGAACGATAGAAGATGTGCGTGTATTAACAACGGTAAACCTCGAATAGAACATTGTCGAGGAGCCTGGGGTCACTTGTCGGTATACCTTGGATTATGTCAAGGAGCCTTCAAGGGGATTGAGCTTTGTTACTCTACCCTTGCGCGTATGTCGAATCGTAGACTATTCCCCCAGGTATATTAGTTCCTGTTGGTAACCTTATTGGCCATAATATTTACGATTCTTTCCTAAGGTGACGGTGGAGGAAACATTCCACTGTACCTGGAGAAGATGTCAACTAGAATCACTTGGACTCTCCCAAGGGTTATATTTACTCAAGATGGTTTAAGTGGAGAAACTTGCACTGGTCTGTTTCATTAAGCAGGTTGTCGGTGTAACTGTAACTGTTTCAACCACCCTTTCTACATTAAAATACTACGATGTTGGATTTCATCACCAACTAGTGTTTTTAGTGTGGGAAGTTATTGTTTGTGTGTGGTTTGATCTCCTAGATTTTTAGGCGTGTGATTCATATGTTTTTTTCCTTAGCGAATTTAGGAGTTTTCATTGAAATTTTCTTTGATTACGTGTGATTAAATTTTTTTAATCGTGGCTGAATTACCAAGACAATCACGTAGACTCCAGGGGAAACCCCCTGAGCATACACCAAGTCAACTTGAAGGATTGCAAGCACTGGTACCACCTAGTGTCAGTAGAATTAGATCAACAGAACCAAGAGAATCATCCATAGTTATTCGTCCTGATTATCAATCACAAACAGCGGAATATATTCAAGAGCCAATTTAAATTTCCGAAGTTTCTGGTAGTATTTCTCCAACCAGTGAATTAGCTGAAGAACCTGAAATTTCTGAGCCTGAAACTGAACCTGCTGTGTTGGAACCATCTTTAGGATTTGTTACTCCGACTTCTAGTGATCCTGATTCACCTAGGGTAAGACATCGCATTACTGAAAACCTTCCTTCTGATCTCATATGTATTGAAGAACTTGTTGGTCCAGACGAAGACATAGTTCTTCCCGAAAACCAAGAAACTTTGAATCTTAGGGAACGTTAATCAATATTCTACATTCCTTTTAGAACTGACGCTTGGTATTTATCATTGATAGATTTTTTACAAAACGCAGGTCTTACTTATTCACCACCCCAAATTCCTTTTCACCCTACATCGAGAGGTTATCATCCTTCATCAGCTACGTCGGGTGAGTCATCTATGTTTTCTCAATCTCCGAAAACATTTTTATATGGCGGTCTGTCTGTTCCTTCGGGATACCAGCCACTCTCTGGTTCTTTCCCAGGGGTAGCTCCTCAACTAATTGAACAAGTGCTATCATCTGGTACAAATGAAACTAAAATTGAAACGTTGAATGCATAACAGATTTTTATGATGTCTGGCAATATTCCAAATCCTCAACCTCAAGGTAGTCAGTTATCGCCTAGGGGGAAACCTCAAGGTAGTTATTTACCGCCTGGGGGGCAACCTCAAGGTACTCAGTTACCGCCTGGGGGGAAACCTCAAGGTAATTTTTTACCAAGACAAACTGTAGGACAATATTATCTGCCTGGAGAAAAACCTCAAGGCTAGTACATACCTCAAGGTCAATATCAACCTCAAGGAGAGTACATTCCTCAGGGTCCACCCCAAAGTCATTTTATTCCTCAGGGTCCACCCCAGAGTCAGTTTATTCCTCAGGGTTAACCCCAGGGTCAGTTTATTCCTCAAGGTCAATTCCAACCCCAGATTCAGTACATGCCTCAAGGTTATCAACCTCAAGGTCGACACCTAGCTCAAGGATTTCGACCTCCTTCAGGTCAACCATTGTTACAAGGAAGTAGAACTTTGCCAGTTAATTATAAAACTTATGTTCAACCTGGTTATGGTCCTTCATATGCACAACCTTCTATGGGTCAATACCCCGGAATGAATATGGCGTGGGATCCATCTCAAATTGAACAGAATTTGCAACCCAATGTGTAGTTACCTACTCAATATGGACAACCCATAGTTTTTGGTCCAATCCAGCAACCTGTCCAGCCTACCATTCAAGTTCCTACACCTTGTTCTGTTCAGCAGCCTGGGCCTAGTACACCTTAGACTCCGCCTCAAACTTCTGCTACTGCTGAAACTTCTGTTCAACCTATCACACCTATTTCTAAAGTATCTATAGCTCCTATTTCTACTACCCCTGTATCAGTGAAAATTACTCAAGTATCTATGCCACAGTTAGGATCTACAATCCAGACTATGGTCCAGATGCCTACAGGAAAATTTGGTACAAGTACGATACTTACAAGTCAACCATAATTTACTTATCAACCGTACCAGGGACAGTATCAATTTGGACAGGCTACGCAAAATCCAATATATCAGTATCAGCCGTACCCTGGGTATAGTTATCAAATACCTCAACAACCCCAGTATGGTCCGGTTAATCTTGGTTATCTAGGAGGTTTCACAATTCCCAATGCACATCCAATTCCAGGATATCCTGGATATCCTCCTCCTGGAACTGGTTTGATCACACAAGGCTATCAAGACCCTAGCCATCGGTTACCATTTATAGCAACTTTAGATTTACCTGATCTATCGTGCCTTATGAAAGATCCTATCTTTTATCTTCCGTATTGGCCGCCGATGCCTAACAAGTTGCCCAGTGATATTCCAAAGTTTGAGGGTAAGTCAGGAGAGGACCCATCTAATCATGTTATGAATTATCACCTCTGGTGTGCATCCAATTCACTAATCGATGATTCGATTCGATTGTGTCTTTTTCAGATAACTCTCATTGGTTTAGCTGCCAAATGGTATATTGAGTTACCACGAGGCTCTTTTAATAATTTTTATGCATTAGCTACGACTTTCTTAACCCATTTTCAATTGCCTGTCAGATACGACAATGGCATGGAATTGCTGACTTCATTAAAAAAATCTACGTCTACGTACATATCTGATCACATTCATGAATGGAGACATAGAAGGCATTTAGTAAAGGTCTTTATTCCAGATCAAATTTTGATTGAATGGTTTATTGAATCGTTATTGCCCAAAATTACTGGGGATGTGGCCAAAAGAGGCGTTGTTACAGAAGAGCAAGTCATTGCTCAGACTCAGTACCTTGACCTTGTATATACCCAGTCAGGTACTCTGTATGATAAAATCCCTAATTTACCAAGACCTGGTCAATTAAATACAACTCCTTCTAGCTCTCATGCTGCAGATGGTGTAATTGGTTCTGTTAGCACTGGTAAAAGTAAGAAGAAATCTTCCAGGGCAACTTCTCCTATTATCACTTTACCTGATTCACTGAAAGGAGATTCTTCCGTTGAAACTTCCATCGATATTCATGTTGTAGAATCATCTACAACCAAACCTAAAATTGGTGGTAAGAATAAAAAGAAAAAATATTAAAAAGATAAAAACGATAAAACTGAACCAACTGACGAAAAACGAAAACCTCGTTATCCATGTTTGATCTGTGATGAAGATCATTTTACAAAATAATGTCCACGTAGAGCTGAGGTATCAAAATTAGTTAAGGGTTCACCCATACTTGCTGTCTTGAAGGATCCATTTCCTACTCAAGATAGTAATATGATTGGATCTTCCTCAAATACGCTAGAGGATATTTTCATGGTTGCGGCGCGATCACAAGATTACGGTAGTAAAAGTTCTGGTAAAGAAGCAGAAACATCTAATTCAGCATCGACTACATCTCCTTCATTTTATGATCCGCTACAGATCGAGAAACAAAATCCTGACTTAGTAATCAAACCACCTATTAAAGGTGTACTTCGTAAATCAACTTTCAATCCACATGCGCGAGCTGCTCAGAATTAAAATATTGTTGAAGACTTTGCAATTTCCCCTTCAGCAATGTCGGCTTTGGAATTGCTGCAATCATGCCTAGCCCAAAGAAAATTACCATTTTCATCTTTAGGAGCAGTGGACCTCCAGGATTTGAACCTCATGATCTTCGATTTAGAGAATTTTACACCTCGCCTACCCCATCAAATGGATTTTAAAATTCCGGTAATAGTAAAAAACAAACGTATTTTTCATAATATTGTTGATGAAGGGGCTTCCATGTGTATTATGTCATTAAAATGTTGGAAATTACTTGGTTCTCTGACAATTAACCAATCACCGACTATCCTCAAAGATTTTGATAGAAGAGGTTTTCAGCCGTATGGTATTTTACAGGATCTACCAATAGAGGTCGAAGGAAAAATCGTTAATCTAGACGTGGAAGTGGTTGATACCCCTCTAGATTACAACCTTCTCCTGGGTCGCAGTTGGTCTTACGCCATGACTGTTGTTGTATTGTCTATCTTTCATCTCATCATGTTTCCTCATAAAGGAAAGATCGTTAAAATAGATCAGCTTTCATATTATTCATCTGACCCAGCCTCTACTGATAGTTTCTAGCATATCAGAAAATCGACTATCCCTTACAAGGATGTTGGGGTAGGATTAATTAAAGATTCTGCTTTATTGGGAACTTTTTCCTTCTCCGCTCCCAACGTACATCCTCCTATTGCTAATATCAATATGATTACATCAAGTACTATTTCCTTTGATGATCCTTGGATAGTACCTTCAGAATCATAACTAGATTATTTCGATGGCACAATGCCTTTGAGTCCTTTTGAATTAGCATATCAGACTGTACAGTCATTTTCTGATACTCCTTCAACTAAATCAGATCCAGTGAATGTGATCAATGAGGAGTCATTTTCAATATCAAGCTCAGCTTCGACATCAATTCCAGATCTTGATCACCACGTATTCAATACTAATGAACAAATTCGTGAATTTTTGTCTGTCAATGAATTACCATGGGAAGATCTACATCATAGGTCTTTGTTTTTACCTGATCTCGATCATTTTGAAAATAAATTTTCCTCTATTTTTACTACTGATTACATCAAAGAACCTTAGAATCCTATCTCATCTTCTGATTCTGAATTAAATTTAGAAAAAATTTCTACAATGGTTCCCATTGACATTTCAGTAAAACCTAGAATTGTTGAAAACATTCATATAGGTGCTTCTTGTACGCCACATGAAATCCAAGCATATAAAGCCCTATTTTAGGAATTCCGTGACATTTTTGCCTGGTCATATGAAGAAATGCTAGGAATCGATCCGTTGATTGTTTTTCATGAAATTAAGACATACCCAGATGCTAAACCCGTTAGACAGAGATTACGTCAAATACATCCGAGAAAAGCTGCCACTATTAAAGTAGAAGTTGAAAAATTACTTCGTGCAGGTTTTATTTATCTAATTCCGTTAACAGATTGGGTGTCTAATATTGTTCCTGTCAATAAAAAACAAGGAACAATACGAGTATGCATCAATTATAGGGATATAAATCGAGCTTGTCCAAAAGACAACTATCCAACCCCTTATATCGATCAAATTATTGACGATTGTACTGGAAGTGAAATTTTTTCATTCATGGATGGATTTTCCGGTTACAATAAAATTAACATACTCCCTGCAGATCAACCTAAAATAACTTTCATTTGTCCATAGTGGACTTTTGCTTATCGCAAATTACCTTTTGGACTTAAGAATGTTGGTGCCACTTTTCAGAGGGCAATGTATTATGCATTTCATGAAATTAAACACATTGTGCAACCCTACCTCAATGATTTTCCTTCTTATTCCTTGCACAGAGCAGATCATATCACTCATTTACGAGCCATTTTTATACGATGTAGGCATTATAAGATTCGTCTATATCCTCAAAAATATGTTTTTTGCATACAATCTGGAAGATTGTTGGGATTTATTGTCTCAAAGGCAGGATTCGTGTCGATCCATCGAAGGTTGAGGTTATCATAAATTTACCTCCTCCTTCTACTCTTCACCAACTCCAAAGTTTGCAAGAGAAAGCAAACTTTTTACGTCGATTCATTCCTAACTACGCCGAGTTAACGAAAGGTTTTACCAGGTTGTTAAAACAAAATATTCCTTTCTTTTGGGACGAGATCACTGATCGATCTTTTGATGCTCTTAAAAACGTGTTGACCCATGCACCGTTACTGCATCCTCCCAATTACAACCAGGATTATTTTTTGTACCTCGCCACTTCTGATTCCACGATAGGAATGGTTTTAGTTCAGGAATATGAATTCAATAGTGAACATGTGATTTACTATCTTAGTCATAATTTGCATCTGACTGAACTCAAATATTCACATGTGGAGAAATTGGTCTTGACAACTATTCAATCTGTCCAAATTTTTCGTCATTACATACTTTTACGCAAAACAACAGTGATTTCTGATTGTAACCCTATGATGTATATTTTGACCAAACAATTGCTAGGAGGAAAATACTCCAAATGGATTGTTATCCTACAGGAGTTTGACTTGGAATTTGAAAAATCCAAATCAAAGAAATCATTGATATTTTCTGAACTTATTTGTGATTTCCCAAGTACTGATATAGAAACTGTGGCGGAACAACCAATCCCGGATGAATCCTTGTTTCTTATTAGTACCATTGATCCTTGGTATGGAGATATAATTGTTTATCTTCAAACCCAATTTTTTTGGCCTGAAATTTCACGATCACAACGACATAAAATTCGTTTCCAGTCTCAACAATATCATATTGTTGGCGACACACTATATCGTTGTGGTGTAGACTCTATTTTTCGACGTTGTCTCACCCATGAAGAAGCCGAAAAGGTTTTAAATGACTGTCACTTTGGAGCATGTGGTGGTCATATGTTTGGGTATGCCATAGCCCAAAAGATATTGCACGTTGGTTATTTTTGGTCGTCCTTATTTAAAGATTGTATTTATGCGGTCCGAAAATGCCATAATTGTCAAATTTTCGATCGAAAGATGCATGCACCACCCGCTCCTCTTCACCCTATAATTGTTGTCGGTCCTTTTTAAAAATGGGGCATTGACTTAATTACATGTAACCCTCACTCAGTCGGGGGGCATGGGTATATTATTCTCACAGTAGATTATTTTACCAAATGGGCCGAGGCAATGCCTACATTTATGGCAGATGGCAAAACTGCAGCTACTGTCGTGTCCAATCATGTGATTGCTCGTTTCAGTGTACCCCAAGTGATAATTACTGACCATGGGAGTCACTTTCAAAACATTATGATGATTGAGCTAACTCACCAACTTGGCCTGCGCCATGACAGTTCTACACCATATTATTCGCAGGCTAATGGTCTGGTTGAAGCGATTAATAAATTTTTAGTCACCATGATCAAATGAATCATTGGCATTCATAAATCGAATTGGCATACCATGATTTTTTCGACACTTTGGGCATATCGGACCTCAGCAAAAACATCAACAGGCTTTACCCCTTTTTAGCTGGTTTACGGTTCAGAAGCGGTATTATCGATTGAAAGCGAGATATCGTCACTCAAACTAGCCATAGAGTTACTACCAACTACCTCTGAGGAGGAAAAATGATTTTTGTACTTAGCTCAATTAGATGAGAATCGACGTACCACTGCATTATCCATTGAGACTCATGTGAAACGAATGAAAGCTCAGTATGATAGAAGTGTCACACCACGTATTTTTTCATAAGGAAACCTAGTTTTGCTATATGATCAAGCTAATGATAAGCTAGGGGTTGGGAAATTCGAACCCATGTGGCATGGTCCTTATATTGTCAAGCGACAACTTGCAAAACGGGCCTATGAATTGATTGATTTTGACAGAGTTTCTTTAGGTAAACCCAGAAATGGGCTTTATCTGAAGAAATATTACGCTTGGATTTTTTGTGAAGATCTTTCTTGTAGATTAGTTAGTTTTTTAGCTGGTGTGCTGTAGATTAGAAACGTGTGCCTAGTTTAAGTGTGATTTCACTACTATTGCAGATGTCGACGTCTTTTCAAACATACATTGGTTTTGCTAATGGTGCTTGTCGTAGTACACGGAACATTTCTTCCACAGCATGGGTTATTTATTCACCCACTAACGAGTTAGTATCTATGCATGGGGTAAGCCTCGGTCAAACAACAAACAAAATTGCAGAATATAACACAGTTATTGAATTATTGTTTGAATCCATTTCATTTGGAATTCATATTTTGATCGTTAGGTTAGATTCTGAGCTCGTTGTATTACAATTAAATCGAGTATATGCAATTAGAAACCCAATTTTTTAAGATTATTTTTGAGAATTCGTCTCTTGGAAAGAGAATTTGATTATATTGAGTATCAACACATTCCAAGAATATTTTTTTTTCTAAGTTAAGGTATTCTATTAACAGAGGTAGTAAAGTACAGTGGGCCGAAGCCTGATCTTTTCCCAGTGTTGTGGCAATATTAACAAAAAAACCAGTGATAAAGACTTCCCATTAGGAGGGAAACCAGCCTTGAACAATATTCTAGATAATTCCCACACAAGGGAGCCATAGAGTTTTGTTTCTGGAAACCACAGCTAGCAAAAACTGATATATGAACTGAAACTACAAAAAACTCAAAAACAAGCCTGAGAGTAAGGGCCGAAACTGAACAGGAAAACCAAACTGAGAAGGGGGTACTACTCATCAGGTGGCTCTTCCATGAATCTGCACTAGAGCTCATCCGGTTCCCCGTCATCCTTGTACAGGTCCGAAATGGAAGTGACCACCCGCCTGGAGGGTGGTGGAGCCACCTGCGCCTCACTCGCTTGCCCAGTGTCGCCTTGCACCATGTCCACATCCTGAATCCCGCTTGCCTAACCCTGCAAATCCTTTCTCGCCGGACCCTGCAAATCCTTGCTCGCCTGACCCTGCAAATCCTTGCTCGCTGGGTGCATCGACCCAACAGTCGGACTCGAGGTCTGGGCCTCAGTGTTGCATAGACCCGCCGGGCTCGAACTGGGAGCATCCTCCTGAGGCTCTTTGTGGAAGACAACAGTGATGGAAGCAGTGACTCGAGGGCGATTGAGTGAAAAATTGAAGGAAAAGTGTGTGGTATGGGTCTATGCAGGGAGAATTGGAGGTTTAGGGGAGCCCAGGACGGCCCGAGCGGAGCAGGCGGCCTCTCTGAATTCTGGTATGGCTATCCGAATGAGAGGATGACTCCGAGGAGGTGCTGGAGGTGGAGGGAGAATGCTAAGGCTGGCGTCTAGTGGTGCCTCTTCGGCACCTCATCCTTTGTTGAAGGCGGGGCATTTTCCAAGAATATTAAACACATTAGCAGATGCAATTGATTCTAGTGTTATAAGCAAACAGTTGTGATAATGAAAGTAGTAAATCAAAATAACATTCGATAATATGTTGAACAGGTAACTGGAAATAATAGTATATCACAGTATAGAGTAGTGTTTCAAAAAATAGTACATCGTCCTCGATCATAGGTTTAAAACGCCTTATGATCGGGAAAAAAGTGATACAAAAATGATATGAGTTTATACAATCGATCATCTACTATCCGTGGTAATGATCATGATAATATACTACAACTCCTGCCACTCTACTCAGGAATCTCCTGAATGGTCCAGGAACACCAATGACATATCTCTGTAAACGGAGTGGAATGTCGTCTATGGTAGTCTCAGGAATGTCCATAGTCAACCGCTCTAGATGGTGTTCCAAATCAGTGAGGATCTTTGCTGTTTGAACTTGTGGTGGTGGTGTTGTTGCAGCTGCATCCCTTTGCCTCCTCTCGAAGGGGTGGAGAGTGACTGGTCGGTATGGAAAATTTTAGGGGCTAATATTCGCAGGTGGGCTAATTTTCCATGCTTTTTAAAAAAAAAAATTCACCAACTCCCATTTTTTTTTTTAAATTGATTCGCCCAAATTTTATAGTATAAAAATATTTTACCCTAAAAATCACCAAAAAATATATATATATACTAATATAAAATGATTACAAAACTAAATATTTTTACAAAAATAACATAAAAAAATTTACAATTCACATATTGGGGACTACTAAGATTCGCCAAGTTTTTAAACTTTAAGATAAACGTCCATCCTTAAAATTTTCCCTGTTGATCGGCGTGGACCCACATCCGCATTTGAAATTTTTGTTATCAGTTTTGGACGATTTAAAAAAAAAAAAAAAACAAAAAAAATTAGAAATTAGAGCATGTCAAAAAGATTTTTTTACCTGACTCATCCCACTGAACTCCTGGAGGGAGTGGCATATCTTGGTTGCTGCGGAAATCTATACCCGCATCAGGAAAATCATCTATCACAAAGAGTTGGTGCTCTAACCAACGGAAGTATGCCAGGGGAAATCGAACAATCTCTCCACCTTCACTGTGATGGGCCATCAAAGCAACCCATCGAACCATCCAAGGCTCTTGAGCTCTACCAGCATCAACTGGAATATGTTGCGGGGAAAATAGAGGAATCCTCTCCAAAGCAAAGGTGACAACGATCAATCCATATCTGAAGTTATTTAACTTCCCATTCTTTGCTCTAGTTATTTGGCCTTTGATGTTAGCCAACACTTCCTCGCACCAGTTGAATATGGTGCCTCGGAAAAAATCTACTGCAATCCGCATTTGATATCCAGTAGCAACATGCAAAGATGCACTTCCACATAAATTGGTTACAGTAAATGCAACCACTTTTAACTCAGGATGGATGATAGTTTTAATATCAATCCGTTTGTCTTTAGGATTGGCTTCATCATTGTAGAACTCTAATTGCAGGATAGCGACAGACTGGCCACCTGGCCTAGCTCCAAATAGAGAAAGTGGTTTGCCTCTTTTAGACAAACCAGTAAAAGAATATATGTCCTCCAGCTCAATTTCAGGCCGATTGCCTCCAATCATAAAACACTGGTCCTATACATCCCACTTGTTTACCAACCAAGTGAGAAGGTCTACTTGAGTTCTCATGCCACTGATAGCCTAGAATTTAAGTAGCCCGCATGCTCTTAAAACTTGTAATGTAGGCGGATGAATCATTGCGGCTTCATCCACCTCCTCATGTTCACATTCCCGCCAAATGAGCATTGTAAATATCCTACAATGAACAAAATGAAATATTAAAATCATTTTAAAAATAAAATTTTGGGTATTTTTGGAAGAAAATATGTTTTCTAATTCTTCACGGTGCCCCTGCACTTTTCGTTCATAGAAAATGCGTAGCTCTGCATGGGCTCTGTGCTAAAAGTGCGGGACCATGACATTTTTCTTTGTAAGAAAATGTCAGGGTTTGCAGGTGCCATGTGTCTTACCTGCAGACCCTCGAGGGCAGAATTTTGAACTTAATTCTTCTCCAAAAATGAATTTTAAACCCTAAATTAAGGAAATGAATGGATGAAAATCAAGGAAAAGAGGATGTGGATTACCTGGAGCAGACGGTTTTCGATTTCAACAGTCGGTTTGTCCGGAATCTTCTCTGGAGCGTTTTTTTCCAAAAGCTTTCAAATTTTCACTCTGAACTCAAACGATAAAAATGAATTTGGAAAACTCATTTTTATAAGTTTTTTCAAATAAATGAAATCTAAATTTCTTTATTTTTCACTTTAAAAATATGGTTTTTCAAAATATTTTTTATTATTGAAGCAGGTACGTTTAATTTTTTGAATTTTTGTGCATAATATCGGATTTTTCAGGTGAAATGGTCATTTTTGACGAAGAGTATAATTTTATAACTTTTTTGGGCTCTTTAAAATTTACAAAAAGTGAAACTATGGAGTTCTCTTTTAATCCCTTTTCAGACTCTCTAAAGATGAAAATATTGTCGAGTACTTGACTATTCGAACTCGTTAAAGGAAATGAACAGTCGTCCTTTCAGTATAAGTTTACCCCTTTTCCAGACTGAAATGGAATATTTACGAAAAAAGTATACGTTGACTAATCATGGTCAATAGAGTTCTCTCCCACATTATTTTATCCTTTTTCGGGCCTAATAGACTAAAATTACGAAAAAGAACACCCATGGAGTTTTCTTAAGTTTTTTCTTCTGACTCCCTAAAAATAGCTCAGTTTCTCTGTCTGGACTTGTTAGGCTAACAGTAAGGACACAGTAAATTCTAAATAATACACCACACTCCTTCTTAGGGTTGATGTACCAACTGATTGGATATGAAGAGGATGAACCTGAAAATGTTGTCCTCCTGAGCTTACCAAAAATAAGGAAATTGAGAAATGGTGGGGGGAAAAAGAAGAGAAAAGCAGAGTTCATTATTTGCTTTGATTCATGATATTACTTTCTTGAAAATGACACATTTTTCTGCTTCTACTTGGGGTTGAGGAAAATCCTTTACACAGTAGTTAATGAAACATTGAAGGTCTTATTTGGTTCACAGGTATTAACAGAAATTGTTACAAACCATCTGCCGATTAATAGATTATAATTTCGAGATGATCACTTTGGCTCTTCATTCATTTTACAAACCTTATTCTCCATTAGTTGTGATATCCCCAAATCAGTCTTAACATTTCTTCAAAACTTGATCTATGATTTCGTGTCGTGAGCTTGCTTATGACGGATCAATTTCTATCGACGACAGCTCATCATCTAGGAATTTGATCTAGAATCCACCAGTACCTTGAAATCTGCATGCCTTAATGGTAGGTTTCTCGCCTTCGACGACAGGTTGCATCATTAACCTTCGATCGAATGATTTCGTGAAATGTTTGACTTCATATCACTTATTCACATCTCATGGATTGTACTGAGTACTTTGAGAGCCATTGTCATTACTGGTGGTTTCTCTCACATGTTCATGATTCTATCATTCTTTGAGCATAAGTGGGTTCTACATATTCGACCTACTTACATTTGTCATGGATGAATCACTAGTTGGGCAATCAAGACCCTAGATCTAGTTTCCACCATCTAGGTTGCGTGGAGTTTTATTATTCATTATGCAGTAGACTATTTACTATAGATGGCTGCATCCATGTTGTGTCTACAATATTGATGTAATATTAAAATCATTTCCATATCAGAACAAGTTTAGTTAGTTTTTGATCTGAGTATGGGAATGCCTACCTCAGTGATGATATATATGTGTGTGTGTGTGTGTGTGTGTGTGTGTTTTGCATTGAATGTTTTTATAGGATTTTGACTGGGGTGTCCACAGGCTAATCCTTGAAATGATAAAGCACATCACTCTTCGAATGCTCTCAGACTTCACACTTTAGGGGGAAATTTGTTACACTAAAATTTGTCACCATGACGTTTTAGTATTGATATGGGTTCATCATTACTAATATATTACTCCCTTAGAAGTCTAGAACATCAAAGTTCCTAAAATCAAGCTTTGAAATTGAGAGAAATGCTCATAAAAGTCTTAAAAACACTTGTACCGCACTTTCTCTTAACATTGCCTGCGGTGCCTCACTTTTTTGATCTAAAGCATGCAAAGCTAAACACACTTTTTCTTCATTAAGGGTGCAGACCCATGTAAAAGGTAAAATGAAGGCGAAAAGTAACATTTATAAGCCCAACAGTCAAATCTGGAAGCTTCTAGAAGCAATTATCC
The DNA here is from genome assembly GCA_034641835.2 of Pinus albicaulis. NCBI lineage: Eukaryota > Viridiplantae > Streptophyta > Pinopsida > Pinales > Pinaceae > Pinus > Pinus albicaulis. The sequence continues at coordinate 1,275,817,342 of CM076575.1, read as the reverse complement.
AGTCAAAGGTTTTCTCCTATCATGTATGTTCATTCCTCCATTATGGGAGCCTACCCCTTGGTTTATGGAGCTCAATCCCTTCAAAAGAACATTCTACCCCTTCTTATGTGGAACCATAAACTCCTCTCTTTTCCTATAAATTGAAGCCATAGTGCAGCTTCAAAAGCTAGTGGGTGTGAGATAGTGGAAAAGTTAGTGAGTTAGACTTTGAGAATTCTTGAGGAGAAATGATGTATAGAATCAGACTCTCTTAACTGATCATTATGTGGGAATGATTACACACCCATGTGAATTTTAGCTGAGAGAGTGCAAAGCTTGTTAGAGTAAAGGAAACACCTGTTTTGGACCCTAGGAAGAACTGTACGACATCAAGGCAAACATGATTGTAAGGCTCTTCTTTATCAAAGATAATACAAATGAATATCGTTTTCTCAATGAGTTATTTAATTAAGTAGCTTGTTTATCATGTTTTATCAATGATTTATTTAATTGATTTACTTATTTCTTGAATTCCTTGATCATCTTGATAGATATATAATTCGCGAATTAGCCTATCCTATGTAGGTGCTATTGAATTTTTCCATGTTTGTGATTGCAAATATTTGAAGACAACTCTTTCAAGCAAATGGAAAGAAGATTATTACAAATAGCACTGGACTACAGGTAGGTCTTTAAAACCCTTGTTGTAGCTAATTAATGAATTGAATATTATCTAGAGAAAATAATTTTTGTTTGTCTGTTTGTTGCTAGTTGTTCATAGGACACTTGGGAGGTCTGTCTTGTCCGCAAGAACGACTTATCCATCCAACAATGCTAAATGATTGACATTGTCTAACAATATTTTTTGCTTCTCCATGTATTTGTCTTAACCTCTCCTTTTTAACTTGGTACACGGCTTTCATCTGGTTGCACGCAAGTTCGGAATTGGTTAAAACTACAATTCCATTGGATCCATACTCCCTAGCTATTCATAAGCCTTTTATCAATGCAATGTAATATGCTTCATTGTTTTTTGTTCTTTCGGGTGCATCCATTTTCCTTTGGAGGAATTTGTTCACCATAATATTGCATAGAAAATAAGTAATCACTGCTTTCCCTGGATTGGGATAACAAGAAACATATATGCATAATTTCCAAATTTTCAACCATGTTTAATGGGTTTTTTAATCCCTGTAAAAACCAAATTCAATTTAAAATATTAAATTCATTTATTGCAAATGCCTTAGTTTATTGGAGAATGATAATAAATAAATATCTATTGTGATTGAATAGTGGAATACTACAACAATTTACGAATAATATATTTATTTATTGCAAATGCCTTAGTTTATAGGAGAATGATAATAAATAAATATCAATTGTGATTGAATAGTGGAATACTACAAGGATAACTAGCCTATTTTTAGGATCATCTTCCATGTTCTCCTTCATAATTTATACAAAGTTTGCATATGATAGTTGAATTTATACAACATTTGCATACGTTGTTAGTTTATTTTTATTATTCATTAGGGAGGCTCGCTGGTGGAATTTTTGTGTTGTTATTTTATTATTATTGTTCATTCAGGAGGCTCGCTGGAGGAATTTTGTACGTTATCGATGTGATAGAGGAATCGTTGGTAGAGTACAACCCTTATGTTGGACACTCATGTGTACCTTATTCTAGTCATTCAAACCAAAAAGTTTATTGTTTATGGTTGAATCTGTTTAGTTTGGACTTTCTCTAAGATATTTATGAATCCAAAACTGATATCATATTCTATAATATGTTTTCACTTCTCCCACCTTTTAAATGTGATATTTATAGTGGTTACTTCTAAGTTTGGGTTGGGTGTGATATTTCTAGTAGTTACTTCTAGTACTTATTTATATCCCTAGTATGGCTAAAGAATAAATGATTAAGAGAAAAGGAATGTTATCTATACTGTAAGAGATAGTTTTTTTTTATACATTCCTATATTAATAAATTTTAATGCTAAAATTTGGACTTATACATTTCATATTTTTATTAATAAAAAATACTTTTACAGTACTATTCATAATGATTGTATTTAATTTGAATTATTTTTTCATTTTTTTCACAGTACTATGCATGGTATATTTCTCCAAATGTTTCCGTAGCTGAGATTCAACAAGAAGATTCAACACCCATGCATAGTGCATTAAAGACTTGGTTGCATTCAGCACCTGGTTGCATTCAGCACCCAGACTAGGGTGGGGCCCACAGTGCTATTTTTGGGTGCATGTCTATTTTTATTATCCCTTAATTAAGATGGACATTAAATTGTAATCCGTTCTCAATGTGGACTTGAATGAGTTAACTGAAAGTGATAAATTCAGTTAGCTAGTGGATTTCAAGTTAAAGGTTGTTGGTGAGGCATGCCGAGTAATTCTAATTGTAACAGAGTTCGAAGTGCAGTGGTGCATGAGTTGGTGCAAGTTGTAAACCAGTTTAACTCAGTTAAGTGAGTTAAACTCATTTGTGATAGTTGTAACTAAAGATACACTAGTGAGAGATTCAGTGAATTAAATATTAATTAATTCACAATTAGTGATATCACATGCAACTGAGGATTAACTATTATTAGCTGCATGCATGTTAGATCCAGTGGAGACCTAGTTGAGTTCTAGGTGAAAGGGAGGTTGACTATCAGTTGTAGGATTATCTTATTGCACACATGTAGGAAACCACCCATTAGAGTGCCATGATAATTTTGAAGTCAAGGTAGGTAAGAATTCCTATCTTTTAGGAATGTTTACCATCAAGAATTGCACAAACAAGGCAGGTTGTCCGGAGGCTGAAAATTAGCTATGTGTTGGTCAGTTTTGCATATGACAGTGTGATACAATTAGTTGAGTACTGGAGGGCTCTTGTGAGAAGATTTTTTTATGTAATTGTTTCATGATCCATGCTTAATATACAATAGAAGATAGTGGGGTTCTTAGCTGTAAGCTTTCCCCAGGAAATTATCTGTGTTGTATGTGATTGATATTTCTTCATGTTCATGTGATTAATGATTGTGTTTTTAATTCCACAAAATATTTGTAGAAGAGATTCAGTATTTAACTTTATTACATTGTTAGATCAGGTGAATCCAAGATATGCATGCATGTTTTATAATTTCTACATGGTATCGGAGCACAGGAAATTGCAGAAGTGAAGTAGGAGTTGAGTTTGTGTCTGGATAGAATTCAAATTTGCAGAAAGACTTTCTTGGTGCTACAGCTGATTCAAGATCGAAATGGCTTTCAATGGATTGAGGTTAGAGTATGCACTCGAGGGCAGCTCGAACTACATTTCTTGGAAGGATAGGATGGAGGTAGTACTCGAAGACAATGGGTTGAAGGAATTCATTGACAAATATTTTCCTAAAACTAATGTTGCAGATGTTGAAAATCTTGATGCATGGCAAAAGAAAATGGCAAAGGCGAGGAGGATCCTGTTGGAGGGAGTAAGAGACTAGATTGTCTCAAGCCTTCATGGGAAAGCCAAACCATATTTAATGTAGAAGGATTTTATGGATATATTCCAAACCAATAGCGACCATACGAAATTGGCGCTTAAAGATAAAATCAGGAAGATCAAGATGGAAAAGGGCGACACCATTCCAAAATATCTAAAAAAAAATTTCCAATGTCGAGACAAACTCGGGAGCATTGGAATAACAGTTTTTGATGATTATTTAGTGAGCTTTCCTCTCCTAGGACTTCACAAGATTTGGCACAGTTATCAATACTCTGTTAATGGAAGGGAAAATTTCCAGATGGGGAACGACTGTGGTCAGATTTGGTGCAGGAGGAGTTCAAACAGAAGACTAGATATGGATCTTCATCTAAGAATGAGGATGAAGAGGATTGTGCTTTGGCTACCAAGTCAAGGAAGGGGAAGGGGAAGAAATTCCATTCTAATTCCAAGTCCAAGAATGGCAAGAAGCAGTACATGTCCAAGGTGAAGTGTTTTCATTATCACGAGCATGGGAATTTTTCTACTAACTGTCCACAAAATAAGAAGAACAAAAAGACTGTTGGATTTGCAGCTGGTGAGGCCCTCACCTCGCAATTTGAGCTTGAATTCTCATTGATCGCATGCATGGTGTCCAATTCATTGGGATCTGTGATAGTGGTGCTTCCTTTCACATGACGGGAGATAAGGAAATTTTCAGTGACTTGGAGGAGAAATATCTCTAGATGCATATTGAGATGGGCGACGATGGATGGTTCAGTGCTACCGGGATTGGTACCATTAAATTTCAAAGGGATTCAGGTAAACCATTTCAATTAAAATATGTAATGCATGTACCAGGTCTGAAGAAAAATTTGGCCTCAGTCGCAATGTTGGGGGATAGAGGCTATGACGTTGTTTTTAGTGATGGAAAAGATTTCCAGCTACATAAAACAATGGTTCAAGCCAAGAGGATATGGATTCACATTAATAATATCTAAAAGCTGGAGGTATATGGCTACACATCAATGATGGGCAAGGCAGATCAAGTGGTGAGCTAGGATGACGGCGAATTATGGCACATGCGATTGGGCCATATTCACCATGGAGCCTTGAAAGTCATGCAACATATTTCTACTAGTCTTCCCAGGGGTACAATTGCGCAGTAAAATACATGCAAGGGATGTACTATGGGAAAATATGTAAAGGCCACCTTTCATGAGAAGGAAAACCGAGCATCGGGGATCCTTGAGAGAGTTCACATAGACATGTGTGGTCCTTTCTCGGTTGCTTCAACAACAAAACATAAGTACTATGTAATATTTATTGATGAATTTTCTCATAAGTGCTAGATTTTCTTCATGCAAAAGAAATATCAAACATTCTCTAAGTTCTGTGAGTTTAAATCACTACTGGAGAAATATTCGGGGAAGCAAGTGAAGGCTCTTAGGAGCGATAATGGTGGAGAATACATCTCTAACGAATTCAAGAAATTCTACAGCAAAGAAGGAATTTGAAGAGAACTCATAGCACCTCATAACCCACAATAGAATGGGGTCGTGGAGAGTGTTGGTGCTCAGAGAGGTGGTTTATTATTGACAACTCTGGTGCTTTCTCATTTAATTATCAACCCGGGGCAAGTCTTCTTATTTCAAGAGTGTTGGCACAATATATGCAAGTCAGGTCGTCTAACAGTTACTCCTTGTCACTTATGAGGAATAATTTGCTAACTTCCTAAGTTTCTTATCCTATGAGGGGTGGCTTGGATTGGTTTTTAACCTAAGATTGAGCAGCAAGATTTTTCAGCTATCTAATTGAATCAAACAATATTCTAACTAAACCGAACAACAATCTAGAGAAATCAAGTAGAAATTGAATTGAATTAAACAATGATCTAAATAAACTGAAAATCAATGGAATTGTATAGAACAACAGTCTAACTAAGCTAAACAGTAATGGAATTGAATTGAACAGTAGTCTAACTAAGCTTAACAGTAATTGAATTGAATTGAATCATCAGTCTAGCTAACTGAGAAGTAATGGAACAACAATATAACTAGCTAAGCAGTAATGGAACAACAATATAAATAACTGAGTAATGATGGAACAATAGTATAACTGAAGTGAATTAAATAAATCATACAACAATTATTTAAGTAATTTTGCAATGGAATTCTCTTTATGAATTAATTAATCGACATTGATCGACAATTGAATGATTCATTATGCTAAAAGAAGAATGCAATTCATAAAGACAGATAACATCGAAATCAGCTTATTCTATGATCTGTAACTCAAATGCAATGGCATTAAAAGAACTGGAACTATCTACTGATAATGAAATATTTCCATAAGTCGGAAAATAAAATTGCAATTATCCTAATTCAAGAACATGACTTCTAACAATCTTGAATAAAGAGAACTGTAACTTTATTGAATGGAAACATACTTTACAATTGCATCAGTTACTTAAGCATTGTTTCTGCAACTACACAGAGTATGAAAACTTGCGAGGAACTTCCAGAGGTTGAGCCCAGACCACCAGAATCTCTAGCGCAGTAAAAACTTCAAAATATTATTGTTCAAAGCTCTATATTACATCCAGTGATGTTACAAAAATACAATTAGATAGACTGTTTCTGATACATCGATTACAAAATGATTTTTCTATCCTTTCTTCCCCTCCCCTTCTCCCTTCCTTTGCCCTTCTAAAGGCAATTTAAAAAATGCGAAAGTATTTCCCAAATGATAGCCCGCTGCGCGTGGCTATCGTTTGAGTTCTTGGACTCGAATTCATCTGTTTGCCTTCTGCCGGCCGCTGGGAGTTACCGGGATCTCATATGTTTGCATCCGTTGGTTAGCTTCTGTTTCCTATTGGTCCAGGCATTCTTCCTTCCTCCATGCGGAGATAAGAGAAGTCAATTTTCTGTTACAAAAACATTCTTTTCATCATTAGTATAATTGTTCTCATTTTCATAATCTTTTATTCTCTTTATCGTTAATATGAAGAGGAATTCCCCTGAAATTGTAACATAATTTGAAGTACTTACAGGGTGAGAACATACCTTAATTTGGGCCCAACGTACTCCCCTGCTTACCTAGTTGCATGTCCTCATGAAAACAAATGATTGAGATGTAGCTGCGTTAAGGAGTAGGAAGGGTAGGCCTTTTCGTTGTATGCTCTGATGCCTTGTTTTCGTTTCATGAGTGCAAAGGCAGTGCCTGTGGCTCCTTCTGGTAATTCGTAATTGTGATTATAATCCTCGGGAGGATACCAGAGGAGAGGGTTTCTGTATCTACATCCCAACCAGGCAGGCCCCATGCTATAGACCAGGTTGCTGTATGAAAGGAATGTGGAGGAAACAGCCTTGAAATTCGTGTAACTGAATGGCTCCCTGTTCTTCACATTGTTCGTGAAGGCCATCCATATTTGCTTGGCTGCTGCTAAGACTGCTTCACGAATGTCCCCAAAGTATTCTCGTGCATTTTATATGATATCTTTATGGATGGGCTCCAGCTTGGTCCTCACACCTTGCCTTATCATGAATTTTTTGTGCTAGATGATCAGTTGCAGGGGTTTTGTAGGCTCCTCCCTGACCATAAATCTAGGCTATGCTCTCTTTTTTGGAAGATGACATAGGATTTGGCCCACCTGACCTGGTTTTTAGCAAATGAAAGGAAGGCTTGCAGCTGCACATCCCCTATGAAGGGGCTAGGGTTGTTGTCTATGTATTCTTCTACGAAGAATTTATGCATGTAAAGCTCACACATGAGGCGCTGGACCTGCTCATCCTAATCGTTACAACAATGGAAAAATTCTTCTATGGTCCTGAAAGTAGTGGTTTTTCCTGCCCTGACAGCTTTAAATTTCAAGAGTAAATATCGTTCTGTTAGGAACAAGGAATAGATGGTTTCTGGAGCTCTGCATGATAGCGCATCATTATATAGAGAGAAAATTGTAGAGATTTGTTTCTTAGCTTGCTCCACCTGCTCTTGTACCACTTAACCTTTACCTGTTCTCCTCTAAGCTGGGAAAATGTCTCATCTTCTGTGGAGGAGAGGTCAGTAAACGTTTTTAGCAGTGCCTGATATTCTTGTAATGGAACCACCTCCTTCCTGCACTATGTCAGTTCATGCCACACTTGCACTAGTTCATTGCATAATTTCTGGTTGGCAGCTTTCTCTACTAGATGGGCATAGGTAAGGGCTTCCTCTGTTTGGGTCCCCTTTTCCTCTATAACCTTCTACTCAGTTTGGGTGGAGGCTTCAATGGTGTTTTCCAGTTCTATCTACACTTCAGCCTTGGTGGTGTCTGCTAGGTTGGTCTATATTTCAGCCTCAGTAGTAGTTATCAAATTGGTTTGTATTCCAGTTTCCACTGTGTCAGCTAAGTTAGTTTTCATTTCGCTTTCAATAGTATTTACTAGTTCTATTTGAGTTCCTACAATAGAGGTTTATTTCTTTGGATTTCGAGCCCCTCTTTATTTCTTCAGTTGTTTTCTCATATATTTTACCAATTTCTTCAATCTTTTGCAGGTCCTTCTTGTTTCTCACTTCTCATTTCATCTGAATATTCACCTGTCCTTATTTCAGCAGGTGGTAGGGGAGCGGAATTCCCCTTTTCAGGGATGGCATATAAAATGGTGTTTCTGATTACATCTTCAGAATTTACCTCAATGTGAGGGTCCTGACTAGGAGGAGCGATGCTACCTCTTGGTGACAAAGGGGTTGTCTTTGTGTGTGTGCTCTGCTCCATAAGAACAGTGTCACCTGAATGATCCTATGATTCCATTCTCTCCTTTGTCTATCCATCACTATACACCCCATAATTATCAATAGGGGACAGAGCCTCATCATCTCGCGGTTCCTCTTGGTCAGGTAGGATGTTAGTGTGACCAGAGCTACAGGGGGTGGCAGATTTATCAAAAATTTCCTCTTGCTCCCCTGCTCCCAATGGGTTTCTCGATTCATAGTCTGTCCTTATTTGTCCTAGGACTCAAGCCATTTCCTCCTTGAACTCTTGCAAGGGTGCATGGGATGGTTCTGCTTCCTCCATGAGGTTCGAGGTTCCTTGGAGTGTATTGGACCATTTTTTCCTGCTTGGCTCCGACGTTGAGGTTCGGGTCCTTTTTCTTCTTGGTGTATTTACCCTGGAGGGCTCAGTTTCGGTTCCATCAGGGTTTATTTTCGGTTCTTGTGCCTTAGGGTTAACGAAATTATTCTAGGCTATCTGCTGCCTATCTAGCTCATGAATGATGATTAGTTTTATTAACTCGTGGTGACTAACCACTGCTTGGGGATTCTTGGCTTTCCTCAATCGAACAACAGTATCATGCAATACGGAATTCAAAAAGGTAGGCATATTAATTGAAATATTCTTTTGTTTAAGAGTGGCTAAAAGTTTGAGTTGTCAAGGTTTTACCACATCCTGACGTCCTTCACATGTAATAAACTTTTGGATGAATGCCACCAGCTCCTACCATGGCTGGTGTAACGAGGCAGGGTTAATCCCTCTGTTTTTTCGTTCCAACGTTTCATCTGGGTCCTGATATGCTGCTACTACTTCTCTCGGGAGGAGATTCTTCTCTACCCATCTTTATCCTTGCGCTGGAATTCCATAAACTTCCGTGATAATTCCCTTTGTAACTGGTATAGTTCGACCTTTGGCTCTGGTTTGCCCTTCCTGCAGATTTTACAGAAATTCGATTGCAATTCTCGTGTCGAATCCTTGTAGTCTGTGTACACATGTCAACCATCCAGCTCGCTAGAGGATGGCACTCGCTGCCTCTGAAATTGGAAAGTTTGTAGGCTCGCTTCGAAGGGTATTTCCTCCCATAGCTGATATGCTCTTTTCCTCTGATTGTTTTTCTTCTTGGATCTGTTGTTTCGACTGGATGTTGTATGCAAACCAAAAAGAGATTGTGGCTCTGCGTAGATAATATTCATGCCTTAATTGTAGTGTTCCTTTGGTCTTATCGATGCGTCTAACGAGATTTGTGCAGGGATTTCACATGCTTGTCGAATTAAGGCCAATTACACCCCCTCCCTTGAAGAAAGGGTGCCCACGCCCTCAAGTACAGGAGAGATTTGGTCGCTCATGAATGCAGATAGGGGAATGTTAATCTGCATGTGAAGGAGCGGGTGGTTGACTTATCCCCGGACCCAAAATTTGTTTTCCCATTTCTCCAGTGAAAACCCAAAAAACCAAAAATCAAACACACCTATCTCTTTACTAGCCTAAAATCAGTTCTTATTGTAAGTCATCTCGCATCCTATTGCTCATTTTCTCGAGATTGACGGAGAGAGCCCTCTCCTGTCCTCGTAGGGCTAGCTACGAGGCTGAGCGTGGTTTGATGTAGCCTTGAGTTTTACTTCATTTCAGCCTGAGGTAGATTTGAGTGCTAACAGATTAATTACTAACATATGCGGTATAAAGGTCAGATTTAGAAGTTTTCATAATTGTATCTTGTGCGGAAGTGATCGGAAAGCGAGAGGAAATAACATAGCCATTATTGCGATATGATGTCCTTGTACAACTAAAAAGTTGTGATGGAAGCAAGACTGAGTCAATTAATGATTAAATTTGTCATATCAAAGTTCAAAATATTTAAACATATCTTTGTTAGTTATTCTTATGGCAGGTCATAATTATTACTAATTCGAGTAATATCTTGTGGTAGAAGAATGGAAGACAAGGTGTATATAAAAGCAATTGGCTATTTAAGAAGCATACTTTCATACCAAAAGCAGAGCCACTGTTGCCAGAAGGCGTTCATAGCCTCAACATGGTTGCTATTTTAACCCCAAAAATGAGCCAGGATCCTTATGTAAGAATAGTTGTTTTGCCAATTTTATGGAGAGATCACCATGCTGGTATGGTGGCCAGATAACCATGGTGCCACTCACTAGAGTAGTAGCAAAGTGATCAGGTCGGCTTATGATGAGACCTCATGTCCTTCAAGTCGTTAATAAGGTCATTACCCTCGTGTGGTGGCCATAGTGGGCATGTCACTTGCTACACCCTTATGAATGTGGTAGGTTGGCTCGTGACGAGACCCCCTATCGTCTCTTAAGATTTGTATGTAAATGTAGTACTTCCTTTTGAATTGTGAAATCTTGATCTATAAGGAGGTCACTGTGCTAGTGTGGTAGCCAGATAGTCACAATGCCATTCACTAGAATTGTAATAGAGTGATCAGGGCGGCTCATGATGAGACCGCCTGTCCTTCTAGTAGATGAGAAGGTCATTACCCTGGTGTGGTAGCCATTGTGGGCATGTCACCTGTTAAATCCCTATGATCATGATAGGCTGGCTCGTAATGAGACCCTCTATCCTCTTAAATATTTGCATGAACACATAATAATTGCTTTTTATACATAGAGGGAGGCTCATTAACTCCTTAAGAGTGAGGGATGGTGAGAGAAGCAGAAAAAAATGCCAATACCATTAATACCCCTTGTTCCATTTCTTCATGCTATAGGGACATATTACTCGAATAGTGCAAAAAGATATATTATCATAAGGTCATGTATTGTATGATATCATATTTGAACTGTGGGTGACTTAGCCTTTCACTTCATGTGTGCATAATTTCAGCTTCATGTTTAAGAATTATAGTGCCAAAGGGCCATCATATTTATAATTTTACCATTTTTCCTCTCTTTTCCAACTGCCATTCCCTACTCAAGGTTACTCAATTTGAGAAAAACACAAAAAGAATGGCTATTTAAGTTGGTCAGATAGAAATTGTTCAAATATTGCTCGACACAATTAAAAAACACTCAAAAACATTTGTTCAATTCGAATTAACAGCAACCGTACAAATGTCGAACAACAACTGTTCCCGAATTGAACAACAAAATAAAAACACAACAATAAACAGTTGTTCAATTCGACTGAACAACAGACGTCCAAGAAGTGAACAAGAACTGTTCAAGAATTGAACAACAAAATAAAAAAAGTGAAACTACTATTCAATTGTCGTTGAATCGGCAGCCGTTCAAAGACTGAACAATAGCTGTCCACGAATTGAACGACAAAAATAAAAACGCTGCAAATTTCTATTCAATTTGACTAAGCAGCAGCCGTTTAGAGATTGAACAATAGTTGTCCATGAATTGAACATAAAAAATGAAAACACAACAAATGGCTGTTCAATTTGGTTGAACTGTGACCGTTCAAAGATTGAACAATAGTTGTTCTCGAATTGAACAAAAAAAACAAAAACACCAACGAACAACTGTTCAGTTCAACTAAACAATAGTCGTTCAAAGATTGAGAAGAAGTTGTTCACAAATTGAACAACAAAGTAAAAAAATGTAAAAACAACTGTTCAATTTTGGTTGAATCAACAGTCGTTCAAAGACTGAACAACAACTGTTCATGAATTGAACAGCAAAAATAAAAACACCGCAAATGGCTGTTCAATTGAGAGGAAACTGTTTAGATATTGAATAGCAGTTGTCTAAAAATTGAACAACAAAAAGAAAAACACAACCAATGGCTATTCAATTCAATTGAAAAGCAGTCGTTCAAATATTGAACAACAGTTGTCCACGAATCAAACAACAAAAATTAAAAACACAGCAAATGGACGGATGTTCAATTCGACTGAACAACAGCCATTCAAAGATAGAACATCAGCTATTCTCAAATTGAACATCAATAAAAACACAATCTTACAAGGAAAATAAATTTCAAATGTGAATAATGTACAACAAGACAAGACAATTATATACATTATTTACAAGTGATGCTGGCAAACCTCTCATGTACTTGAGTTTGTGGGGTTATCACCCCCTTGCACCACAACTTGGATGGTGGGATCGTTTCGTACATGTTGACAGAAAGATTCTTTTGTGAGAGGTTTGTAATAGAGGCATACTCTGTGTCCGTTAACTCAAAATGTTGAACCAGACTCATCTATGGTGGTCAAGGTGAGGGTACCATTGCTATGTACTTCTTGAATCTCATATGGACCAAGCCACCTTGTTTGTAGTTTTCCTAGAAAGTCTTGGAATCTGGAGTCATAAAGGAGTGCCCAATCTCCCTTTTGAAATACCTTCTTCTTTATTAGGTTGTCGTGCCACTTGGCTCGCTTTTGTTGAATGATCGTTGTGCATTGCAGGGCTAGCAGTCGAATTTCATCCAGTTAGTTTATTTGTTGGAGTCTCTTAGCTTGAGCTTCTGTTAAGTCCAATACCACTTCTTGGGCTATTCTTAGAGTTTTAATTTCAAATTCAATAGGGAATATAGGTTCTCTCCCAAATACTAGTTGATATGGTGAATATCCAGTGGTATTTCACCAGTCTGTTCGATAAGCCCATAAGGCTTCTGGTAGTCTAGTGGTCCAGTCCTGGCAGTGTGCTGCTACCGTCTTGGTAAGGATTTTCTCCAGGACTTTTTTGGTGCTTTTGACTTGCCCATTGGCCTGCGGGTGGTAAGGAGACATAACTCTGTGGATGATATGGTGATTTCTTAAGGTAGATGTGACCTTATTTCCTGTGAATTGTGCCCTCCCATCGGTTATAACTTCCCTTGGCAAGCCATATCACACAAATATTTCAAAGAGAAACTTAATTACTGATTCTTCCGTGTCTCTTGACAAGGCCACTGCTTCTACCCATTTGGTGACATAATCCGTGGCAACTAGTATGTGGGCTTTCTGGTTTGATGGTGGGTTGAATGGCCCAACGAAGTCCAACGTCCACCGTTCAAATGGTTCCACCACCAATTGTGGTTGTAGCGGCATTTCATCAGCTTGGCCTGGATGGCCTATTCTTTGGCAGCTATCGTAGGCCTAGACATACTTCTTTGCATCTTTGAAAATCGTAGGCCAATAATAGCCTAATTGCAACACTTTATGCCTTGTCCATCGTTCTACGAAATGGCCACCACAGGGTTCATCGTGATAGGCTCGTAAGATGTCATAGATTTCGTCTTCCCTTATGCATCTACATATGTGCATATCAGCCCTTGTATGGAATAGGTATCCTCCAATCCAAGAGAATCTTGTGCTGCGTTGTACAATCAATTTTCGTTCTCTCGATGTTAAGTGTCTGGGTAGCTTCCCCACTACTAGATAATTGGCCACATCTGCATACCATGGTGTTTTGACTGCTACAGCAAACAAGTGTTCATCAGGGAATTGATCGTCAACTGTTAGCGTGTCGTTTGTCTTGGGGACTTTGGACAGGAAGTCTATGACCACGTTTTCCTTCCCTAGATGGTATTTGATCGTTATATCAAATTCCTGCAACAACAATAACCAACAAGTTATTCTCCCATTCGTGATTGGTTTATTAGCTAAATATCTAATACCAGAGTGGTCAGTATACAGGAACACTTGATATCCAGTTATATAGTGCCTAAATTTATTGATAGCATAAATGATAGCCAGGAATTCTTTTTGGGTCACTGTATAATTTAATTCAGAAAGAGTAGGGTTTTTTCTAATATAATATATAGCATAAGGCTTTCGGTCTTCTTCTTGGCCAAGGACTGCTCCTATTGCTATATCATATGCATCAGAAGAGATGTGAAAGGGAATTTTCCAGTTAGGACCTCACAGGATTGGTGCTATTGAGACCATCCTCTTAAATTCTGTAAAAGCGGTGTCACATTTGTCAGTCCAATGGAATTCAACATTCCCAGTCAATGCATACAAAGGTGCAGCTATCTGTGAGAATTTTTTTATAAATCTGTGATAATATCCTGCATATCCTAGAAAAATGTGCATCTCTGTTTGTGTATAGTGTGTGGCCAATAGAAGGATTACCTCTATTCCAGCCGAATCTACCTGTATTCCAGCTGAAAAAATGTAGTGACCTAGGATTAGCCCCTCAGTCATCATCATGTGGAATTTTTCATTGTTTAGACATAGTCTAGTAGTAATACATCGTTCTAACACTTTATCTAGCATTTCTAGAGCTTGGTCAAAATCTTCCCCATAGGGTGTAAAATCATCCATATAGATTTCAAGTCCTTCATTTATTAAGTCAGAAAAAATACTAATTATGGCTCTCTGAAATGTTGTTGGGGCATTACATAATCCAAATGGTAAAACTTTGTAAGAAAAAGTTCCCCATGGGCAGGTAAAGGTTGTCTTATCTTGGTCTTCGAGAGCTATTTGGATTTGATTATATCCGATGAATCCATCAAGAAAGGAGAAGAACTGTTTCCTAGCCAATGTATCAAGGACTTGATCAATGAAGGGTAGGGGAAATGGTCTTTCTACGTTGCCTTATTTATTTCTCTGTAATCTATGTAGATTCTCCACTTCCCATTCTTTTTAGGGACGACTACCAGAGGGGAGACCCATTTGCTGTCTGAAATAAGATAAATAAAATTTACATCTAACAGTTTTTGCAGCTCCTCTTTTACAATCTCTTTTAAGTGTGGGTTTAATATTCGTTGGGGTTGTCTAACGGGGCGTGTTTCCTTATCAGTATAGATGTGGTGCATGCATAGTTGTGGGTCCAAACCCTTCATGTCTTGGTAGTCCCACACAAATGCACCTTCGTGCTTCCGGAGGAATTTTATGAGTTCCTGATTTTGGTTGTCATCCAAACTACCATTAATATTCAGAACCTTTCATGGCTTGATCTCAATAGGTATGTTGTTACGAACAGCAGTTGTGGAGATATGTTGAGTCTCGAAGTCTATCACATGATCCTCTTGATCTTCAAGTTCGAGGACTATTTTCAACATTTGGAATTTCAGATTTTCAAGCGTGGGTGACTGATTCAAAAAATTATTGATTACATCACCTTTAGTTTGATCCTTGAATTCAAGAGCTTCTACTAGTGTCATAGGTGGACAGATGTTTTGATCCCAATATGTATTTGGATGTTTGTGAATTTTTACCGTGGGCAGGCTTGGTTTCGCAGGCGGATAAATAATGATATTTTTTATAGAATCTCCTCTAGTGATAGTCATGCTACCTGCTCGACAACCTATGTAAGCATCTGTTGTGGCCAGCCAAGGTTGCCCAAGAATCAATGGGTGCCCTTCCATCCTATTTTTTGGATTAATGACTAAAAAATCAGCTGGGTATTCCCATGAGTCCACAGAGACCATGATGTCTTGCACTATACCTTCCGGTCTGATAACAGATCTATCAGCTAGTTCCAGAAGTGTGGCCATAGGTTCTAAAGATGATATGCCTATTTTTTCGCAAGCTCCAGTAGTTAGGATGTTAATGGCTGCCCCCAGGTCAACCATTGTGTTTGGAAATGAGTGACCAGAGATTTTCATGGTTACAATGGGGTTTCCTAGGCCTTCATATTTTACAGGTGATTCCCTACCTAACAACAAGTCAGATAGTGTTCCTACCACATGAACGGTGGGTGCAGCCTTTGTTTTCTTGACTTGTTTTTTTCCACATAATTCTTTGATTGACTTTGCATAGATGGGAATGTATTGGATGGCCTAGAGAAGAGGAATTTTGATACAAAGGTTTCTTAATTCCCCCAGGATGTCAAAATCTGGAGTGATTATAGGCCTCGATAGATTTAATCTTTCAGGAAATGGAGGAAGATTCACCCTAAGTTCTTTAGGTCTTTGTTGATCAATTGTTTCCTTATCTTTACTTGTTTTTGTTATATTTGGTAAGCTAGGCTCTATTGAGGTTTCAACTTAGGGCTGAGGTGGAGTTGTGGCCTCTATACGTAATATGGTACGTCCTGATCTTAACCTAAATTTGTTGCACCGTTTCTGTTCGGCATCGAGTTTTGGATTTTCTATGATTTGAATTAGTTGAACCGGTCTGTTATTAGGATTAGGATTGGGTTGGGCTGGAAATGGAGGGCATATGGCAGGCTTTTGGTTATGATGAACTAGGTAAGGGGCTGTCAACGTAGGTTGATTTTGGGTCCCTGCTCCTATCGACAGATTGGCCATTCCCATGGGTCGCTGCCAATTCCAATTGGTGTTTTGAGTAGGGGGTTTGGCCATTGGCTATGATATGGGAAATTTTTCCAATAAGGGGGAGAGAAAGGAAATTTATACCAATTACTCCTGATGGAGGTTGTGTAGGCCAAGGTGGCATAGGAAATGCTTGGTTTGGCCGAGTTGGGAAGGGGTTTTGAGTCTGCCAAGTTGTTGCAGGGTTTTTCTAGCTAAACTGCAGAAACGAAAAGTATTGAGGTAGGTTTTGCGGTATTCCAGGTCGTGCTTGCCATTGTCGACACTGATTCATTAAATATACTGGCTCTGTTTCTTCTTCTGCTTCCTTGTAGACGGCTTTCAGCCCGGGAAGTGAAGGACACTGGTCCGTGGTATGATCCTTAGTGCAGATAGCACAAGTCTGAACCATGTCTAAAGGGCATTCCCTCTAACTGTGCTTCTTTTGATATCTTGGGAAAAATATGGCTAGGTTTTGTTCTACTATAGCTTGTTTCTGTTTGGCTTGTAAAACATCAAGTTGTGTTGTTAAAGTACCCAAGATGTCAGTTTTAAAATTTTCTAACAGATTTCCAAATTTTGCTGTGGTTACATTTCCATTGGTCTGCTTAAGGTCTTTTTTCATAGAATCACGCCCAACAAGTCTATTGCATGAGTTACCTCGGGAGCATATAATACATAAGGAAATAATCTCGTTATATTCTTCCTAGTAAATATCTCCCTTCCCCATTATGTTAAGCATCTCAACCCATTCTTCCTTCATCCCTTTAACCATCGTGGCTTTTAAAATGTCCTTGGACAGCGTGGTATATGGGTATCTTTGTAAAATGTATTGAAATATTTCTACGTATTCCTCTAATGTTTCAGTGTCTTTTGTGGACATGCTGAAGATTTCATCTTTTAGATCTCGGGTTCGACAATAGTCTTGTTATTTGGTAAGAAAAATATTCTTCATTTGGTTCCAGTTTTTTATAGTTCCCCCTCCTAATCCCATGAACCAGCAGAGTGCAATTCCTTTTAAGGTAGAGAGAAATAGTTTTAGTTTATGGGGATCGATGGTGTAGTCATATCCTCTGCATAAGACATCAAATTCAAATAGGAATGCATCAGGATCTTTTGTGGTTAATCCATGAAAGGTGGGGATTTTTTGCAAGGGAATGGTCTTCATAGGGGCATTGGCAGCATGATCAACAATAGGGTATTCTAATGTTGATGTCTGCCTCTGATTCTGATTTTGATTATTTTCCATCTGATCAAAGAGGTGCCAGAAATCTTTGGGAACTTCTTGATCTAGAGGAGTGATTCTAATAGGCTTGGGAGGTGAATGCGGTGGGGGTTTTACATCACTTCCCTGATCTGGGATCCTAAGTACTTCTGTTTCGATCACTTCTTTAAGGGACTTAGGTTCTGATATTTCTATGTGAATTCCTCCACTAGTTTCTCCCCCTCCTTCTTGTAGGTTGCAAGAGCCTCCCTCTTTTGAAGGGTCAGTGCCTATATGAATGACAGTCTGCAGGCTTTGCTCAGACCCCTCTGTCTCACAGTGAATCTCGATGTAGGCTACAGATGGTGAGGTTGCCGCCCGAGGGAGTGTATTAGGACTTTGAATGGAAATAGTTTTGGGCCCTATAGATTCCTAAGATTCAGCTTTCTTAATGATTTCATCTATATGTTTTGTTCTTCTAAGGATCATCAGTTCTTTGGATTGTGAGGATGGTTGCAAATGATTTTGGATTGTTTCTATATTTTCTCCCTAGACATAAAACAAGAGCACCTATCCTACAGTTCTTTTCACAACTTGTTGGTAAGAAGGCTAGAGGGAAAGCATGTTGCTTGTCAGTACGCAGGTTCTTACCTCTCATTTTCAATACCCAATTCTTCACAAAAATGGAGAAAGATGAATAAAGGAGATGAATCTTAACACTCTCCCTGGAAACGACACCAAAATGTTGGTGCTCAGAGAGGTGGTTTATGATTGACAACTCTGGTGCTTTCTCATTTAATTATCAGCCGGGGGTAAGTCTTCTTATTTCAAGAGTGTTGGCACAATATATATGAGTCAGGTCATCTAATAGTTACTCCTTGTCACTTATGAGGAAGGATTTTCTAACTTTCTAAGTTGCTTATCCTACGAGGGGTGGCTTGGATTGGTTTTTAACCTAAGATTGAGCAGCAATATTTTGCATCTATCTAATTGAATCAAATAGCAGTCTAACTGAACCGAACAAAAATCTAGAGAAATCAAGAAGCAATTGAATTGAATTAAACAACAATCTAAATAAACTGAACAACAATGGAATTGAATGGAATAATATTCTAACTAAGCTGAACAGTAATGAAATTGAATTGAATAGCATTCTAACTAAGTTGAAAAGTAATGGAATTGAATTGAATCAACAGTCTAGCTAACTGAGAAGTAATGGAACAATAATATAACTAGCTGAGCAATAATGAAACAACAGTATAACTAACTGAGCAGTAATGGAACAAAAGTATAACTGAAGCGAATTCAATAAATCATACAACAATTATTTAAGTAATTTTGCAATGGAATTCTCTTTATGACTTAATTAATCGACATTGATCGACAGTTGAATGCTTCATTATGCTAAAAGAAGAATGAAATTCATAAAGACAGATAACATCGAAATCAGCTTATTCTACGATATGTAACTCAAATGCAATGGTATTAAAAGAACTGGAACTATCTACTGATAATGAAATATTTCCATAATTCAGAAAATACGATTGCAATTTTCCTAATTCAAGAACGTGACTTCTAACAATCCTGAAGAAAGAGAACTATAACTTTATTGAATGGAAATTTACTTTACAACTGCATTAGATACTTAAGCATTGGTTCTGCAACTACACAGAGTATGAAAACTTGCGAGGAACTTCCAGAGGTTGGGCCCAGACCACCAGAAGCTCTAGCGCAGTAAAATATTCAAAAGATTATTGTTCAAAGCTCTATATTACATCCAGTGACGTTACAAAAATACAATTAGACAAACTGTTTCTGATGCGTCGAATACGGAATGAATTTTCTATCCTTTCTTCCCCTCCCCTTCTCCCACCCTTCTCCCTTTTAAAGGCGATTTCAAAAATGTGAAATTATTTCCCAAACGAAAGCCCGCTGCGTGTGGCTGTAGTTTGAGTTCTTAGACTCGAATTCGTCTGCCTGCCTTCTGCCAGCCTCTTGGAGTTATCTGGATCTCATATGTTTGCGTCCGTTGGTTAGCTTCTGTTTCCTATTGGTCCAACCATTCTGCCTTCCTGCATGTGAATATAAGAGAAGTCAATTTTCTGTTACAAAAACATCCTTTTCATCATTAGTCTAATTGTTCTCATTTTCATAATATTTTATTCTCTTTATCATTAATATGAAGAATAATTCCCCTGAAATTGTAACATAATTTGAAGTACTTACAGGGTGAGAACATACCTTAATTTGGGCCCAACTGAGAGGACGAAGAAAAATATTGTAGGTGCAGCATGAGCGATGTTGTATGATCAAGGCCCATCGATGCATATGTGGGTGAAAGCATGCAATACATCAGTACATGTGCAAAACCGTTGTCCTCATATAGTACTTGGCATGAGTGCACCTGAAGAGGCTTTCCATGGTAAGAAAACTGATGTTTCACACTTTAATATTTTTGGCTCATCTGTTTATGTGCATGTGACCAAGGACGCCAGGAAGAAGCTGGAACCGACTGCTGAGGTTTGGATTATTTTGGGGTACACTAAAACACCTCATAATTATCATGTGTATTTCCCAAACAATAGAATGAATGTTGTGTGATGGGACATCAAATTTAATGAGGAGAAAGACATGGTTGTCCCTTGAGAGGGAGCTAGACTTGCATGCAGAGGAGGAACTATTGATTCCCAAAGATGAGTCTCAAGATGTGGATAAGCCACTTGAGGAGGTTCATGGAGTGGAGAAAAACACTCATGCAGAGCCATCCATCATAAATGGCATAAGGCACACCATGGAAGCTGATAGGCTAAGACTTGATGCTGCACAGACTGTAGGAGCCCCTACTTCATAGTGCAAAAAGAGATAGTCTCCTGACCAATTTACTGGATACATAGCTCTTACGAGCAAATGTATTATGACTGAACCATCTTCCTTTTAGGAAACAGTGCAACAGCTTACTTGGGTTGATGAAATGGTGGAGGATTATGACTCCATTGTCAAGAATAGTGCATGGGAGGTAGTCCCAAAACCGGTCGACAAATCAGTGGTTGGATCGAGATGGATCTACAAGGTAAATCTAGCTGCTAATGGGAGTGTGGAGAAATAAAAGGCCAAATTTGTGGCCCGGGGATTCTCACAGATTGAGGGGATAGATTATGATGAGACTTTTGCACCTGTCACAAGGTACTCTTCCATAAGATCCATCCTTGCACTCTCAGCGTAGATGGTTTGGTGCATTCATCAGATGGATGTGAAAACTGTGTTTCTCAATGGGATCATTGAGGAAGAGGTATACATAGCGCAGCTTGAAGGTTTCAAAATATTCAACGGTGAGTCGCATGTGTGTAGACTCAAAAGAGAATTGTATGGGCTGAAGCAAGCACCCCTTGCTTGGTACACTCGGATAGAAAGCTATTTCACTGGACTGGGATTCACCAAAAGTGAAGCAGATGAAAACTTGTACTAGATTGTGGTTGAGGGTAAGCTATTGATCATTTTTATTTATGTTGATGATCTAATTTTGACTGGTGATGAGCAACTGATACACTCATGCAAGGAGGATCTTGCAAGGGAGTTTGAAATGAAGGACATGGGATTCCTTCATTATTTCCTTGGATTGGAAATATGGCAACGGAATGGTCAAGTTTTTGTGTCTTAAGGAGAGTATGCAAAGGAGATACTGGGTAAGTTTAACATGGAGAGTTTCAAACCCATGGATACTCATCTTCCAAGAAATTGGAGGAAGGAGGATGCTACTTCTGGATCTGTAGTGGATGCTACTGTCTATTGATAGTTAGTGGGTTCGCTAATGTATTTGGTGAACACGAGACCAGACATTTGCTTCGTAGTTAAGCAGCTGAGTCAAGCTATGGTTAAGCCTACCAAGCTCTTTTGAAAGGTGGGGAAGCATGTCCTGAGATACCTAAGGGGCACATGAGAGTATGGTCTATGGTACAGATGGACAGATGGAGTGAAGTTTCATGGCTTCACGGATGCATATTGAGCTGGAATTCCATCAGACAGTAAGAGCACATTAGTGGTATATTTAGCATTGGATCGATAGCAGTTTCCTGGTACAACAAGAAATAATGATCTATGGCACTCAGCGCAGTGGAAGTGGAATACATGGAAACAAGTCAAGCTACATGTGAGGCTATCTGGATGAGAAAGATCTTGGTTGGTTTGTTTGGTTCTCAGATGGATCCAACAATTATTCATTGTGATAATTATAGTTGCATTAAAATCTCGATTAATCCTGTGTTTCATGATAGGTACAAGCATATAGATATCTAGTACCATCATCTCATAAATTGTGTGCAGAGAAGGATCATGTTGCTTCAGTACATTGCCATGGAAGATCAGGATGCAGATATTCTGACGAAGGCACTCACCAAGAGAAATTTCGAATACCATAGAGACAAGATCGGGGTGAAGGATAATCCCTTTCTTGTTGTGAGGGAGTGTTGAGATTCAACAAGAAGAATCAAAACCCACACCTAGTACATTAAGCACCTGGTTGCATTCAACACCTAGTTGCATTAAGAACCCAAACTAGGGTGGTGCCAACAATGCTATTTTTGGGTGCATGTCTATTTTTATTATCCCTTAATTAAGATGGACATTAAACTGTAATCTATTCTCAATGTGGACTTGAATGAGTTAAATAAAATTGATAAATTCAGTTAGATAGTGGATTTCGAGTTAGAGGTTGTTGGTGAGGCATGCAAAGTAATTCTAGTTGTAACAGAGTTCGAAGTGTAGTGGTGCAATTTGTAAATCAGTTTAACTCAGTTAAGTGAGTTAAACTCAGTTGTGTTAGTTGTAAATGAAGATACACTAGTGAGAGATTCAGTGAATTAAATATTAATTAATTCACAATAAGTGATCTCACATGCAACTGAGGATTTACTATTATTAGCTACATGGATGTCAGATCCAGTGGAGACCCAGTTGAGTTTTAGGTGAAAGCGAGGTTGAATATTAGTTGTAGGATTATATTCTTGCACACATGTAGGAAAACACCCATTGGAGTGCCCATGATACTTGCACAGTCAAGGCAAGGATGAATTCCTATCTTTTAGGGATGTTTACCATCAGGGATTTTGCAAGCAAGGCAGGTTGGCTGGACGATGAGAATTGGCTTTGTGTTGGTCAGTTTTGAATATGACTATGTGAGACATTTAGCTGAGTATTGGAGGGCTCTTGTGAGAAGAGTTTTGTATGTAATTGTTTCATGATCCATGCTTAATATACAATAGAATATAGTGGGGTTTATAGCTATAATATTTCCTCAGGAAATTATATGTGTTGTGTGCGATTGATATTTCTTCATGTTCATGTGATTAACGATTGTGTTTTTAATTCTGCAAAATATTTGTAGAAGAGATTCTGTATTAAACTTTAGTACATTGTTAGATCGGGTGAATCGAAGATATACATGCATGTTGTATAATTTCTATAGGTGTAACGATAGAGAAGAGGTATAGGCATACATGAGTCACCCGATATTTTTTATGCCAAGAAGAAATCCTAATCCATAGGTGATACTATATGAGTCAATATAGGAGGCATAGTTTGAGATCTCCATAGTTTGAGTTATCCAATAAACAATAAAAAATATTTGAGGTAAATGAAAATCATTTTTATCGTCACAAGTGTACTTGATGATTAACCTTAAGATGCAACATACACAACATAACATTATGCAAACTAAAAAAAAACATCATTATATCGATCACAAGAACCAAAACGACTCAAAATGTGTTTTGATATAAGTTGCATATCATGCGGAAAAGGGATTCAAAACATATGCATTTTCCATGGTTTTAAAGGACATGATTTTCCTCTGAAACCAGGTAGGTACAACTTTAGCATATATATATATATATATATATATATATATATATATATATATATATATATATATATATATCCCACCCATTGTAATTTTATATTTAAAAGTGTTGTCTTTGAACAAGATATTGAAATTGCATTCTCATTCGATCTTTTGAAAAAACAAAAAAAAAAAACACTACATGGTTCAGGCAAAATTATGAAATTATTTAACATAGCATTTTTTTTTAAATATTTTATGCTTATTTATCCTTTTTGAATGTTGAAAATGCAACAAGATGATGGAGCTTAGTGAAACGAAGTCGCCTTCACTAAGTGGGCCTGCAGGTTATTTTTGGCACAAAGTCTATTTTTAGACTATGTCTATTTTTAGACATATGGAGCATGGTCTAGGAGTTGCAGTATGCTATTCTTGGATGATTGGTTGAGTTGGTAAAAATATATGGACCTCTATTTTTAGACATACAGGTTGAAGTCTATTTTTAGACTGCCTGTCTAAAAATAGGGCAGTCAAATATTATTAGCCCTTAATAATATTTGGACTCTAAACTTCAGTTTATTCTCTTACAGCACTTCAGTTGGAGCTACAGATGTGGCCCATGCATCTGACAGAAGGAATTATGCTATTCCTTGGGGTTTGGTGAGCTCATGCATGGTTGAATTTAGTTAGAACTTCAGTGGCAGAGTTTGGTGGAGTTGATGAGACAGTTGGTGGAGTTGTGTTCGGTTTAACTTAGTTGAACTAGTTGTGATTAGTTTAACTAGCTAATCAACTAGTGATGAGTGGAGTGAATTAAATATTATTTAATTCACTAATTATTAACTCATTATTAAACTCATGAACACATCAGTTCACTACAGTGCATGGACAGTTCAGTGGAGACCAGTGGAAGAGGTAGATGAAAGGGTGAGTTTGCTATTAGTTGCGACAGCAGTTGTGCATGAGATTTGCACAAGCATTGGAGGATATTTCCAATGATGATTGCGCAGTTGGAGCTAGTGAGATTCTAACTTGGATCTCTCATTAGACCAGCCTTGATTGTGCAATAGAGGCAGGAAAATTAGTGGATGAGTTTTGAACCTGTGACTTGTTCAAAACCAAGCTAGTTTGTGTGTAACTTTTGATGATAGTACTGAGTACTTGTGAGGAGTATTGTACATAAATTGTTACATGTTTCTCTTCTATTATAATATAAAAATAGCTGGGGTTTTTCAGCTATAAGCTTTCCCCATTACATATTGTGTTTATGTGCGCATGCGACTGTTTCTATTTCCGCAAATTGATGATTGATTGTAGAAGAGATTATGTGTTGCATATGAATTCAAATTAGTATGTGATCAGGATAATCTCGGTGGATAAATATTCATTATTCAGCAAATTTCTACATGGTATCAGAGCGAGTCAATCATCGGGATCTATTGCAGTGATTACAATATTATTTCGGTAGACAGAGTCTGTAACGGGCCAGGTAGCCTCTGGATCCATCCTTTCTCTGAAAGGTGATATATCCAGTAAATTCCCTTACAGTCGATCTCTGTGCTAGAAATAATTTGTTCTCACAGATCCAGAAGCAGTTGAGTTTTGAGCTTGGAATTCGAATTTTGCAGCAGTTTGTTTTCTTGGTGCCGGAGTTGAAATGTCTTTCAACGGTTTGCGACTCGAATATGCCCTTGAGGGCAGTTCGAATTATGTTGCATGGAAAGATCGGATGGAGGCGGTATTAGAAGATAATGGGCTGAAGGAGTTCGTAGATATGGATGTCCAAAAGCCTACTGATCCTGCTGAAGTTGAGGCTTGGCAAAAGAAGATGGCGAAATGTCGAAGGATTCTGTTGGAGGGCATGAAGGATCACATTGTATCCAGCCTGCATGGAAAAGCTTCTCCATATTTGATGTGGAAAGCGTTGACAGATCTATTCCAGAGTAAGAGCGACCAAAGGAAGTTGGCGCTCAAGGATAAGCTCAGAAACATTAAGATGGAGAAAGGCGACAGTATCGCCAAATACCTCACGAAGTTCACTCAATGCAGAGATGATCTGGGAAGTGTGGGGGTGATTGTCGAAGAAGAGGACATGGTAGACCTGGCTCTCCTTGGTCTTCCGAAGGCTTGGCATTCCTATCAGGACTCTGTCAATGGTCGGGAGAAGTTGTCGGGATGGGAGCGACTTTGGGCGGATCTCATGCAAGAGGAGATAAGGAGGACTACCAGGGACGGATCTTCATCAAAGGTATATGATGAAGAAAATTGCGCTTTGGCTGCCAAAGAAAAGAAGGGGAAGAGCAAGAAAGCTTCTCAGTCTGGTGCGAAAGGCAAGAAGCAAGACATGTCCAAGGTGAAGTGTTTTCACTGTCACCAGCACGGACACTATGCCACAAATTTTCCGCAGAAGAAGAAAAATAAGAAGGCTGCTGGATCTGCAGTGGGAGAGGCATTGGCTTCTCAATTCGAACTGGATTTTTCACTGATCGCATGCTTGGTTTCAAGTGTCGTGGGATCAGTATGGTTCTTGGACAGTGGTGCGTCATTTCACATGACCGGAGATCGAGATCTGTTTTCAGATCTGGAGGAAAAAGATCTTGGAGTGCACATCGAGATGGGCGATGATGGTAGATACAGTGCGACCGGTATCGGTACCATTTCCTTTGAGAGGGAGTCTGGTAAACCCTTCGTATTGAAGGAAGTTTTGCATGTTCTAGGATTGATGAAGAATTTGATCTCTGTGGCTATGTTGGAAGACAAGGGGTATGATGTGGTCTTCAGCGAAGGAAAAGCTTTCCTGCGCAGTAAGACAACTGGAGAGACCCAGAAGATAGGGGTTCGAGTCAAGAACCTTTATCAGTTGCAAGTAGATGGTTGTGCAGCAATGGCATGCAAGGCGGGAGAAGTGGTGAGCCGGGATGATGATGGCGAGCTGTGGCACAGGAGATTGGGCCACCTTCACCATGGAGCCTTGAAGATGCTGCAGCAGATTTCTACTGGGCTTCCTAAGGGCACTCTTGCGCAGTCAGATCAGTGCAAGGGGTGTACTTTAGGGAATTTTGTGAAAGCCACCTTTCACGAGAAGGATAGTCGCGCCACGACGATCCTTGAGAGAGTTCACACAGACGTGTGTGGTCCTTTCTCAGTAGCTTCGACAGCAAAGCATAAGTACTACGTGATCTTTGTTGATGATTTATCTCGAAAGTGCTAGATCTTCTACATGCAGAAGAAGAGCGATACATTCGCTAAGTTCTGTGAGTTTAAAGCACTGGTCGAGAAGGAATCGGGGAAGAAGGTGAAGGCTCTCAGGAGCGACAATGGTGGTGAATTCATCTCGGCTGAATTCAAGGACTTCTGCAGCGCAGAAGGGATTCAGAGAGAGCTCATCGCACCCCATAACCCACAGCAGAACGGGGTGGCTGAGCGGAAGAACAGAACGATCGTGGGTGCTCCACGGGCGATGTTGCATGATCAGGGCCTACCCCTTCACTTGTGGGCTGAGGCATGCAATACAACAGTGTATGTGCAGAACCGTTGTCCTCACAAGGTTCTTGGCAGGAGTACACCAGAGGAGGCTTATTCTGGCAAGAGGCCTGATATTTCCCATTTGCGGATTTTTGGTTCTCCTATCTACATGCATGTGACGAAGGATGCGAGAAGGAAGCTGGATCCAACTGCTGAGGTTGGAATATTTGTGGGGTACACTGATACACCTCACAACTATCGGGTGTATTTGTCAGACAGTCGAAAGACTGGTGTGCGACGGGATATAAAATTTCAGGAGGAGAAAGCCATGCAGTGTTCGCTTGAGAGGGAGCTACACTTGCATGTAGATGAGGAGCTGTTAGTTCCTAAGGAGGAGCTTCCGGATGTGGATTAGCCACAAGAGGAAGTTCAGGAGGTGGAAGAAACCACCCATGCAACACCAACCATCAGAGGGCGCATGCGCACTACAGAAGCTGAGCGACTGGCTCGAGATGCAGAGAAGGTTGTAGGACCACCTACAGCACAGCGCAGACAGAGGCAGTCACCGGATCGGTACACTAGATACATGGCTCTTGTGAGTCAATGTGTCATGACGAAGCCATCCTCTTTTGAGGAAGCTGTGGAGGAACCCGCATGGGTAGATGCCATGATCGAAGAATATGATTCGATCGTCAGAAACAGTGCATGGGAGATTGTCCCAAGACCGGAGGGGAAATCAGTGGTGGGTTCGCGATAGATCTACAAAGTGAAGCAGGCGGCTGACGGGAGTGTGGAGAAGTACAAGGCGAGATTTGTCGCCCGTGGTTTCTCACAGATCGAGGGGATCGATTATGAGGAGACCTTTGCACCTGTCGCAAGGTACTCTTCGATACGGACGATCCTAGCTCTCTCAACACAGATGGGATGGCACATCCATCAGATGGATGTGAAGACTGCATTCATCAACAGAGTCATTGAGGAGGAGGTGTACATAGAGCAGCCTGAAGGTTTCGAGATCTTCAGCAGTGATTCGCATGTCTGCCGACTCAAGAGAGCACTGTATGGGCTAAAGCAAGCACCTCGTGCTTGGTACACACAGATAGACAGTTATTTCACCGGGCTTGGATTCTCCAAGAGTGAGGCGGATCCTAACCTATACCAAATTCTGGTGGAGGGGAAGCTGCTGATCATTGTACTGTATGTAGATGATCTAATTTTGACGGGTGATGATCTGTTGATACTTTCATGCAAGGAGGACCTTGCTAGAGAGTTCGAGATGAAGGACTTGGGCCTCCTTCATTATTTCCTGGGATTGGAGATTTGGCGGTGATGGAGGAGCATTTGTTTCTCGGGGTAAGTATGCCCGGGAGATACTGGAGAAGTTCAACATGCATGGTTGCAAGCCTGTTGATACTCCTCTTCCTGGAGGTTGGAGGAAGGAGGATGCTACTTCAGCGGAGGTAGTGGATGCCACTGTTTATCGACAGTTGGTGGGGTCGCTTGTGTATCTGGTCAATACACGACCCGATATATGCTATGTTGTTAACCAGCTTTCGCAAGCTATGGTTAAGCCTACCAAGCTCTTCTGGAAGGCAGGCAAGCATGTATTGCGTTATCTTAGTGGCACATCGGGATATGGTCTATGGTACAGACATGAGGATGGAGCGAAGCTTTCCGGCTTCACTGATGCAGATTGGGCAGGGAGCCCAACGGACTGAAAGAGCACATCTAGAGGAGTTTTCAGCATCGGGTCGACAACAGTTTCCTGGTACAGCAAGAAGCAGAGATCCGTGGCACTCAGTTCAGTAGAGGCCGAGTACATGGCAGCAAGCTTGGCTGCATGCGAGGCTATTTGGATGAGGAAGATCCTCGTTGGATTGTTCGGGTTGCATTTGGAGCCTACAGTGATTTAATGTGATAAACAAAGTTGCATTAAACTCTCGGCTAATCCAGTATTTCATGATAGATCCAAACACATCGACATCGAGTACCATCATATCAGAGATTGTGTTCAGTGGAGAATCATGATACTTTCATACATTCCTACGGAGGATCAGGATGCTGATATCTTGACGAAGGCGCTCACCAGGAGAAAATTCGAATACCACAGGGGCAGGATAGGGGTTGCAGAAAATTCATATCTTGTTGAGAGGGAGTGTTGAGATTGCAACAAGATGATGAGCTTAGTGGAAGGGAGTCACCTTCACTAAGTGGGCCCGCAGGCTATTTTTGGCGCAAAGTATATTTTTAGACTATGTCTATTTTTATACATATGGATCATGTTCTATGAGTTGCAGGATGCTATTTGTGGATGGTTGGTCAAGTTGGAAAAAATAGATGGACTTATATTTTTAGACATACTGGGCGGAATCTATTTTTAGATTGCTAGTCTAAAAATAGATCGATCAAACTGTTATTAGCCCTTAATAATATTTGGACTCTAAACTTCGATTTATTCTCTTACGACACTTCGATTGGAGCTACGGATGTGACCCATGCATCGAACAGAAGTCGCTATTCCTTGGGGTTTGGTGAGCTCATGCATGGTTGACTTCGGTTAGGACTTCCAGTGAGGATTTGGTGGAGTTGATGAGACAGGTGGTGGAGTTGTGTTCGGTTTAACTTAGTTGAACTAGTTGAGATTAGTTTAACTAGCTAATCGACTAGTAATGAGTGGAGTGAATTAAATATTATTTAATTCACTAATTATTAACTCATTATTCAACTCAAGAACACATCAGTTCACTACAGTGCATGGACAGTTCAGTGGAGACCGGTGGAAGAGGTAGATGAAAGGGTGAGTTTGCTATTAGTTGCGACAGCAGTTGTGCATGAGATTTGCACAAGCATTGGAGGAGATTGCCAATGAGAATTGCGTAGTTGGAGCTAGTGGGATTCGAACTTGGATCTCATCCATAATCCTTTTGGATTGCGCAGTAGAGGCAGGCAAACAGTGGAGGAGTTTTGAACCCGTGACTTGTTCAAAACTGAGCTAGTTTGTGTGTAACTTTTGGAGGCAGTACTGAGTACCTGTGAGGAGTATTGTACTGAGATTTTTACATGATTCTTCTTCATTATAATATACAAAATAGCTGAGGGGTTTTCAGATATAAGCTTTCCCCATTACATATTGTGTTTATGTGCGCATGCGGCTGTTTCTATTTCCGCAAATTGATGATTGATTGTAGAAGAGATTATGTGTTGCATATGAATTCGAATTAGTATGTGATCAGGATAATCTCGGTGGATAAATCTTCATTACTCAGCAAATTTCTACATTGAAAAATAGAACAGGAATAGAACATGACAGAACAATTTTTTTTGTAAACAAGATGGCCTAAGAGTAAATGATTGAAAATAGTTTAATGTAATTTCATTTTATTAATGAAAAAGGGAGTGATTTTTTTTGTTTAAAAAAAAAAAAGCAATACAAAATATTTGTGGTAACCAAAACTAGTTTATTGTCAAAAATCCATAATTTTTTAAGGTTTTTTCCCAAGAAGATCGAAAAATTGGGTTAGCTACCGATTCATGCATCAAACAGGGATGCAGGAGCTTCATGAATCACTCATTCTAATGGTTCTCCCATTGGAATTGGCGGATTCTAATAGAGAAATTGGTTCATCTTGATCTTATCCTTCCTATAACGACTCGTTGACCTTTATCACTCGTCTGTGATAGGTAGGTGGCATCAACATAATGAACTGGACAATGAACGATATCTTGAAATCAACTCTCAGGATTAAGAAAAGTGGAGGTCAAGATCAAGAGATCAAGCAGTTGGCTGTTATATCTAGGTTAATTCTATAGGTGAATAAATCAATCCATCATGTGAATTTATATAGTGATGTAAACGACAAACAGGGAAATGAAATTCACTAGGTGTGTTAATAAGTTTGGACCAAAAGGAAACCCCATGTGTTATAAATAAAAAACAACGAGTTCCAACCATGCTCTATGCATGCCAACCTTAAAAGTCAAGACTCAGTATGAATTAAAAATGATTTAAAAGTAATTTTTGTGTTGATGTTTCAAACCAGCAAGTGTGATTCATCATTCATCTGTTCTAAAGATGAGCCACAATTGATGGTTCTAAATGTCAGCACAAAATAAACAATGTGATGGATTCAGAAGAAGAAGCTCAACATAATTCAAATCATATAAATTTCAATTCTGGAATATTTAAAAGCATTTAAGACCTACCATGAGCTAACCATTTATGTCCTTATATACTGAATCATACATTTTTTTCATTGCAAAATGAGTTTTTGATAAGGTGTTGATTGGATTGCAACCCAATATACAATATAGGTGTGCATGAATTTTATGTGGGAAACACTCTTGTCAAAACAAAATTTCAAGCCTTTTTTGACATTGGCACCTCATTTACATACTTGTCTAATTCGGTTTACAAAAGCCTTACATCAAATGTGACTGATTACAAACATATGTTATTTTATAGTATATATACCCCTTTTCGAGGATTTATCCAATTGACTAACGAGATTTGAAGGGAACAATACAATCAGTAGTGTTTTATCAAATCCGTAGTAATTCTAATGTAATAACACACTCATAATGCTTCCTTTTCACCAATTTTCCAAATGATCTAAATGAGATGTAGGTTATATTTTCAGCACCAAATCGAAGTGTTCCAAGTTCTCATGAAGATGCAAAGCATTAATTCAAAGTTTGCTTCATTAATTAATCCAAATTTCAGAGTGAGTTGTTCGTCCTACTTTGACAAACAACTGGGGGAGTATTTATGTTATCATAATCAACATTATGTTGATAGATGGTTTCAATCAAAATGACACTGACACTTACTATGATGTCATTGCTCGGTAAACTCCTGATTCTTTATCTACATAATGAAACTTTATTATTTTAGCAACCCACAGGTTAAAAGTGGCATACCTGGCCTGGACGAGGAGGAGGTGGACAAGAGGATGAGGATGAGGAGGTTGCAGATTTCCTCCAGTGGCGATGACACCAACCAATCCTGCAAAAAAACCATTAAAAAATTAAAATCAACATAAAAAAGAAAAAAAGAAAAAAAAGAAAAAACATCCATGCCAGATACGCTGTCTATCAGAAAATCAATTCCTCCAACGATGATAGTGCAAAAAAATTCTCCACCGATGCAACCCTCCACAACGCATAAAAATCCTCCATCAATGCAACCCTCAATAGTGCAGAAAATTCCTCCACTAACGGTAAAATAACCACCAACAAAACCTTTATAGGAAACAAGGCCATGATATATATAAACATTAATTCGATTGAATTATCAGCCAGATTAATAATTCGACTGAACTATTATTTTGGTTAGATTAATAATTCGGCTGAAATAATATTATGGTCGAATTTTAGTATTTCCAGTTTTTTCCACCTCCACCCAAAAATACGATTAATGATTGACGTTAATACAAATAGAAACAATAGTTTGACTGAATTAATTTTCGTAATTAGGCCAAAAAAAAAACTTTGTTCGGCCGAAAAAATGCGATTATGAATTTTTTGGGCGCGTTTCTCACAAAAGTGTAACCCAACTTCACATGTTTATCCATATATATGCCATACCATGATGGTATGAACAATGGCCCTCCATTGATTGAGTAGATACTCTTTTCGACCTAGTTTCAAATGCTCCTAAAAAAATGAATTTTATTATAAATTAGTTTAATGATAAATTGATAAAAAATCAATTCCATATGTATACACATGTTCATATGATTATACTCAAATATCGTTTAAAAACTTGCACACAAACATTTATATACCACGATCATAATGGACATCTCCCGATTCATTTGATATTCTCTTTGATCCATGACCTCCCCCTCTCGTAGATGCATGAGACTCGATTGATGCTTGCCTCAAAGAATCATGTGGCAAATGTTCATCTATGATATGGATATCTATAGATATATAAATAGATTATCTTTAAAAAGTTACCTCATGCATTTACAATTATTTTTAAAATTTACATTTAAAAATATCAAGAATTTAGAAAATTGATGTAACCCTTGAAGTTACCTAATGCATTTAAAAATTTTGAAATTTCTATTTAAAAATATCTAGAATTCAAAAAATTGATGTAACCCTTGAAATTACATCATGCATTTTAAGATCTTAAAATTGCTAGATTTAAAAATATTGAAAGAATTCAGAAAAACTATGTAACTATATGAAGCTCTTCATTTAAAACTTTGCTCAAGACTAAAAACACAAATGTTGAAGCATGCACATTTTGAAAACTAAATAATTTTTTTTCTAAAACATGAAGTTCACCAAGTTGTGCTTACATAGTTGGGGCACACTTGGTATATAATTTTAAAAAACACATGGTCATTAAAAACTACACATTTATAACTAAAAAAAGCACATATATCAAAGATATCTTACAATGTCCATAAATAAATCTTGATGGAGATATTCTTAACGCTAATTCATCTTTCACACAAAAATCTTGAATTGGAATTTCCCCATACAATAGATCACTAGACATCCTATTAACATTTGCACAAAGTCTTATGCTAAATGGTTGAAATTGTCTAACAATATTTTTTGCTTCTCCATGTAGTTGTTTTAATCTCTCCTTTTTAACTTGGTACACGCCTTTCATCTGGTTGCACACAAGTTCATAATTGGTGAAAAATAAAATTTCATTGGATCCATACTCCCTAGTTGTTCCTAAGCCTTCTATCAATGTAATATAATATGCTTCATTGTTTGTTGTTATTCCATGTACATTCATTTTCCTTTGGAGGACTTTTTTCGCCGTAATATTGCATAGCACATAAGTAATCACTACTTTCCCTCGATTGAGATAACAAGAAAAATATATGCATAATGTCCATTTTTCAACCATGTTTAATGGGTTTTCTAATTCCTACAAAAACAAAATTCAATTTAAAATATAACATTCATTTATTGCAAATGCCTTAGTTTATGGGAGAATAATAATAAATAGATATATATTGTGATTGAATAGTGGAGTACTACAACGATTTATGAATAGTATATTTACTTGTTACAAATGCCTTAGTTTATGGGAGAATGATAATAAATAAATATCTATTGTGATTGAATAGTGGAATACTACAAGGATACATAGCCTAGTTTCATGATCATCTTCTATTTTTTCCTTTGAAATTTATACAACGTTTGCATATGATAGTTGAATTTATATAACGTTTGCATACATTGTTAGTTTACTATTATTGTTCATTAGGGAGGCTCACTTGAGGAATTTTTTGTAGTGTTATTTTACTGTTATTGTATGTTCGGGAGGATCACTGGAAGATTTTTCTGCATTGTCGATGCGCTAGAGGAATCGTTGGTAGAGTACAACCCCTATGTTAGACACTCATGTGTACCTTAGTCTAATCATTCAAACCAAAAAGTTTGTTTTTTATGGTTGAATTTGTTTAGTTTGGGAATTCGCTGAGATATTTATGAATCCAAAATTGATATCATATTCTATAAGAGGTTTGCAGTGCTCCCACCTTTTAAATGTGATATTTATAGTAGTTACTTCTAGGTTTTGGTTGGGTGTGATGTTTCTAGTATTTACTTATAGTAGTTATTTATATCTAGTATGGCTAAGGAATAAATTATTAAGAGAAAAGGAATGTTCTCAGTATTGTAAGAGATAGTTATTTTTGAGACAACCTATATTATTAACTCTTATTACTGAAAATTGGACTTATACATTTCATATTTTTATTAATAAAAAATATTTTTAGAGTACTATTCATATTAATTATATTTAATTCGAATTATTTCTTCTCTTTTTTTTTCACAGTACGATGCGTGGTATATTTCGCCAGAGGTTTCTGTATGCCAAGGTGTAACGATATAGAAGAGGTATATGCATACAAGAGTCATCCAATATTTTTGATGCCAGGAAGAAATGATACTCCACAGGTGCTACTCGACCAGTCAATACAAGAGGCATAGTTTGAGATCTACATAGTTTGATTTATCCAATAAACTTCAAACTTGCACAAAAAATGGTCCAGGAACAATTTAGTGCAATGTTTGATGTGACCATACAAGTGTAAGCTGAATTTTTGGTGTATTTATTGTTCATATGTACATAATTTGGTATTCTAAGACTAAAACATTTTCTACAAATTGGTTGACTTTTCTCATCCCTCTATAGTAGCTTGTTGTACCAATGTATTTTTCCATCAAACATTGATTCATTATGGAAGTAATATTTCATATTATGTTAGCCGTAGAAAATCATGCACAGTATGTGAAATCCTAAAACACGCATACTTTTTCAAGATACTCAAGTTGAAGAACTATGAGTGCACATTCACTCCATTTCACGAGCATAACCTTTAATGCCATGTTTGATGTGACCAATTAAAATAATTCAAAATCTAACAGAAACAATAAAAAATATTTGAGCTAAATGACAATCGTCTTTATCATCACAAGTGTGCTCCCATTCTTAATTAACCTTAAGGTGCAACATACACAGCACACCATCATTAAAACTAAAAATGAACATCGTTCTATCGATCACAAGAACCAAACGACTCAAAATGGGTGCTAATATAAAATTCATATCGAGGGGAAAAGGGGTTCAAAACATAAGCATTTTCCATATTTTTTAAAGCACATGATTTTCCTCTGAAACCGGGTAGCTAAAATTTTTGCATATCCCACCCATTGTAATTTTAGTTTTTAAAAGTGTTTTATTTGAATAGGATATTAAAATTTCATTCTCGATCAGTATTTTGAAAAAAAAAAACAAAACATTACATGGTCCGGACAAAGGTATGAAATTATTTAACATAGCATTTTTTTATATTTTATGTTTATTTCTCCTTTTTAAAATTAGAATAGGAATAGAATCAGAATTTTTTTTTTTTTTTTTGTAAATAGGATGGCCTAAGAGAAAATGGCTGAAAATAGTTTAATGTACTTTCCTTTTATTAGTGAAAAAAGAACCTTTATTTTTTGTTTAAAAATATAAAAATACCAACAATACAAAATATTTGTGGTAATCACAAATTTATTTCTAGAAATCCATAATTGTTTTAGGTTGTTTCCCAAAAACATCCAAATTTTGGGTTAGCTACCGATGCATGCATCGAACCAGGATGCAGCAACTCCGTGAATCACTCATCCTAACAATTCTCCCATTTCATTGGGGGATTCTGATAGAAAAAACCGTTTCAACTCGATCTTATCCTTCCTATAAGGATCCGTTGACCTTCAGCACCCATTCGTGATAGGTTGGTGGCATCAACATAATGACCCGGACAACGAATGAGATCTTGAACTAAACACTCGGGATTAAGCAAAGTGGAGGTCAAGGTCAAGAGATCAAGCAGTTGGTTGTTAAATATGGGTTAATTATGTAGGTGAATAAAGCAATCCATCATGGGTATTTCTATAGTGATGTAACCAACCAACCGGGAAATAAAATTCACTAGGTGTGTTAATAAGTTCAGACCAAAAGGAAACCCCATGTACTATTGATAAAAAACAATGAGTGCCAACCATGCTCTATGCATGTCAACCTTGAAAGTCAGGACTCAGTATGACTTAAAAATGATTTAAAAGTAATTTTTGTGATGATGTTTCGAACCATCAAGTGTGATTCATCATTCATCTGTTCTGAAGATGAACCATAGTTGCTGGATCGAAATTTCGGCACAAAATAACCAATGTGATGGATTCAGAAGAAGAAGCTCAACATAATTCAAATCATAGAAATTTCAATTCTGAAATATTTAAAAGCATTTAAGAGTTACCATGAGCTAACCATTTATGTCCTTATATACTGAATCATACTTTTTTGTCATTTCAAGATGATTTGCTGATAAGGAGTTGATTGGATTGCAACCCGATATATAATATAAGCGTGCAAGACTTTTACGTGGGAAGTGCTCTTGTCAAAACAAAATTTCAATCCATTTTGACATTGGCACCTCATTTACATACTTGTTTAATTCAGTTTACAAAAGCCTTACGTCAAATGTGAGTGATTACAGACATATGTTATTTTATAATATATATACCCCTTTTCGAGGATTTATCCAATTGACTAATGAGATTTGAAGGGAACAATACAATCTGTAGTGGTTTATTAAATCTGTAATAATTATAATGCAACTACGCATTCAAAATGCTTCCTTTTCACCAATTTTCCAAATGATCTAAATGAGATGCAGGTTCTATTTTTAGTACCAAATCGAAGTGTTCCAAATTCTCATGAATATGCAAAGCATTAAGTCAAAGTTTGCTTCATTAATTAATCCAAATTTTAGTGTGCGTTTTTTGTCCTACTTTGAAAAAAAGTTGGGGAAGTATTTTTGTTATATACTTAGCATTCTGTTGATATTTGGTTTCGATCAAATTGTCACTGAGACTTACTCTGATGCCTTTTCTTTGTAAACTCCTAAATTATTATCTACATAATGAAACTTAATTATTTTTGAAACCCACTGGTTAAAAGTGGCATACCTCATCAATACGAGGAGGAGGATGAGGAAGAGGAGGTTGCAAAATTCCTCCAATGATGTCGACGCCAACCAAGCCTTCGAAACAACCATTAAAAAATTAAAATCAACAGTAAAAATAAATAAACAACCAAAAAAAATGAAATAACATCCATGCCACATACATTTTCTGTTAGAAAATCAATTCCTCTAGTGACAACAGCGTAGAACACAGCTTGGTAAAACACACAAGGATTATCATTGAAGAAAGATGCGGAGCTTCAAGTCATAACATATGAACATTTACCAGCAGTGTGTTATGACTGTTTTTTTTTTTTTGTGTAAAATAGAAATCTGTGTAAACTTGAGTATATGTTGTGCTACAGATTATTATTTGTAATGACTGTAGGGAATCTCAGAAACAGGATTGTTTTTGTATTATTGATCTGCGAAAAACACTGACAAAGTGATCATTTCAATTATGTATCACAAAATGCTTTTTATGAGGACATGGTATGTGCCCTGGTACACTTATATACACCAGATTGTATTTTTTCTTGCTGAAAAAAAAAACAGCGTAGAAAAATCCTCCACCAACGCAATCCTCCATAGTGCAGAAAAATCCTCCACTAACGGTAAACTAACAACCAAAAAAATGACATCACAAAAAAATCCTCCATTGATGCAACCCTCCACAATGCAGAAAAATCCTCCACTAACGGTAAAATAACATCCAAAAAACCCTTTCTGCAGAAATAGGGTCGCGATATATATAAACATTAATTTGGACGAATTATTATTTTGACCAGATTAATAATTCAACCAAACTATTATTCTCAGCTAGATTAATAATTCAAATGAACTATTATTTCGGTCGTATTAATAATTCATTCAAAATAATAATTCTTCCAAATTGATGTATTGCTGGTTTTTTCCACCTCTGACCAAAAATCCAATTTATGGCCGATGTTAATGCAAACGGAAAAAATAGTTTGAATAAATTTATTTTAATAATTCGGTCGAGAAAAATAAAATAAAAAAATAAATAAAAAATAATAAAAAATCTGAAAAAGTGCGATTATGAATTTTTCAGGCGCATTTCTCACAATATTGTAACCCGACTTCACTTGTTTACCCATATTGTTGTAAAATATTTTTGATGTAAAAAAAGAGATATTGATGTATAAATACTTTTGAATGAGTTTTTGCATTACATTTTTATAATTGTGTTAGAAAAATATGAAATATACTTGCTTAGAAGTCACAAGAGGATGAATGTCAAAAAATATGCTTCTTTATCAATTTTTTGTTTTGTAAGTGTGTATGAATGAATCTTAATGTGTTACTATCAGTTTTTTTTTATAGTAGATAGATTTGGTACTGGGGAATGGATAGTGATGTGAGGGGGGAGGGGGAGGCATAAGAGCTTCCACCTTCACGTGGTTTGCCCTGTTTAGTAGAGAATAATTTAGGATTTGGATAGTCTTGGAGCAAACCTCCCTTGTACCAAAATATGAACAACCAAGTCAATGTTAACTTCGTTGTTGCTCCATCAAATCGAGGAATTATTTCTCCAATATTATAAAACTCCAATAAATTATCCTTGAAACTAAGAGGATCTCATTCAAGTATTCATGCGCCTCAGTCTTGTCTAAATTTTATTTAGTCATTAAATTTTTTCTTAATTTAGTTTATTATTTTGATTATTATTTATGTACCTTTAACACATTTTATGTGCATTGCAGGTATTCTTATTCCATAAATTTATCGTCCAAAAATGTAACATGGTTGTAAAGCAGGTGGACGAGTTTCTCCTCTTGAGTAGCCATTCCTTTTCAGGTGTGCACCCTACCTTTTGCATTTTAATTTTGATCCTCATTTGTTGTCAGTTATTGCTAGTCAATTTTCAAGTATTTGTTAGTTATTACAGTGATTTGAGTCCTTAATTCATGGAATACATGCATCCACTTTGTCAACTTCATATTGCATTCTTGTAAGAAAATCTCATTCACATCATCATGCATGGATTAGGGTTTCGATTGCTTTATAGCATAAGTAATCAACTTTAGGGTACAAACCTTAGATCCTTCCCTTGGCTAGATTTCACATATCAACATACTCAAATAATCAAGACCTTGTCTTTCAGCTTCATCTCAACTCACTAGGGTTCTAAATTAGTAGGAGCCCAAATGACAAGACCCTAGATTCATTAATCAACCAATAGATCTCTACCATTTTTTAGTCAAATGTAACTAATAAAACACCTTTGCATATGTCTACAATTGGGAATCACTAGTCAGATAATGGTGTTTAAAAGACAAAATCATCATATCCATTTCCTTTTGTGGTTCTAAGGTTTTTGGACCTAGCTTTATTTGAGTTGATTGGGCTTAGTTGCAAGCTAACATTGCCTTAGTGCATCATCTAAATAGAGTTTAGGGCCCATCATTTACAAGTCAAGGCATATTTAGATTTTCCTCTTTCATTGATAGAGTCCAAACTCTTGGTGACCTTATTCTCGGTGGCAATCGATACTCTACCTAACTCTGTATTCTTTCAAGACTTTTTCTTATGCATGACTCCTTGGGTGGATTTATTGTTGGTTTTCGGAGGGCTTTAATTTAATTTAGCAAGTGTCCATATTTTCTAGTCATATTTACCCTTGTAGGTACTCTTCATATGCTTTATGTTACCCTCTTATAGTCTAGACATGTTTTAAACTAGGTAATTAGAGGTACATCTACAAGTAGTATATCTAGGTTACTTAGATTGCATCCCTTGAGGATCTTATCCCCAAGATGAATTTCTATTCTGAATATTTTATGTACTTGTTAGGCTTGCATATACGTGAAAACACTAGATTCATTCCCTAAGGATACCCCTTGGATGGTTTTGGTTTGGATGTCATCATATTTGGATTGAGTAATCACCACCTTCCTCACTTGTATATAACTTGTGCCCAGTTTTGCCACCTTTAGGAGACCAATTTAGAGCACCTCATCTTCACATGCCGTATTTACTATAAAATAAAGAGGAAATTTACTACCTTTACCACAATTCAAGTGGCTCTATATTAAAATTCTTGTGTTTATATCTACACTAGATATGTTTAGATTTTTTCTAGAGGGAAATTTTTGAACTTAGAGGGTAGATGATTTCTTCCTACTTGGGGTAGCGTGTAACATGAATATGTCATCGTTTCTTCAAATATGATATTAGTGATACCTTTTATTTTCTCATGGTATCTCTCGAAAATACTCCATGAGACTTATAAATAGCTCCTATCCCAAACCCCGACATAGATAACATTGGACCAACAAACAAATAAACAACTCTAGCAGGGCCCAAACCTAGATTTCCTTTGCATTTAACACTACTCTTGGTTTTATTGAATATACAATTATCCTTTCATTTATTCTCCCCCTGGAGTCTAATGTGTTTTTATGTAACATAATAGGGTAATTTTTTCGCTATATTCTCCTATAGCAATGGGTTCCCTTTTTTTTTAAATGACATATGAATTTATTTACAATTAACAGTCCAACGGTTTGAAGATTCAATATCATCAGGGTCTTAACATCTCCCTCTTTCCATTGTGCTCATCATTATCAAGGATTCATCATTAATAATGAGTCTTGCTTTACCATCCTTCTCGTCTTGCTTTCATAATTTTTGCGGCCTTCATTATGTGTCTGCAATTCTCACTATTTCCCTTTGTGACAATTCCTAGCTTAATAACTATGTCAAATCATCTATGATGTCTGGTGTATGTTTTTAAATGGATGGTTCAAGGATTAAAAGGCATGATTAATTAATAATCCTTAGTCTTTTAAATATTAATGCAAGTGTTGATGTCCAACTAAAACAACATACAATTTATTAAAGTTGTTGATAGAAGAACATAAGAAGTATTTGATTTATATACATTCCATTTGAATACTTCATGATCAAATATAAACAAAAAGAGTAGGAAAATATATCCCATAACTCACATTAATACACGTAGGAATTTCACAAAAGGAAACAATCTAATATTTGTAGAGTAATTTACAATAAATAGACAGTTTGCTTAATTGACTCAATATTGAACATATTTTTTCCTAGGGATTTCTGGGAGGCTAAACCTTAGCCTTAGCTTTGCAAATTATCCACACAATTGAATATGTATTGAAGAATAAAATGATAGAAAAAATGGAAAAACCCGTAGGAAAAAAATGCTTCCATAAAATGAAAACATAATTGTTCGATTAAATTTCAAAATATTCAGGTATTACAACAAAACTTTAGGCCTTTTTTGTCCAAAAATAAACCCTTTTCTAGTTTATCAAAATGAAATATATAGATTTTTTACAAAAATCCTATCTTATACAGATTTACAATGTAACATAAATATTATCCAAAATACATTGGATAATTTCAATAACAACATGATCAAAATATAAATTCCCTTGCTTCACAGTCTCCAATTGTCCTTATTCTCGCATCTGATCCCAAAATATATAATCCTCTTTTGATTTTGTTCCTCAAATACTGGAACTGTCTTGATCACCTGTTAAAATGTTGCCATGATATTTTGTACTACGCAATGAGTTTAATGAACTTCTCCCATTATTCCTCATATGTGTAAGTTAAATCAACCAATTTCCTGAAAGCTTCATCCACTTTTGTATATCTCTGAAAAGTTGGTTTAACTATAAATAGATGTTTGACCTCATAACAAATAAAAATATCATCTGATAAATTTTGGAGTAAACATTGACCCTTGGAGCTTCTTGAATTCCTAAAAATTTAGATTTATCTATTGCTATGTTGTGCATCGAAATTTGATAATATTCATCTATTACCATTTTCCTTGTGAGTTTTAAAGGAGGAAAACCTTTTCACTCTAAAACAGAAAAATTATTGTAAAATATATTTACTTGTGTTTGAAACTTTCATATATTCTTTTCAACTGCAACATCAAATTCTTCTTTGTTAGAAATTTCCTAGTTTTCAAAACTGAATCAATTCTATCGTCAATACCCAATTATTTGTAGAAATTAATATAAATTTGCTACTACTAATATATTCGAACTAAAAGCAAGAGATTAAAAATTTCCTCTACAATACTGCGGAATGGAAATCAAAATTTAGAAACACATGCAATAACATGCAAGCATCAAAACCATAAGATCACAATGCTTTTACAGGGGAACCCAACTGGGAAAATCCCCTCCACTGCTTTTCATTAATTAGATGATAATGATAAACTATTATAATGTCTTCCTTCGATCTTGAAGCACACCCTGCACTCTAAACATGTTCTCCTGTTGGTTTTCCCTCTCTGGATAAAACTTAGAGAATTCAAGGTTCCATATTCCTCCTATTTCCTTGCACAATTCAGGAGAAATTGAGCTCCTAAATAATAGGGGAATTCCCTATTTCCTTATGTAAATCGCAAGGAATTGATCGCTTGTTTAATTTCCAACCCTGTACACTCAAATAGTATATAATTGATGATTAAAATGTGC
This sequence comes from Pinus albicaulis, assembly GCA_034641835.2. NCBI lineage: Eukaryota > Viridiplantae > Streptophyta > Pinopsida > Pinales > Pinaceae > Pinus > Pinus albicaulis. The sequence goes on along the minus strand of CM076575.1, from coordinate 1,275,774,518 downwards.
CTTTTCCTCCACTCTAGCTAGGCAATTTGAATTCCATGCATGTCTAGGCTATTTTTAGCTGATTGACTAGTTTAATCAAGAGATCAATGAGTTAACAATAGTTTTACTACTCAACTGACCTTCAATTGTCTCAATTAGTAACTAGATCTGAGTTAACTAATTTCAATTGAAAATTATTGAACTAGATTGCTAAATTTTAGAAATCACAACATTCACAACTCTACTCCAAGCCTACAAACTCAATTTTTTTGATATAACTAGGAGACAATGCCATGTCACGCAAGCTAAATGCCATTCAAGTCATCCTGCTGACGTGGAAAATCGAATTACTCAATTTGACCAAGGCACAAGTCAAATTGAGCTTTTCTTGCTACAAATTTTAACATTCTTCTGGCTCTTCTCTTGTCTTTTTATTCAAAACCTTGATGATTTCATTTGTTTGAATAGGTTTGTTTCCTAATTATTTTGTGATGTTATTGTTGACATCTATCTCTCATTCCAGCAATTCCTCTGGTTCAAAAATAATTTTAATTGATGACCAAATGTTAGAAATTGAAGACATTGTTTCTAGCCAAATCTTCTCCTAGCATGTATCAAACACTAAGCACTACTAGATTCACTTAAATCTTGATCAAGATTCTTTTGTAATTTGAGACTTTTTTGTAGCTCAAAAAGATTTGCATTATCTGATTTTATTTTATTTTGTTTAGCTTGTTCTAATAACTTTAATTTATCAATATCCTCATTCTTCAAAGTGAGAGAATATGATGCTTCTACCAATTTTTTTATTCCATCATTGCTTGCTAAACCTAATCCTGATGTAGAAAACACTATTTTTCCTGTCTGGTCTCTTTCTTTTAGTAATTTCTCCATCTTTGCTTCCATCTTCTTTATTGACATATTTTGTTCAATTATCTTTGACATCATAGTTTATTTCTCTCGTTCAAGCTCTCTACCTTATTTTGCATGTGGATGTTCTATAGTAGGAATATTCAATTTATTTTGAAAAGCTTGAATATCGACATTCTTATTTTTAATAACTTCCCGAGAAACATTAATATCATGAGGATCCAAATCTGACTTGATAACAATATCCTCCAATGACTTAATTCGTGTATATTTGGAAAAAGAGGACATTCTCTCCATCTTCAACTCAGAAATATTATTATTGAATGAGGGTCTCCAATTTTGACAAAAAAATTGTCGAGCTAGTTAGAGTTGAATATATTATATCACCTATCTGTTGACGAAGGTCAATCTGATCAATGGGATGAATTTTATTTTTGTCAAAAGAAAATACATGTCTCAAAATCTTCACTAGCTTTAGTTACTGGGACCTTGGGTTTAAGAAAGGCTAACTGAAATTTTCCTTTCTCCACACCTATGACTGAGAGTAATATGCAATTTGTAGAAAAGTTTTTCCTCCAAAACTAAGTATAGGTCATTGAATTCAAGGTTTCAATTTTCTTCTTAATTTCCATGAATTTAAAAGAGATATTATGATTAGAAGAGGAAGGGGTTGAAGAATATGATTGCCCTATTGTTTCAATTTGTTGTATTCTAAAAACAGGCTTGCTTGAGACAACAATTTTAGTTTGTGAAGAAATCTCTGAATACCTTGTTTTTTATTTAGTCTATGTTGTATCTCTTGTTTTTTGTCTTTTTTACACCTTGAATTCATTCCCCTTTGATTCTGAAATATTCTCCAAGGCCCTCATGATTTTTTTTCATTATATTGGGGTGTTGCTAAGATATTATGGCTTCCTATTTTTTCTATTGCCTATCCTCCTAATATATCTTCTAGATTATTCTCTTCCCAAATATCCTTGTTAGCAAACTTTTCAATCTCTGGCTTCAACACATGGAAATATGGAGTTGAGTTTTTTTGAACTCTCATTGCTGAAATTATCCCTATTGGATCATATAGCCAACTGACTCATTTCTTGAATTTTATTTGTGCCAATCAATAATCAACCTCCTTATATGTGGTCCTATAATTGTAAATAAAAGGCCCTATTTCTACTTTGAGTTTAAAGGGTGCTTCTTTCTTTCTCGGTAAGAAGTGTATTTGATACACATTAAGGCTCTAATTTTAGTGAAATATTTATATAAAACCAGTCACTCAGTTTGGTTTATTCACAAATTTGTAGAATCCTATTGATCTCTGATAATATTCTGGGAATATTATAACTTCTCAAAAGGCTGAGACAATATGAATAGATTGATCCATAGACTTAGAAAAAAAAGGTCAATGAAGTCCAATGAACAACTAACATTTGACTACCCTGAAAGTCATTCTTCTGCAACTGTATCTAGAATCTCTCTGACTAATAATACAAGAATAAATAAACCAACACAAACTGATATTTAAATTCTTTTCTCAATTCCAAACTTAGGAATTGTTCATGAACTGGGAGGAACTGGATAAAATTAAAGAGTATCGATGGTTTCTTTCCTGGTGTGAAGGCTCACAGAAAACAAAAAATAACCTCATCTAGTACCTCATCACTTTCATACCCTAAGAGACAACATAATATAGAAATCATTTGTTTGGATATAATAGAGAAATAGAGGAAGGATAAGGAGTATTATTCTTGGGAATTCCAACTCTTTTTAGCATAAAATACTCAAAAATAAAAGTTATTTGTTCAAAAGTCAGGTTTTGATATATTCCTAACATTACTTCATTGGAAATTGGATGCAGTGAACTAGGATCAGTGACATGTAAAACATGCAATATTGATTTAGAGGTTATGTATAATAGAGATTCTCCATTCTTAGCAATTATGACTATCTCTCTTGGAAAATACCTATCTACACACAACACAACAAATTTTGGGAAATTGCGGGTCTATGGAAATAAGAATTGGGGTAAGGATGATTCTCAAAGAGAAAATTTATCACTATTATCCTTAAATATCCGTAATTATCAATTTTTAAGCTCGTATAAATCAAATTCACACTTGGTCTCTACAATTTTGTCTTCTCAGTCAACTAAGGGAAATTTATCAATTCTAACATATGCAGAGGGAGGTATGGATTTTTCCTGGGTTCTAGTTTCCTTTTCTTTCCGTGAAATCATTGTTGACTATAAAATAGAGGAAAAGAGAGTTTTATTACCTATATAATGATGAAACTGAGATCTCCTATTCCTTGCTAGCTTCTAGTCTGCTACAATGGCATTTTTTAGGTCCTTTGTACTCTGTTGAATGAAAAAAGGGATGAAATTGGATAAGAATAAAGAGCTATGGCGGGAATATTGGGTTGTATATGATAATTCAGGAGCGAGAGACTTGTATATAATGTAGGCCTTAATGACTAATAGTCAACGTGCTTGATAAATGGTAGTGAGAATAATGTGGTTAATAGGCATGTAAAATAAATAAGGTATAAAAAATTTGGCGAAATTCTTTAATTAGCAGAAACCATTTATGGGTTTTTCGGGGGGGGTGCACATTTCACAAGAGGATTCCATGTAGCTTCAATTGGTTTTAAAAATAACTTTTTTTGGACCCCTTGCTTCATTAGACATCGATCAAACATGGGGGTATGCAATGAAATAACAACTGTCAATCGGCGCGGGGTAAATCTTCGTTGTTGAAAGATACAAGTGCGTTATATAGCTCCTTTCTCATTAAAAAATATGACATGAAAAAAAATTATCTCTAAAGGCTTCAAATGGCCTTCACTATGATTTCTATATCACAAAAAACAAGAACAAGACACCAGCGAACACCAGTTCAATATTTTCCCTTTCTTTGATGATTTTAGGTGGCTATAGAAATCTCACTTCTATCAAAGAAATAGATACTAGTCAAACATTCTCAACACCCTCTCTCTTTTGTTATCTTCACCCCTTGCAAGTACAATTCCCATTAGATCCTAGTCCCTACTCCAAGGATTCCGCTTATGGATAACATGGAAATAGTGTAATAAAAAATATTCCAATCATTCAATACCCCCTTAGAATCCCTCTCAGACATTCTTCCCAAAAACTTAATTGAAAAAATTATCATCTATCCATGGTCCTCCTCAAATTGCGAGGTTTTAGAATAAAATGGCTAGATCTTATGAGGATTGTGGCTCACCAGGAATATCAAGCTTGACCTCATTTTCTATTATTTAGTTACACTCCTCCTCTCCTCTTCATTGGTCCTTCCTATAGGATCGATTTTCCAAGGATACTTTCGATAGAGCATTGAAGGATAAAACTAGTGTGGAAGTTTTTAGAGGATTCTTCCATTTGGTTTCTGGCACAATCCTCCACCTTTATGAGCGATATATGGGAGTGAAAAATAATTATTTTGAAGAGATTTATCCTTAGAGTTTTGACTAATAAAAGTAGAATGCACCTCTTCAAGCTATATATCAAATGTGACTCACAATTGGTTATCTCTCCAGTTAGAAAAAATTTGGTTCATTAAGTTCATCCAGCACAACTTGAAGAGGGTTGCTCAAAATTAGCTAATTTATGGCAGGATAAGTAACTTCCCTAAATGGTTTATGTATAACATGTAAACATATAATGGAGTAACATATTAAATAATATAATGGAATGAGGGAAAATATCATATCATGTAATTAAAGAATCATCAAGGCTTAACAGTTATAAATTTAGAGCTAACTCCACATTCCATGCATGGTGTTGTGTCCCTAGAGAAAATTCATGGTTGAAGGGGAACTAATACCTAAAAAATATTCTCAAATATGATAAATATTTTTTTAAAATATGCTCGAAGAGAAACCCTTTAAATTTAATGAGGCTTCAATCTTGGAAGTTTGAAAAAGCCTCAAGTTGGCCTTGTATTAGTGATCACAATTTATTTTGAAGTTGCAAAATAGCATGAAGATATCAATGAAAAGGATTTTATATATTGGGCTATTATTGAATCCAATATAATAAACCCTAGAAGAAAATAAAGATATGGAATGAAAGGAAAAATATATTGATGAAGTAGTGGAGCACTTTATTACGGTTTCTTTTAATAATTAAAGGTATCTTCAACAATTTTTGAATAAATTCATAGATAAATTTGTTTTCAAAGTAAGAAATCAATTGCATTCATACACGTACTTCGAGAAGAGATAATAAAAATGAACAAATCACACAGGAACACACATACAGTGAGAAACATATATTTTTGAATCAACTTGAAAAAATTTATTCAAATTCCAAAATCACTTACACATTACATTGATATCTGCATAAAATTCTTTGAGATTTAAAAATTTGGAACCTCCTTCAGTGACTCTCCGATGTTTTTAAAGATTACATCAAAAAAATTATGAGATAATTGTCAAAACTTCCATAACTATTTTAACTATTCTTTAAAAATATAAGTCTCTGAAAATTTACATAATAGAGTCCCTCATCATCGAGAAGTAGCAAGAGTGGTGGAAATTTGAGCTTTAGAAGGAGCTCTTAGTTCCACAACCCTAACTTGGAGAGGAGTAATTATTTTTTCACACTTTTTCCAAATCACTTGGTCTAGGAGGGGCACACAATCATCTTCTGACATGAAACCTGCAAATTTGTCATTTTCGTGAAATTGGACTTCATAGCAAACAATGTCTTTACTTTCTATAACAATTGAAAATCCCTCTGTAGGTAATTTAATATAGTCCTTCCTTTTAATACTACATTCTTCTCATGAGAGTTATCCACTTTTCTTTGCACTGCTACGAGTTCTTTTTCATATAGATACCATGAAAGTAAATTACCTTGCTAATTCCAACAAATTGGTAATGCCATTCTAGTTCTTTGATCAAATATGGAATCAAATAAGATAATTGACCTTTGAACCTCCTTTAGTATTTTTTCAGCTTGAATACGAAAGATTCTTTTCAACCACCTTATTAATATCTATGATTATTCTAGTTTTGTCTGAAATGTCCAATGCCCTCAACTTTGTTTTTTTATTTTCATTTATGAACTTGATCGTTTTTTTGGCCTTTGACACCTCCTCCTAGATTTTTTCTTTACATGTATAAATGGCCATTTCAGACACTTTGAATCCAATCTTCTATTTCTCAATAATGTGGATGCATTCCCATATAGCACAAAATTTTTAGATAGTATTGTCCCAAATAATTTTACTAGATTCTATTAGGGACATATTACCCTTCAACCTAGCCTTTAATTCTTTAACTTGATATTGTGCCTCTTTATACATATTTTACCACTTAGTATTGTATTCATTAGCCATATTTAATATTTTTTCTTTTTATTTTAGCTATGACTTCATATAATGTAAATAATCTTGAGTCTTCTTCAATTCATCCTTTGGAATTTTTAGCTTAGTCATCACTCTTGCAAACTTCTCTGCAAGGTCTTCTGATTCAGCTGAAACAACAACAATACAATTTTTTTTTTTTAATAGATTCTTCCTGTTCTTTTACCTTTTCTTGAAGAAACACAAATTCTTGATTTCTTTCCATCAATTGTGTCATTAATTGTTCCTTCTCTTTTTCTACATGAGTTAGCTCAACTTTCAAAGCATGTTCTTTCCCAGGAATTTTCAATTGTTTCCTTAGAGATTGCATTTCATACTCGACATTATCCATCAGGGAGTTGATGGGCTCTTTATCTTCTGTATTAACTCCCAACTTCATGATCAACTTATTTAATTCTTCATTATGTAAATTTAAGGCTCTAGAATTGGATTTTTCTTGTTTGATCTTAGCTTAAGCCTTTTCAAGAATCGTTTTCCTTACTGATTGTTAAGAAACTCTTGCTAAAATCACTATATAACATCTCTCCAAATTTCTTATGTATATTTTTTTGTCATGTAATGGAATATCAACCACATTCAAGGATAAATATATATTTTTAAACTCATATCCAGAAGGAATAGACTGAGCAATAGGATGCAATAGAGAAAGCTTCAACTAGTTTCTTTCTAAACCAATAGTTTAGAGCAATCTTGTTTTATAGGAAGATGACGTTTGCATTGCTAACTGAGTTTCCATGTAATTCTTTATTTTTTGGTTCTTTTCTTCAATTCTATGATAATAATTCAATGTTATTTCCATTACAGAAGAAGTCCCTTTATTTATCGTTACTACTAATTATGTTGAAATATAAGAGGTGGTATATTCAGGGTTCCCCAAATGTACCTGGAAAATTGGTTGATTACAAGACTCTTCTCTTAATTTTGTTTGTACTTATTCTTCATCTCCTACTTCTATTTTTGTTTTATTTTCAGTTTTCACATCCTCCATCTCAAAATATATTTTCTCAACAATATTCCTTTATATATTTCTCTTCTTCACTACAGGGGTCTCAATATTTGTTTCTTGTTGTGCTAGACTGATTAGCCAAGTATCCTTATTTTCCATATTTTCAAGTTTTGCCTTGTTGTCATGGATATAAGGTGTACCATTAATATAATTTCTTCTGTCATAAATTACATGATATGGATCACATTTCCACTTCTCACCAACATCAAAAATAAATTATTTCATCATTTGATCGACTTGTTGGAGGGCCTACCCGGTATTTACAATGAAAGGGCCTACAACTCTTTCCAACTTGAACATGTAGCCCTTATGTGTTGGAAAAAAATGATTATGATCTGCATGAAGGATCTATCATATAAATTCAAGAGAAAATACTCTCATTGGTAAGAAATTTGGTAAGTGATATGGTTGTACTTCAACTCCATATATCCTTATTTCTGTATACTCCTAAAAAACATACCAATCTCCTACTTTAGTATATTTAATAAGCTGCAATAAATATTTCTCTTGAGGAAAAATTCTCGGTGGTTGAACATTTTTTAAGATATTATAGGAAATAGCCATGAATGTAGATAAAAAGTAAGAAAAATCCTCATTATTTTGTTTCATTTTAACAACATTTTTCCACTCCACCATAAATCTTCTTTGACCCTTGGAATCCAATGTGCTCATACCAATATAGTTGAATTTTTCAGCATGTACATATAAAAATAGGCGTAAAAAAATAGAAGGATGTTTGTATAACCAAACAAATAACATTTTTTAAATTGAAATTTGATTAACTTAGCTAGGTAGGAAGGAATGTCTAGAATGTTGTCTGGTTCTAGCATAATATTTAGAAACTCTAAGGCCCCTTCCTTTATAGTCCCTGTATCATATTCACCCAACAGAGAAAATTATTGCTAAAATATATTGTGCATCTTCAAAAAATAGAGAAATAGGGTAAGTTTCAATTGATGGAGGAATTTTAACATTAGTGGGAAAATTTAGTTTGAATAGATTCTCCCTATTTTCCTTTGGGAGTTGATGGCAAGTGAGGCAAAATGAAGCTTTGGTGAATTTCAGAGAATTTTCTACCATACAGAAATTGAAAGCTTCATTCATTAACTTAGGTGTGACTTCAAGGATGGTTTCTCCCAATGAAGAAAGGATGAAATTCCTGTGAGGTACATAGGAGGATGCTAGCAAAGACACAAATTTTGGAAACTAATAAACACTAGGGGTGATAATGTAGTATAACCCTAACTATATAGTACAAAAATGGTCCTGTACATTTTGAAAATGCCATAGCTATAAAAACGAGATTCTACAATGTTGAGGGAAGAAAGAATCATGCACTTCATATTTTGTATCCATCAGTGGCAAATGAGAAGGAAGTTGACTAGTGACAGGTTTTTGGGTAGGTTTCTAGAAGTTCTTCAATTTAATCATTTTTAGGAAAAATTATAAAAAAAAGTAGGCTAATGGACTACCTAGTTGGCACGATGACAATGTGGAACACTAATGTGAATTACGTTAAATATTACCCAATCACTGGTTATTGGGATCTCATGAAGGACTAATCCAGATTTATGCAGGAACGCAACAGAATACACATATAACCATCAATAAAAAGATGTAGTAGAAATAATACTTCATTTCATTAATATCAAATAAATGATTTTTTTTTACATACAAAATGGAAATAAACTAGCTAGGGCATTAGTAGCTTATCTATGAGAAGAGATGTGATGGCTACAAGCCTCTGAACTATGTTACAATGAGGCTTGAGTGTCTATTTATTATTAAGAAACAATGGAAAACCTAAACATACAAAAACTAACCCTGGGAGATGAAGCGCCAAAACTATGGGCCCCATTTGGGTAAATTGGTACATCAACTTCCTGGGGACGTAGCTTTGGCATACAATCTTCATTTTACGTGCACCATACCTCATTAGAAAGATCCATCCGAGGGACTAAATTTTTTAAGTGATCAACATCGATCCTTGGAGCCATGTTGCTTTTGGTTTTCCCAAAAAAATTCGTTTAGGGCCTCAAAATGGCTCTGGAAGTTCAGGACCTGAAAAACTGCTAAAATAGTAAGTTGTGCTACAATTAAGGAAATTGAAAAACTGAAAGAAAAAATGGTGGCTCCCCAAGTGGAATAGTTGATGACCTCCAATATCCACCTGGATCATTCCTCCCGCCTTAGGAAGTAATGGTCCCCATTGCGTTGATTTCCTCCATGAGATGAGGAAACTTATGTTGAACTTGGTCCCTGGTGAACCAGTTGCCTTGGTGTAGGAGTTGGCCAGATTTGACAAACCAATACATTTGGATCTTCTGCTAGTGAGTGTTCTTGATTTTCATGTCCATGATACAATCTGTGGTGGTCTGTTCCATGCAGTCTGGGTTTAACTCTATTGGTGTGAGTTGTTATGCAATGTCGAAGGTGTCCAGTAGAGGTGGGAAGTAGGGCCAAAGGCGGTCCACATTGAATATTGGGTGTAGACCAAGGAATGGTAGAATACTAAGCTTGAAGACATTGGTCCCTATAGCCTTGGTGATGGTGTACGACCCATATTGGAGCGGGCGAAGCTTGTGGTGGGGTCGAGTGAGGTGCTCCTTCTGCAAATGTAGCCACACTTTATCGTCCACCTGGAAGTTGCGTGGCGCCCGATGTTGATCATGTCACTGCTTGTGTTAGAGTATGGACAACAGAAATTAAATAAATTCACACACAGCAGATAGCAGAAAATAGAGACAGCGAATTTAACGTGGTTCACCCAACCAATCTGGGCTACATCCACCAAACAGAGGTATCAACTTTCTTATTATTCAACAAGAGATTACAACAACAGATTTCTCACGTCTGCACTTCCTCTTCCTCATCCCTCATATATTTTTCCTCTATGGGATTTAAAATTTATAGATGTAGAAGAAAAATTGAATATTAAATTCAATTCCATCCTATCACAAGAAAATAGGATTATTATCTTATCTTCAGGATTTGATGCCTTCAGATTTGGAACAAATCCTATTGTTGGCATTATCCATGAGATTTGTAGCCAAATTAATATACATAATCTCAACAATCTCCACCTTGACAACAATTAACCTGATACCTTGTTTCTTTATTATATTCATTTTTTCTGCAAGCCAAGAGAATCCAGACACCATCGTAGCTTCTCTAATAAAACTGGTTTCGTGAACATGTCTGCACAGTTTTCCTTTGTATGCGCTTTTTCAAGAGAGACTCCCCATTCTGTGATAACCTATCTTACAAAATGGTACTTTATAGGTATATGATTTGATTTACTATGATAGGTTGGAATTTTAGCCAAATGAATTATACTTTGACTATCACAAAATAACTTTATGTTGTCTTGCAACCTACCAAACTCACCAAAAAAACTTTTCAACCAAACTGCTTCTTTGCAAGCATGTGAAGCAGCTATGTATTCTGCTTCTGTAGTGGATAAAGCAACAATGTTTTGTAGCTTTGACATCCAGCTAATAGCTCCACCTGCAAGAGTAAAGACATATCCTGAAGTTGACCTTCTCTTATCCAAATCACCTGCAAAATTGGAATCAACATATTCGCAAACAAATTCACTACTTCTATCATAAGTGATACAATAATCACTTGTGCCTCTCAGATACCAAAGCACCCATTTCACTTCTGACCAGTGTTCTTTCCCTGGATTTGCCATATAAATACTGACAACCCCAACTGAATGTGAAATATCTGGTCGTGTACAGACCATCACATACATAAAATTTCCTACTGCATTAGCATAAGGTATTCGAGACATATATTCATTTTCTTCATTTTTATTAGGACATAAACTTGAAGAAAGCTTAAAATGGGAAGCTAAAGGGATTGAAACTGGTTTCACATTGTTCATACCAAACCTTAAGAGTATTGTCTCAATATACTTCTCTTGTGATAACCACAGCTTACCATTGCTCCTGTCTCTGAAAATCTCCATGCCCAAACTCTATCTTGCTGCTCCTAGATCTTTCATATCAAACATCCTAGCCATCTGAGCCTTTAACCTGTTGATCTCACTTATGCTTTTTCTTGCTAAAAGCATATCGTCAACATATAATACTAAGATAATGAATATGTCATTACTTAATTTCTTAAAGTAAACACAATGATCATATTCACTTCTTATATAATTTTGGCTCATCATGAAAGAATCAAATTTCTTGTACCATTGTCTCGGCGACTGCTTCAGACCATACAATGATTTCTTGAGCCTGCAGACAAATTTCTTGTTGCGATTTTGAACAAACCCTTTAGGTTGTTCCATATAAATCTCTTCATCTAAATCTCCATGTAAGAATGCAGTCTTAACATCTAGTTGTTGTAATTCTAAATCAAGTAAAGCAACTAATGCTAAGACAATCCAAATTGAAACAATTTTAACAACTGGTGAAAATATCTCATGAAAGTCAATTCCTGCTTTCTGAGAAAAACCTTTCACAACCAGCCTCGCTTTGTACCTGTCTTCTTTATCATCAACACCCCTTTTCAATTTGAAAACCCATTTACATCCTACAGTTTTTCTATCTTTAGGAAGTTCTACCAGGTCCCATGTGGCATTCTTGTCTAATGCCTTCATCTCATCCTTCATAGCTTCTTTCCACTTATCACTGTTAGAACCTTCTACAGCTTCCTGATAGCATAAAGGTTCATCATCATTAGCGGTTAAAGCAACTGAAGTAACATAATCATCATACCTTTTAGGAGGATGTCTGATTCTCGTGGACCTCCTTAAAGATGTTTCTGGTTCTTCCACAATTTGCTGATTATTATCTGTAGGAACTTCTTCATGATCTGCATCTGAAACTTGTTCATCTGGACTATCATCAGTATTTGAACTGGTTTCAAACTGAATATGTTGAAACTTAGGTACATTTTCCTATTTCAATTTATCATCTACATCTGGATTATCAAGTGAAGATTCATTGAATTTAACATCTCTGTTAATGATGATCTTGTGAGTAGTAGGATCCCACAACCTGTATCCCTTAGTCCCATCACCATATCCAACAAAGATATATCTTTTTGATTTAGGATCTAATTTAGAACGTTGATGTTTCGGAATTAGAGCATATGCATCACAACCAAAAACTTTCAGTTTAGAATAATCACAAGGATGACCCTTCCATACCTCTTGAGGAATTTTGCATCCTATTGCAGTTGATGGTGATTGATTTATCAAATAACAAGCCGTAGATAATGCTTCTATCCATAATTCCTTTTGCAAATTGGTGTTACTCAGCATACTTCTTGCTCTTTCTAAAAGAGTCATGTTCATGCGTTCAACAACTCCATTTTGCTGAGGAGTATATACAGTGGTTCTATGTCTTTTGATCCCAACTTCCTTGCAATAATTATCAAATTCCTTTGAAACAAACTCACCACCATTGTCAGTTCTTAAACATTTAATGGTTCTTCCAGTGATATTTTCTGCTAATGCTCTAAACTGCTTGAAAACTGTGAATACATCAGACTTTCTTTTTAACATGTAAACCGATAATTTTCTAGAGAAATCATCTATAAAAGATAAAAAATATGATGATCCTCCATATGAGGTTGTAGGAGATGGACCCAAAACATCATAATGGATATAATCAAGGATTCCTTTACTAGTATGTTTTCCAGTTTTAAATTTCTGCTTGCCTTGTTTCCCATATATACAATGTTTGCAGAAATCTAACTTAAAAGACTTTAAACTAGGAAGCAACATACGATTAGATAAGATTTTTAATCCTCTGTCGCTCATATGGCCCAACCGTTGATGCCATAGTCGAATAGAATCACTGTCATTTTCAGATACAGTTGAAACATGATCTGACTATGTTCTTCCTTCTAACTAAAAAATATTTCCAACCTTCTTTGCTTTCATTACTAGTAAGATTCCTTTGTAAATTTTCATTACTCCACCTTGAATAAAAGTTTTATATCCATTTGTGTCTAACACTCCTAGAGAAATAAGATTTTTTCTGAGTTTAGGCACATGTCTTACATCAGTTAAGATTTTGATTGTTCCATCAAACATTTTAATATGGATGCTCCCAATTCCCACAACATTACATGAGAAATCATTGCCCATGTAAACTACTCCATCATTGATTGAATTATAAGATTTAAACCACTCTTTATGAATGCACATGTGATTAGACGCACCAGAATCTAACAGCCAATGTTGATCATGATTTGAAAAATTAACTGATAAAAATTCATCACTTATACCTGAACCGGATGTCGAAGTTGTATCTGTCGTGTTTGCCTCTTTATTTTCTGTTGAAGAGTCTCCTTTGGGTGTTTGCTGCCTCTTCCAATAGTCCTTCTTCAAATATCCCTATTTTCCGCAAAACCAACATTTTAGCTTACTCTTCTTCCTTTTCGATTTTGATTGAGAGTTGTTTTTTATGACTGAAGCGTTTTTCTTTAGATCAACCTCTAACCATCATTGCTTCTGATGTAGAGGTTTCCAAATTTGACCTTTTTTTGGTTTCTTCAGATAGAATAGCTCCAACAACATCATCAAATTCAAGGGTTTCTAATGAACTAAGACTTATAGAAGTAGCAAAATGATCCCATGACTCAAGCAGAGAACATAATAAAGTTACATCTTTATCTTCTGAATCAAATTTTACTTCTATGCTATCTAATTGCACCAAGAGAGTATTAAAGGTATTCAAATGGCTGGTTATTGTTGTACCTTCCTTCATGCACAAGTTGTACAACTATCTTTTTATAAGAATACTATTGGTTAAGGATTTAGTCATGTACAGTTTTTCTAACTTTGTCCATAAACCAACAGCTATTTTCTCTGACACGATGTTAAATAAAACATCATCTGCCAAACACAATCGTATGCCGCTCAGTGCTCTGTCATCGATGTCACTCCATTCGTCATCTGTCATGGTGAAAGGTTGTTTGGATTTTCCCAAAAGTGCCTTCACCACACCTTGTTGTACGAGTAAATCGTGCATCTTGACTTTCCAGATTTCGAAGTTATTCCTCCCTTTAAACTTCTCAATCTCAAACCGAGCACTTTTAGTTTTTGACATAGTTAATTTAACTTCTTCTCTATGGATCCTTAATTTCCTTTTTAATCGATTTAACAAGATAAAATTCCCCTTTTCAAACATGCAATTATCAAAAAGAAAAAAATATTGCAACAAATGTATCATGCTCCAGCCCTTCAAACCACAAGTAGCAAACCAGCATGGCACAATGAATATGCAATCCATACCATATCAGTAGTGATGTAAAACAAACTCGATTGACGACGTCTCCTATTCATGTTACTTTGTCATAAAAAATACTTCTGCACATGGCTAGCAACCAGAGTTGGTGTTCTAGACTTTACAAATTTTCTGGAGATGCCACACCAATCCCCTTACTGACTCTCTAAAGGCCGACAAGAAAAATCTGGTGTTTTTCCTCTGTACAGGGCACTCATCAGTTTACACTTCAAGAAGAACAATGGAAGTTCTTCTCTCATAGTCCACGCAGAATAATGGAAGTTCTACTCTGCGCTCATACGGCCTTAAAAAAAAAAGGCAGAAAACAGTAGAAAAAATAGAGGCTTTACATACCAAATCCTTGATTCATTGATGCTCCTCACTGCTACCATCAACGTCGTTGTCTATGAAGACTGAAGACTTGCATAATCCACGCATGAAATCACCATAGACTGAACCCTCTAGCCTCTTGAAATCCTTCAGTCGAATCGTCATTTTCAACCTTGAACTGGAGCGAATTTTCCTTCTCCATGCTATAGAATCCTATTCACCCGTTGTAATTGGTTCCTTCATCCGAACCTTGATCCTCTAATACTAATTGTTAGAGTATGCACAACAAAAATTAAATAAATTCACACACAGCAAATAGCAGAAAATAGAGACAGCAAATTTAACGTGGTTCACACAACCAATCTGGGCTACATCCACCAAACAAAGGTATCAGATTTCTTATTATTCAACAGGAGATTACAACAACAGATTTCTCACATCTGCACTTCCTCTTCCTCATCCCTCATATCTTTTTCCTCTATGGGCTTTACAATTTATAGATGTAGAAGAAAAACTGAATATTTATAGTTTGTTATCTTATCTTCAGGATTTGATGCCTTCAAATTTGGAACAAATCCTATTGTTGGAATTATGCATGAGATTTGTAGCCAAATTAATATACACAATCTCAATAGCTTGTACTTAGCATTGGCTCTGTCCATATGTCATGAAATTTTTGGAAGATGTGTTGAATGTGCTCAATGAAGTTGTTCGCTTTCTCAACTTCAGAGTGGACATGAGCTGAAATGACCTGAGTAGCCGCAAATGGCATGGCTACGTCAATGGGACATAGTGGCTACAATCCCAATCCCACCTGAGAGGGGCTATGGCCAGTTGAGCTGTGGAAAGCCCAGTTATAAATGTGTTGTATGTAGGGAAGGCTCTCATCCCATGTGCATGGATTATTTGAATTTTACATGCGCAGAATGTGTACAATCATAATGTTGACGACCTTTTTCTGGCCATCAGTTTGGGGATGGAAAGTTGTGGACTTGGTAAGCTTGGTGTCCAACATTAACCAGAGGTTGGACCAAAATGTGTTGAGAAACCTGCTACCCCGATCTGACATGATAGACTATGGGATCCCAAAGTGCACCCACATTATTTCAAAGAAGAGTTTAGCATTGGATTTTGCTGTGATATTCTTCTTGCAGGATGCCATAATTTCCATCTTCAAGAATTTGTCGGCGACAAAAAAAACATAGTCGTTTCCATGCTCAATAGAAGGAAAGACCGACATGTAATCCATGGAGATGGATTCCCAAGGTCGAATATGGGTAGGTACCAGAGTATAGAGGCCTTGCTTATTGATGGTCGATTTGGAAATGGCGCAAGCAGTGTAGGATCTGATGTACTTCCTAACATCCTGTCGAAGGTTCAGACAATAGAAATACTTCTACAGTACTGCCACTATTTTCTTGACCCAGAAATTCCCAAAGACTCGACTGTAGTGTGCTTCCCAAATCATCTTGGCATGCTCGCTTGAAGGAACACAAATATGTCCCAGGTGACATAGCAGTGCATCCTAGAGGTGGAAATTTGGAACTTGCATACCCTCCAAGAGTGTCTTGTATGTATGACCGAATTCTGGGTCGCTCTTGTAGAGAAGTAGCCAATCAGAAGTCTTGTGCCCATGAGAGTTGAGAACAGTGGTTAGCACCACGATCGATGGTCGACTGAGGCAGTCTGAAACATTATTGGTGCTTCCCTTATTGAACTTGGTGTTCAAATGAAACTGTTGCAGATATGTGGACCACTTATGATGGTGATCATTATGCAATTTCCCTTTTGTATGTATGAACTATAGGGGTTGGTGGTTTGTGTGGATGATTGTTTCCTTCCCCAAAATGTAATGCTTCCATTGTCGGCAAGCCTGCATAATGGAATACATTTCTTTTTCATAATTGGGATACTTACGGACTGTGTCGGACACTGTCTCACTGTGATATACCACTGGATGCCCCTGCCGAGTAAGAACTACCCCAATAGCATAGTCAGAGGCATCTGTCTAGATGTCAAATGGTTGTTGTAAGTTTGGTAATGTGAGCACTGTGGCAGAGCAGAGGCAATGTTTCAATTCTATGAATGCCTTCTGTTGAGATTCTGAGTAAAAGATTTTTTCTTTCGCTCAAACCTTGGCGACTTGACTCAAGGTCCAAGTGATATGAGAGAATCCCAATATGAACCCGTGGTAGAAATTAGCAAGACCTAGAAAGCTGTGAAGCTCTGTTAGAGTGGTTGGGGATGGCCAATCTTGAATGACTTGGATCTTGGTTGGATCCACATGCACCCCTTGTTCATCAACAATGTACCCCAGATATTGAACCTAGGTCATGCCAAAAGTGCACTTATCCAAATTGGCACACAACTTGTGTTGTTGCAATGTTTAGAGGACCTGTCAGATGTGGTAGACGTGCTCTTCCCAAGTCTGGGTAAAGATCAGGATGTCATCCAAGTACACTACTACAAATGAGTTGGTGAATGGCTGCAAGATGTTGTCCATCAGCCTCATGAAGGTTGTGGGAGCATTCTTCAACCTGAAAGGCATGACCAACCATTTGAAAAGGCCTTCCTTGGCTTTGAAGGCAGTCTTCCACACATCGGAGGGTTCGATTGGTACTTGGTGATACCCAAAATTCAAGTCAATCTTACTAAAATATTTCACCCCTTTGAGTTGGTCCAGAAAGTCATCAATCCATGGGATTGGCTACCTATTCCGAACAATGATATTTTTCAGCGCCTGATGCTCAATAAAAAGTCTCCAAGTCCCATCCTTCTTCTGCACCAACACGACCGGGCTCCCACAGGGCAATGAACTCGACCAGATGTGACCTTTATGCAGTAGTTCTTGAATTTTCCTCTTGATTTCATCGTTTTCCAAAACAGAGCACTGATAGATTGGTCCATTGGGAAATGATGCACTTGGGGTCAGATCAATGGGGTGCTTGACCTGACAGTACAGAGGCACCCCAGTGGGTGAGGTAAAGATTTCCCTGTACTCCTCCACGAACTTGTCCATTTGTTGTTTTTGTGCCAAGGAACCTTGTCTGGAGGTCGTGGCCACAGTATTCTTCTTGCCCTGCGAGTGGATCATCAAGAAAATAAATTTCCTAGTTTTGGGAATGAGCTTACTACATTTATTTTCAGTAACCAAAGAGATAGTGGCATGCGGTGGTACCTCTGGTATCTTGTAAAAATTATTACCCAAAATAAAAATAAAAGCAAGAGGTCGGGACTCATACATAACATGTCGCTTCCACAAGTATGGTTGGCCTAATAATACATCACAAACATAAAGAGGAGAAATGTCACATAATACCTCATCCGTGAAGGGCTTGATGTTGTAGGGGAGGTAGAACTGTTGGCTGACGCGGAGATCCCGTCCTTGGTGAAGCCACCTGATGGTGTACAGATATGGGTGTGCTATGGTCGGCAATACCAACAGATTCATGACCTCTGTTGAAATGAGGCTCATTTCACTCCCACTATCGATAATGAACTGTATCGGGGAACCCTTTACCCACATTTGGGAGTGGAAGAGAAGCTCCTCCTCCTATGGATCTTCTGGTTCCTCCTTCTGGACCTTCGCAGCAGTAATGGGGGCGTTGGGCTCTACATCAATAATCTACTTCCCTTTTTCATTCCCCTTGTTGGTTTCTGATTTAGAAGCCCTCATCTCGTACACTAGTGACTACTTGGCCCGACACTCACTTGTGTTGTGAGTGGAGCTCTTATGGAGCTCACACCACTTTCATGTGTCCTTCATCGGCTTCAGTGTTTTTATTTGATTGCGGCTTAGGCAAGTTTCCTCGGGCCGCCATGCCTTGGATCTCCTTTGTTTTGTGGTTTGGGGGCACCTTTCCCTTGTTTTTGATTCGGAGATCCAAAGCCTCATTTTTTTTGTTTGAATTTCAGCTCAATATTTGAAGCATAATAGTATGTCGTACCAAACGAGGAGATGTCGAGGAACTCCATTTCCTCTTGAATGTATTTGTGCAGACAACTATGGTACTTCAACACCAATTTTTTATCCGAATATTTTATACCCAACTTTGTGCACAGGGTATGGAACATATTTGTCAGCTCATGCACATCGTGATCCCTTTGTTGTTGCAACGTAGTCCATTGTATGTACTTGTCCTCATAGCTCCCCACGGGATAATATTATTCCTTGATGGCATCTTGGAAATAATTCCAAGTGCATAAAAATGAGAATAGAGAGAGTCCCTCCTCGTCCTTTTTCTCATAGTAGGTTTCCCACTAGTCCTTGACATGAGGGCTAGCTTTGAGGAGTGAAAAAATAATTTTATCCCGGTCGGAAAAGTCATGAACCGAGAAATATACTTCTAATAGATTCAACCATATATATACGACATATAAATCTATTTGACCCTTAAATATGGGAATGTCAAAGTTTAATTTTACCTTAAAATGATTTTCACCTCCAGAGTGGCTGCTGGATGTAGATGTGCCACCGGTGGGCAGTTGTTGAAGGATCTGGGAAAAGTTATCCATCATCACGTTCTTTTGTTTTTTGAGGGCCTCCTAGAGAAATATTT
Source organism: Pinus albicaulis (assembly GCA_034641835.2). Lineage (NCBI taxonomy): Eukaryota > Viridiplantae > Streptophyta > Pinopsida > Pinales > Pinaceae > Pinus > Pinus albicaulis. The sequence continues at coordinate 1,275,755,140 of CM076575.1, read as the reverse complement.
TGATAGTATCTCATGCTCCCTCATATTTCTTTCCATCCCCCATGGGCAGCCATCAGGTTTTGTGAGGTTGATCTTGCAAAGGTTCCACTAGATTGAGCCCTAACTCCTTAGACCCCGACCTCGTTGGGGACATGCAAAGAAGGATCGAGAAAGAGAAGACTGCTCTAATACCATTGATACATATTTATACAGGAACAAAAAATAATACACATATAACCACCAATACAAATATGTAGCAGAAATAATACTTCATTTCATTAATATCAAAGAACTGAAATTTTTTTACAAACAGAATGGAAATAAACTAGCTAGGGCACTAGTAGTTTATATCTGAGAAGAGATGTGGTGGTTACATGCCTCTGAATTGTGTTACAATGAGGATTGAGGGCCTATTTATTATTAAGAAACAATGTAAAACCCTAAACATCCAAAAACCTAACCCTAGGAGATGAAGCGCCAGAACTGTGGGCCCTGTTTGGGTAAATTTGTACATTAAGTTCTCAGGGACATAATTTTGGCATACGATATTCGTTTGATGCGCACCATACCTCTTTAGAAATATCTATCTGAGGAATAAATTTTTTTAGAGAGAAACATTGGTCCATGGACCCATGTTCCTCTTGGGTTTCCCAAAAAATATTGTTTAGGGCCTCAAAACGACTCCGGAAGTCTAGGACCCGAAAAACTGCTAAAAATAGTAGGTTGTGCTACAATTAAGGAAACTGAAAGAAATGATGGTGGGGCCCCAAGTGGAATACGTGGGTGGCCGCCAATATCCACTTGGATCAAGGACAAAGTGAACAAAATGAAAAGAACAAGCAAACATTAGATGAAATTTTAGCCTAAAAATGGCCTTCTAAGGAAAAATAATAAGATAATAGTTAAAATAATAATATAAGAGTTGTGAATTTTGGAGGGAAAAGAAGAAAACTACTATTTCAACTATATTTTTAGCTTATATCCTTATAGGTTTACTAAAATTTCAAGTGTAGACACTTATTGGATGCGGAATTAAATCCCACATCCAATGAGTACCCATTATGCACACTTTTGAGAAGACCCACATTGATAAAAATTGAGGATACATAAAAAAAATTGTGTTCAACACATTGTTTTAATGTATATTCATTTTTTATCAATTTGAGTCTTCTCAAAAGTATGCATAATGGGTACTCGTTGGATGTGGAATTTAATTCCACATCCAACGAGTGTATATACTTGAAATTTGAGTAAACCTATAAGGATATAAGCTAAAAATAAAATTTAAAAAAGAAGAAGCATTTTTTCTTCTTTTTCCTCCAAAATATTAACATGTACCTCTTTTTAAATTTAAATGATTTTCATTAGTTTACATATTATGACATGGAAATTATGTGAAAATTTCATGGGAACTTTTAGGCTAAAATTTCCTCTAATGAGACCCCTTTTAACACTTATTGTATTGAGAGGGAAAAATGATGTTGAAATGTGTGTAGGCACGAAAATGTTACTTGGAATATGGAATGGCATGTAAAGTGATAAGGTATGGGACAGTGAGATGGAATGATGAGTGTGCACTACCTCTCCTGGTCACACTTTCTTGTCATGTACAACCTTCATCATCGATGGTTTTTTGAAATTTTTTACTACTTCTAGGGGGTTCGCTTCGTGGTTTTTGGGAAATGTTGGGGACCCCCCAAAATGAATCTCCGTCATTGATGTCTTGATCAAAATTTGTCTAATCCATCTTCCAAGTGTCCTCCTTACTTTATTCTCCAATCATGTTGTGCCACCTGAAATCTTCTACGATTGTGGCATTGTTTGAATGTACATGGATCCACTCTAAAATCACATGCTAGTTATCCCTTTAATAATTTATTATATGTAGGACAACGTTTTAAAAATTGTGGTACTATAGACGATAAAATTGATACAAATAATTAATTAGTGATTTTTTTTTTTTAAATTAAGCTCCTTTGGTATTGAAACATCGATATAACCGTCATAGTATGTGGGGTCGTCGCAATTTCCATGCCTCAGCGTTGAAATTTTTTCACCTGAACGTAACAACTTCCATGCCTCAATGTTGTTCTTTCCATGCCTAATCATCTCAATATCCACACATAAATATTGTAATTCCCACGCTTATATGTCTAAATTCCATCACCTAATTGCCACAATTATTGCGCAGATAATGTCACAATTCTCAGCCTTGAACGTCAACATTTCATAACATGAATGTCGTAATTCCTACAGAAATGATGTTACAATTATCTTACCCTTATGACACAATTACCACATTGATACATCGATATTGTGATTCATCTTTCAACGACACAAACATGTGTCTTCAAATGAGATGTGACAACAATTTCCATCAAAATAATGACACCAATAATTTTGATGACAACGGTAGTCAAAATGTCAAATATAGAGAGGATATCGAAAATATGACTGTAAATTGTTCAACATTTTGTGGAATCTCTTCTTCATTGTTATAGCTTTGAATGATCAATGAAATAAAGAAGAATATTTATTGTAATTTACTGCTATATCTAGTAGTTTCCATAGGTTCCCTAACCCTCAGAGCCCAAGTCCAACAAAAATTGTAATGCGTCCACATTAGAACCAACAATCTCCAATAGATCTAAGTTTGAGTCACCTCACTTTTCTCTCCATTATCTCCCATATCCTTCCCCCATTCCTCCCCAAAAACAAAATCATCCAATGTAAAAAATAAAGAACAAGGATCCCCCTTCTCCTATCATCCTCCTTCCCTTTATGTCTCCCCCACTCATCCACCTCAACCACCTACCATTAAGACCATGAATAACCCCTCCCCCCCCCCCGCCCTTCCTTTTAATTTAATGGCCTTGAATTCCCTTCTTATATGTTATCCATAAATAAATTTGAGTACCCAACCTCAGTCTTATAACTAAAACCATATTTATCATTTAATTTAATCACAATAAGAAATAAAATAACATGTTTATAACTCAACAATTATTCGATAATGACATTCAAGTAAAATTTAATTTACAACATATTAAACATGTAAGGAATTAAATTTGCAGCAATTTACATAAACACAAAGCAAATGGAAGAACTCCTAATCTGATGGCTTGGTTGGGGTGCTCCCACTAAGACTACCCAATTTAATTTTCCACCCTTCCAACTAGAAATGTCTATTTGAATTCCTAGCATAGGGAACCTCCACCATTCCCTAGCCTTTGAGCCCAATTCCAAAAACAACTATATTTTTTCCAAGTTATAACCACCACTCTCCATTAATAGATCCAAGTTTGAGTTATGTCACTTTTCTCTTCATTTCCTCCCCTCTCCTTCTCCCATTCCTTCCCAAAACTAAAATCCTCCAATGTAAAAAATAAATAACAAGGATCCCCTCTTCTCCTCTCATCCTCCTTCCCTCTATGTCTCCCACACTCATCCACCTCAACCATCTACCATCAAGGCAAAAAATACCCCCCTTCCTTTTAATTTAATGGCATTGAATTCCCTTCCTACATCTTATCCCGAAATAGAATTGAGGAGAAAGTTGTCAACTTGGGAAATTAAATATTAATATTTAATTCAAAAAACAAATTGAGGAGAAAACTTGCCAAACCTTTGGAAATTAATAATAAAATATTAATATTAATTAATTTCAATAAAATAAAATTACAGATGCACAAGTATCTAATAATAGGTATATACCTCCCCGATCGAGGTGAAAAACAATAATTGGGCACTTCTAGGATCTGTGCCATGGCCAAAAGATCAATGAGAGAGGACGAAGGGTGGTTGATTTATGACCCCCACACACTCTCCTTCAGATGCATGCTGGAAATGTGAATGCTATATATTAATGGTGATTGGAGAGAAAGACGAGGCATCTCCTCACCGAGGTTTTATGCAATTCGCGAAGGTCGGTTTCGAGGTATTTTTTTTATGTTTTCTTGCAATATTTGGGTCACCTACGAAGGTACGTCAATAGTTTTACCATCTAGGTGTAGAATGCCTCACCCTCTTCTTTGCGTGCTTCAATTGTGGGTATGTTAACTCAGTGTGTTTTACTCATTCCCTTATCCCTACAATTCAATTCTCTTTGGTTCTTCATTGGAGATGTGTCTCTGAGATGATGTCTTGGGTTAGAAAGGAAATATTTTGTTAAATTTTGGAGGAAATAATTGTTTACTCTAATGGGATGTCTTATTATAATATAATTATATATGTTTGTTATAGAATTTTTCTTTCTAGGATGTGCATGCATGTTGGGTATGAATATTGGAATTCGGTTTGCACTTCCTGCATGGGTGATTTTGTCTATTATATTGTCTCTTTTATGTTCTTGTTGCCTCTTAAGAAAATGGGTCTCCTAAGAAATAAAATTCCGAATGGATTTTAGGTCCTGCTCCAAGAAGGCTCGGGGAGCCATGGGTTGTTATGTTCAAGCCATCTCAGCACACCCAACTCATTATCATGGTGAAATATATGATTTACAGCCTTAATGCTTACAATTATGTGGAATTATATTGTTGCAACTCTACAGTTTTGAATTACCAGTGTTTGCGATAGGACCATCATCTAGTCTTTTGCTTCGAGCTCTAGGTCTTGGCACTTGATTTTAGGTTATTCTATCACCTTCGTGGTTGGCAGAGTTGCATTATGGAACATCTATCCTCTGGAAGACACAACTTGGCAAGGGGAGTTCATGGGAGGAATCAGAGTGGTGGTCAAAGGTGGGGAGGAAGCCAACCCCAGTCATGTTTAGCTAGGGGATGGGGTCGTAAATCCACCTCAAGCCTAATTCGGGAAGCTACTCAAGACTACCAAGACGATACTCAACCTAAAATTCTCTAGTTAATTTAGGGGTGGGAAATGGATTTAAACCAACAAGAAAAAATCATGGATCTAGATATGGAGGAATGGGGGGATCTGGTACGGGACCCTAGACATTCTAGAGGCTCAATGCTCTCAATACAAAAAATATGTTTATAGTTACTAGTTGATGAATAATATTATGCCTAGAGCCTTGGAAACTCCCTCATCTAGTCCCTCCAAGACTGATACCCAGGAAATTCATAAGGAATTTCAACTCATACAATTGTAGATTCAACAATGATATGCTCGCCTCAGATGCATAGAGAAGCATATTCCATGTATCCTGTTATTGTTTTGTAATTTCTAAGATTGGGAGAATAAATCACAGAAAGACAACATCAAAACCACTTTGGAAGCTGGGATCTAGCCCTGCCAGCTTCAGAGAGGGATCTCTCTTTAATATTTAACTTTGTTTTGAATAGGTAATAAGATAGTTATAATTGTGCTTGGTGATTATTTGATTTTTATTTATTTGGTTGATTAAATATTTATCTTCCCATTGGGAAATGGAGTCAAAAACATAAAACTAGATTTTTGCATCAATTTTTCAATATGACTTCAAGTAGAAAACATTTAAATTGTAAAAGAAACCAGAATAAGGTGTTTTAAATAACGTATCCTATTCATCAAACTTTCTATTTTACAATTAATAATTTTGGTAAATGGAGAAAAGAAATAACAGTGGAAAACACAGAAATAGTAGAAACACTTCACCAGTAATTACACCACATGAATCTTGGAAAAATTATTTATGTTATTGATGCTCCAGCAAAAACTTGGAATTTAAACTTGTGCAGTAGGCAGAAATATGTTCAGAAATAAACCTCTAATACTTCAAACAATGAAGCATTTATATTTAAATTTACAAAATTGTTTAAAATAAATGTTGTCTCAACAGACAATGTATTATTAGCCTAAATAAAACAATAAAATATAACTGTTACAAAAAATAGGCTCGATGTGGGTGACTTGGATTTCTGGCATTGTTTTCAAGGAATTAGTTGATAAGTAAGCCTATTGGTAGGCTGCGCTGGTTGTAATGTTTTTCTGTGAGATGGTTGTAATGTTGTCCTGTGAGCTAGTTTTATATGGCTGCTCTTTATTACCTTTTAATCCTGGAAGTCAGTTAACTTATCCCATTGCTCTTCTTCTAGGATAGTTAATTTTATGTCTTTCCTGTAGATTTCATCACCTCGTTATATTTAGAAAAGGTTGGTTTTACCAAAAAAACATGGTTTATCTCATACTGGATGAAAAGGTCATGCATTGATTAGTCTCTCATTGATTACAAAAAGGGAAGGAAGACCAATCTGAGTTAAAGGTTCAAGCCCGCTGAAAACCTGTTTACAGTTATCTCCAAGCTGTGACATTTTTCCTCCAGTTGTACAATAAGGTTTCTCTTTGTAAGAACCTTCTTTAGTTCCAATATTGTTTCAGTATTGTCATCCACTCCTAACTCCTCCTGCTCATATTTTTTCTTTGAATTTGAGAACTTAATAATCTTGTTAGCAATGGTTGGCTTATCTCCAAGTTCTTCCCTGATTTTTGTAATGGCATAATTTTCTTTCTCTATCAACTCCTTTTGCTCAAATATGATCTATATGCAAGGCTAGATTTCATTGATGGACTCAATGATATCAGTCCAAATTATCTCTTTAACTTGTCCCAAGGTATTTCAAATTTTAGACTCCCTCTCAGACTTCTTTAACCTTTCAATTATCCTCTATGCTCTTTGGGCTTCAGCTGCATGTGAGCTATCACTTCTTGAATTATAATCTTGTAACAATTTCACTTTGTCCTAAAGCTTCTTTATCTCCTCTGTATGTATTAATAGATTCTACATTGCTTTAGTGAGCTGCTCAACTCCATCCGATGTACTTGTTGTAGGAGTGGTTGTAGGAATAGCTGTAAGAGGTACAACCTCTAAAGGAATTACTGATAGCTTGGCATCTTGCTCTTTTTCCTTTATCGTCTTTTCCATCTCAGCCTCCATCTGCCTCATCTGAGCATTCTGATCCATGATGAGCTTCATCATGTCTTCTTTCTGTGACTTTGTCTCTTCAATGTCTTTGGCCAAAGGGTCCTCTGTAGTTGGAAACTTTAACTGCTTCCTTAATGCTGTTATGTCAGCATTTTTCTTTTTAATCACCTCTTTTGCAGCTATGATATGGAGGGATCATATCAAATCCTGATTACTAAGTCTTCCAAAGACTTAATCCTTGAATCCTTAGCCAAAGAAGAGAATTTCTCCATCTTGGGTTGTGATTGGATATTATCTAAAGAAACCTGGAATTTGGACAAACTCATAGCAGTGTTAGTGAGTGTAGATGAAATCATTTCACCTATCTTCTTATGCATCTCCATTTAAGCAATGGGATGTATATCTTTAACATCAAACTCAAATGCAGTCTTTTTATAATCAATCGAGGTCTTGGGCTAAGGAATATGTGCTTGGAGAAGGTCCATCTGCATTTTTCCTTTCTCTGAATCAAAAGCTGACAACAACCTACTCTATGAGATGGAAGCCTGCTTCCAAAACTGATTATATGTACTGGTTTTCAAAGCTTCATTTTTAAATTTGATTTCCCTAAAAGTATCAAAAATAGCATTCTCTTTCTCCCCTATAACAACTATGTTGTTTTGAATAACTTTCTGTTAATTCTAAGAAGCAGTAGAAGTGGTAGGAGAGAATGTGGTTTGACCTCCTACTTGCGAGGAAGTAGGTGTCTCTTTGTTTATCATGATGAATTCCTGCTCTAATTCTTTGTCTGGTTTTACCTTGGGATTGAGTTTAGTCCTCTTCCTGTACATGATTGTGAATTCTTTACTGGAAGTGTTCGTTACTGAAGGAGACACCTCTTCTCTGATCATTTTTCTTGCTTTCTCCTATGGGACAGCAGTCTTTCATGTTGAATTTGGCACCAATTTCTCTTCAGCCTCTTGTTGAGTATTATCAGTCCATTCTAGCTTATTCATGTACCTCTCAATCTCTGGTCTGTGGGTATGAATATAAGGTGTAGATTTTTTCTCTACCCTTTGTTTGGAGATGGCACCTAATGGATCATATGGCCATGTGAAACTGAGGCTGAATTGCATCTCTTTCATTAATATGTCTGATTCCTCCCCTACTACTCTGTTGTTACGAATGAAAGGTCCTATTTGTGTCTTCATTCTGAATTGGTATTTCTTCTTGGCAGACACCAAATGTACCTCATTGGCATTAGCATTTACCTGATGTATTCTAGGGAAAAAATCCTCATTGGGAGGAATTTTGGGAGCTTATATGGGGAAAGGTCACATCCATAAATCCTTAGCTCTGTGTAATTTTGGTAGAGGTACCAGACTCCTATTTTAGTTTTGTTTGACAATTGCAATAATTTCTTGATTTATTCACTGATTCTTGGCTCTGAATTTCTACTCATAAAATTGAGTGTTGGATGTACAAACAATTCTATGAACTATTTGTATGAGTATTCTTTTTGCTCCTTCATTACCATTGTAATCCAGAAGATGAAATTTTTTTTATTTCCATCTTCATCCAACTTCTGTAATGAAAACTTGAACTTGTCTCCCTGAAAATATAAAAACAAATATACTAAAACAGAGGCATATCTTAACACCTCCTCAGTGTGGAGCTTAACAAATTATTCATGAATGGAATCTGCAAGGAATTTCCTGAAGTTGACTAAGACAGAAGGCTTGGAATCTGTGGAGAAAATGGAAAGGAAAACTATAGTAGCCTCATCTACCCACTGATATGAGTAATAACCAAGGAGGTAGGAGATGACAATATTGATCTGCTTAGTTCTCTCAGGGAACATGGAAGATGGATAGGGAGGGTTCTTCTTTGGTAGCTGGGCATCTTCAGCCAGAAAAACCTCAAGGGTTTTAGCCCTTTTTGCAAAGTATAGCTTCTGATATATTTCAATGAGTGCTTCTTGAGAAAAAGGAGTGGAATTATTTGTAATAGGAGCCCGCATCATTTGGTCTATGGTTTGGGCAGTTATGGTTATTAGAATCTCTCTAGAAGGTGCAATAATAGCTCTCTGATTGGGTTCATAACAATCTTGACATTTCCTGATGAATTTAAGGGAACTATGGGTGTGGGGAAAGATATAATGGGGCAAATTGGATTCCCATAGTCCAATGTCATCAATTTTATCAATGAATTTTTCTTCAAGCCAACAATACATTTCGAATAATTCTAGCTTGCATAGGGTTTCATGGATTTTGTAATCCCTATCGGCTAGAGGAATATGATCAAGGTCAATTGAGGGATGGAGCAGTGGATTCACATTCTCCACCTGGGTTTTCTTCTTGGGAGGCATGAGAAACTATGGTTTGATGGTGAATGATGGTTTCTGTTAAAACAAAAGGAGGTTGGGACTGAGAAAAAGCTCTGTAATGAAGAAAGGTTGGTGATAATTGCAGAGAGCATCTTGAGAGTAATTGAATTGGTTTTTTTAGCGCTTTTTCAACCTGCAACAAACCAGTACAGAATAATTAATATGGCAAGGTAAAGTATTAATTTTGATTATGCATGAATTTATACAAAAATGGGTCATTTTCCTGTTGATGGTGGCGCGGATCCATTGGATTAATGGTTAGGGGTGAAATAAATTATCAATGGTTGTATTACCATAGGAAGAAATTTAATTGGAAACAACTGGGTTCAAGTGGTGTGACTAGATTGGTACTCAACAGGAAGATTAAGGGTTTTCATATACCAGGGAAAACTTCTTTTCGGAGGGGGTCTGAAGCAGTAAGCGCTTTTGGCCTAGGTGGGTGTGAAATCAGGTAAGGGCGCCACATTAGCATAGGCCTGAAACATAAAATCGTGCATTTTGAACCCCCCCCCCCCCCCCCCCCAATGGTATATTTTAGATGGAGAGGGGGGGGTCGAAAAAGGATATGAGTCGTTAGATGAATGTGTGGGGAATAGATCATGGGACAGATGGAGTGGGGTTAATCGGGCAGTGTTGGAGTTGGATGGGATGTTTTTTCGGGTAGCGGGGGCTTGATAAAAAGGTAAAACTTAGGATTGGGGGGTTAATGCGCCAGATCTTCATTTTGATTTGTCGAACCCTTTAGACTTAGGATAAAATTTCATTCCTTTTCCTTTCTACGCATGAAATAATATTGTGAGTTTAAACACTTAGGATAAACATTTTTCATACTTTTCAAAGCCACCATGTAATTTCTACCTACCATTTTCTTTTAAATTCTTTTTCTATTCTAACATTTTTTATCTCATATGTTTAGGGTGCATTTGAGCTAGAAAACCCACATATCCCTTTTTTTATAACATTCTAACCTACTCTATCACTTATTCCTCCTATTTATTCAGATTAAACTATTGAATCAATCTCATTTCTACCTAACTATTGATTTGTCAAGATTAGACTATTTGACAAATATTTATTCACTAACCTATTTGACATGAAATTTACAATTCTTCCATCATGATTAAGTTGTATGATTGGAACAAAATCTAGTCATTGTGGCATTTTAGACAAGATGCACGCACTCTTATTTAACATTAGTGGCATTTAAATTTTAGAACTTTCAATATTATTTCTTTTTTTCTTTTGTGGGGTTTTATTATCTTTTTATTATTTTTCAATTTTCTTCTTTTTTGAATTTTTCTTCATATTCATTTTCTTTTTGACATACCCTCTTTTTATTTTTCTTTATATATATATATATATATATATATATATTTATATTTATATTTGGAAATCATTTGCAAACTGAAAATAATTTACAATGTAAAATTACAGATAATGACATACTTAATCACCTTGAGATCCTGTAAAATATAGGACCCTAGCTGTGGCTCCAGCTGGGGATGGCACTTCTTCATGTGAAGTGTCAAGAACATATGATCAGTAGCCTTGAGTATCCAAAGTCTATAATGTTTTCATCTAATTATTTTGTTGTTAAGGTACTTATGATAACTTGTCAATCAAGGGTTAGGGCCTTCTCTGCGGGCTTCAACTCTAATCAACAAGTTATCCAATCAAATCAATATAGACTGTGATATTTACAATGATGTAATAAAAATTATTTACGCTAAGAAAAGTAGTGCTTTAACATCCTGCCATTGACAAGACCACCAGGTAATTCTGCTCCATCGAGATCCTTGAGGAATAATGTATTATTTCCCCCCAAAGCATGAATTATGTATGGCCCTTTCCAAAGGTTATCAAATTTACTATGTTTACCTTTGTCATATCTCTTAGAATCCCACCTTAGAACTTTGTCTCCAATGTTGAAATCATCTACTTTATTCCTCCTGTCAAAAATATTTTTGACATTTTCCTGAATTACTTGATTTTTGTTGTAGACCTCCTCCCTTGACTGCCGCAATTCAATTTTTTGATTGATTCTACTCTGTAAATCATTTGGCTCAACTTGTAATTCTTGTATTATCTTCATGGATGGTACTCCTAAATATGATGGAAACAGAGCATCCATTCCATAGACCAAATGGTATGGTGACATACCAATTGACTTCTTTGTAGTAAGTCTGTTAGCCCAAAGTGCATTGACCAACTTCTTGTGCCAAGATTTCTTATTGTCTTCCACAATTTTTTAATGATATTTGCTAGAATTGTATTTGAGGATTCACCCAAACCATTACCCTGAGGGTAATAGGTTGTTGAATGTCCCAAATTAATGTGGTATTTTTTACAAAATTCAATCATTTTCTTAGATTTGAAAGTTGTTGCATTGTCAGTAATAATTTTTCTAGGACAACCTGTTGGAAATGTTGTCATTGATGGCAAAAGGAATTGGCAAAGAAGGAGCATCTGAAACAGTAACTAGGAGCAGAGAAAAGAAATGTAGCAAAGAACAAAGGTCAGCAGAGAAGAATAGAGAAAGAGTGCATTTACAGAGAGCAGTATCAGTCAAGGAGAAAATTGAATTCAGTAGGAAAGAGTGCATTTACACATAGAAGTATCAGTCAAAGAGAAAATTGAATTCATGTGTGAACATATGTATGCATCCTGATGGAGGATAATTTAAATCCGTGATAAGTAAGAAACCATATGAGGGGATTAATGGTGCTCTATATGTAGTTAAAGGAACCGATGCTAATACGGTCAACTGTGTATCCCAAACTGGTAGATAGTGGAGTTATATATATTCGTTGAATATAAGACTGAAGGTAAATTGGGATCAATGTTGGGGATTGATCTCGGTATTGTCTGTGCCTTTATTGAATTGAGCAAGTGTAATATATGAACGTGTTCTCGATGAAGGAATTGTGAATCCCTGCAACCAACACGGAACTTGGTCACTGAATTATGTGAGTATAGGCCGTCAAAATTTCGTTGGAACAACACTTCGGAATTATGAATGGAACCTAGAAGGGAAGTGGTGGATCTTAACAAAAGGAAGCCCGGCGAAACCTGGAGTAGAAGGGTGGAACCACGAAGGAGAAACAATACAAGCGGTTTCCGATTTTCATCGCACCGCTTTCAACGGGCAAGCAGTATTCAAGAAGTTGGGAGCGATTCCATAGAACGAGCAACACACGTCCCTGAACGAATTCGCAAAACTGCCATCACTGCATGCCATCGCACATTAATGTCCAACCAAGGAAGTCGCGCGATATTATTGTGCACCATTGATTTGGAGGGGAGCCATCGGACGGTGGCCGTATGAGAAAGGTGCATGATGGATAACCACGGTATGATGTGAGTATGTGATTGGGTCATTGATTATACATGTGGGCCCGGTTCTAAATTATATTAATTGGGACCTTTTTAAACTAAGGTTTGCGAGGTTAATAAAGGATGTTGAATATGTGAAGTTGGAAAAATATGAAACATGTGATGTAATGAACGTGGATCTCACGAACACATAAACCTGAGGTCAATATACATACATATGCATTGGGGAGTTCATAACTAAAGGAGGAATTGGATTAATATCTCAATCTCATATTGAGATATTAAAAAGCCTTAGATTAATTATCTAATTGCCTAACAAAGAAATTGTTTGGGGATTGGGTAGACCCCGCTGGATTATCTAATTGATCCCGTCCAGGAATACCATCAGTGGTTGGGTCGTTTTGACTCATGGTATTAATAAAGGCAAAAACTATATAAGGAGAAGAGGATTATAGTTCAAGGTGTGCATGCGGAGGGATTGTTAATGAATAAATCTCTTTAAGAGATATCTGCATGATTTAACTCTGTTGTCTGATAAAGTTGAATCTATGATGCACCTATGGAGTTGATGAGGGTTCAAGACCTCTAGATCGAGAAAATGATGAATCTCTAGGAAGATCTACAAAGAAATAATGAAGACCTGACGCAAGTCTGATGAAGAAATTGAAGAAATTTGGTGGATCTGAGGATTGAAGTCTTCAACATGAAAGTGGAAGCTTTCTGCCAATACAAGCTGGTGTTAAAATCAGGGGTTTGGAGCTCCCTTCTAGTAGTGACTGGAGAACGAGAGAAGGTTTCATCCTTCTGCAGGTGGGTGCTTGCGTGCTGGTATAAGTCTGCGCCAACACAAAAAATTGTAAGAAGTTTTCTTTATAATAAATATTGAAGACAAAGACGACAACAGCGGTGGTTTTCTCCCAAATTGGGTTTCCACCTTAAATATTGGTGTTCATGTGTGTTGCTTATGTGTGATGGCTAATTTTGTTATTACTGCACATGCTTACTGCTTACTAAACTTCTGATGAATGAATGATGCAATAATCTAAGTAAAGAATTAAATAATAAGATCTCTGATAAAAAAAATTCAGTAAGATCTAGATACTGATTCACCCCCCCCCCCCCCTCTTAGTATTTTTCCTAACAATTTGTATCAGAGCAGGTCCTTCTGAAAATCTTAGCCGCTAGAAGGAAATCAATCAAGATGAGAAATCAAGATGGAATATCATCTATCAGGCCTCCGCTCTTCAACGGAAACAATTTAATCTTCTGGAAAACAAGGATGAGATCCTATCTTTAGTCTCTGGGTGCATATGTATGGGCTATTGTTGAATCAGGATATCAATATCCCGCTGCAGTACCAACAGATCCAACATAAAGAAAGAATTATGAAACACATGCAAAGGCGGTTAATGCTCTATTGGGAAGTCTAACTCAATCAAATTTGTCAAATTCATGCAGCTGAATACATAGGAAATATGGGACAAAATCATTCTATGTTATGAAGGTGATGCAAAGGTAAAAAGTGCTAAACTCCAAACTCTTAGAATTCAATATGAGAACCTAAAAATGCATAATGAGGAGAGCATTGCTAATTTCTTTTTACGTCTTGATGATATTGTAAATTGTATGAGAAATCTGGGAGAAACAATAATTGAATCTACTTTAGTTGAGAAATCATTCTATGTTATGAAGGTGATGCAAAGGTAAAAAGTGCTAAACTCCAAACTCTTAGAATTCAATATGAGAACCTAAAAATGCATAATGAGGAGAGCATTGCTAATTTCTTTTTACGTCTTGATGATATTGTAAATCGTATGAGAAATCTGGGAGAAACAATAATTGAATCTACTTTAGTTGAGAAAGTTTTAAGATCACTAACAACAAAATTTGAGTCAAAAGTTTCTGCTCTTGAAGAAAAGCAGGATCTTCAAAATCTTACTGTGGTGCAACTTCATGGCATACTAACTGCATATGAAATGAGAAGAGGAGGACCATCTGAAGTCAAAGAAGTCGTCTTTAGAGCTTCTACAAAAGGGAAAGAAGTACAAGAGACAAAAGGATCAGGGTATATCTCAGAAGAAGATGAGCTAAATTTTGTAAAGAAACTCCAACTTGGTACAGGACAGTTCAAAGGTAAGATTCCTTTCAAATGTTTTTCTTGTGGAAGAGTTGGTCATTATGCTGCTAAGTGTCCTCACAAAGAAACACATGAAAAAGGAAAGGAAGTAGCAAGAAGGAATACGAATCGATTTAGCACTAGAAAAAGTTACTATACTCATGAAGACAGTGATGGGTTATCAGACAGTGAGGAAGAATGTGAACAAGATCTTAGACTTCTCATGGTATTTGAAAAAGAGTCTACAGAAGAAAAGGATACTTTTATGAATGATTTAGAGGAAAATGATTTTCTTGATGAAATCAATCAACTCAAAATATGCTTAGAAGAAAGTAAGATATCCATAGAAACTCTGAAGAACCAGCTTCAAGAAAAAGAGAAACATAATGAGAAATTAGAATGTGAAATAGTAAGTCTAAGAAAAGAAATTGAGAAAGTAAAGACTTTGAATCTTAGATTTGCTAAAGGATCTAAAACCTTGGATGAGATTATCAAGGTAAAATGTTCTCCTCTTCTAAAGACAGGTCTTGGATATATCAACGAATCTTCTCAGACTTCAGCACCAAATTATCTAAAAGAAGCTACAACCAGTACACAACATTCTGCCCCTTAGCAAGGGAATAGAGAATATTTAAAGATAAAGCATGATCATCTCAATTCAAAGAACACTAACAGGATTACCTTTCAAAGAAACACCAATCAACAGGTAAATTCAAGTAGAAGATTTCATGATCGCAGAAATTTCTTCTTCAATGGACAATGTTTCTCATGTCACAATTTTGGTCATAAAGCTATTCAATGTGTTGCATATAAAACCATCATGACAAGAGAAGAAAGAAAGAAAAGTATTGATATTGGAACAAAGAATAATACATATAACAACTTTTCTCCTCTTCAAAATGAAGTTGAATGTGCTTATTGCAATAACTTTGGCCATGAAGAATCTGAATGCAGGAGTAAAGTCCAGCCAAAAGAGCATCTTCCTTCAAGCTCCAAAGTATGGAAAAAGAAGGAATTACAGGTTGAAAATTTTGGCATAGCCTTATTTGTAGAAGGAGAAGAAAACCAATGGTACATTGATAGTGGATGCTCAAAACACATGACAGGTGACAAAAACAAACTTCTTGCATATAGTGCTCTAGAAAAAGAAAAGAATGTTACATTTGGAAATGACACTCCTACTGTCATTAAGGGAAAAGGATCTGTATTTATAAAAGAAAAGGTGAAAGCTAATAATATCATGTATGTGGATGGATTAAAGCATAACCTGTTAAGTGTAAGTCAAATGTGTGATCAAGGAACTGAAGTTGTCTTTAGTTCAAAAGAATGTGTGGTACGTGATATTGATACAGGTAAAAAAATTATAAAAGGAAACAGAACTCCAAGAAACCTGTATGTATTAAAGAACTGCAAAGAACAATGTTACATGAGTAAATATTCAGAAAACTAGCTATGGCATAGAAGGTTGGGGCATCTGAGCTTCTCTCAAATCAACAAATCAAGCAGACTTAAAGTTGTTCGTGATCTTCCCAATATTACACCACCTGAAAGTATCATATGCAAATCTTGCCAATTCGGTAAGCAAACCAGAGTGCAATTTAATGCCAAGGAAGGTTCATCAAGTAAGCCTCTTGAACTCATTGATACTGACATATGTGGACCTGTGAAGAAGAAGTCACCACGTGGTGAACAATACTATATCTTATTTATTGATGATTTCTCTAGAATGTGTTGGATTGGGTTGATTAAACACAAAGATGAAGCATTTGAGAAATTTCAGATCTTCAAAGCACTGGTTGAAAATGAATTAGATCTAAAAATCAAGTGTCTTAGATCTGATCAAGGAGGAGAATATACGTCAGATGAATTCCTTGAATTTTGTGAACAACATGGCATAAAAAGACAGTTTTCTGTAGTTGGCACTCCACAACAAAATGGCGTAGCAGAAAGAATGAATAGAACAGTTCAACAAATGGCTAGAGCTATGCTTGATGATTCTGGAACACCTTACACATTTTGGGGAGAAGAAGCACATACAGCGGTAAATATTCTTAACAAGGCACATGTTCATGTAAATAGTAATAAAACTCCATATGAACTATGGTATGGTAATCCTCCCACTGTGAAGCACTTTAGAGTCTTTGGGAGCAAATGATTTATAAAAAATAATGATGAAAAACTTGCAAGTTTAAACCTAGAACAGATGAAGGAATATTTCTTGGTTACTCCTATAGGAATAAGGCATATAAATGTTACAATAAAAGACTTCGTAAGATTGTTGAATGTATTGATGTTATTATTGATGAGTCTCCTGCAGCTACAAAAGAAGAAAAACAAACAACAGATGAAGACGATGATGAATATATCCTTCTACATCAAATAGGAATGATATAGACAGTGAACCCAATGAAGAAACCGAAGATGATTTATCTGAAAAATCTCCATCCAGATATGTTCAAAAGAATCATCCAGAATCTCAAATTTTGGGAGAAAAGGGATCAGGTGTACAAACAAGAAGGACTCTTGTGGGATCTTCTAGCTATCTGGCATTTCTATCCACTATTGAACCTCAAAATTTCAATCAAGCCAGCAAAGATGAATGTTGGATTCAAGCCATGAATGAGGAGCTTGATCAAATTGAAAAGAATCACACTTGGGAATTAGTACCAAGACCTCATGACAAAAATGTCATTGGAACTAAATGGATATTCAAAAATAAGTTAAATGTGAATGGGGATGTTATAAGAAATAAAGCTAGACTTGTTTGCAAGGGGTATGCTCAACAAGAAGGTATAGACTTTGAAGAAAATTTTGCCCCTGTAGCTAGACTTGAAGCCATAATAATGTTTCTTGCTTTTTCAAGCTTCCAACAAATCAAAGTTTATCAAATGGATGTTAAATCTTCTTTTCTCAATGGTGATCTAGAAGAAGAAGTTTATATAGAACAACCAGAAGGATTTATTTTGGGAAATGATGAAAAAATTGTTTGTAGACTTAAAAAGGCTCTATATGGTCTCATACAAGCTCCAAGGGCATGGTACTATCGTCTTGACAAATATCTTCATCAACAAGGTTTTTCAAAGGGGTATGATGATAGCAACTTATACACAAAAACTGAAAACTATAAACTATTGATTGTGGTTGTATATGTTGATGATATCATTTTGGAAGTAATGAAGAGTCTATGAGTCAGAAATTTGCTTCTGATATGCAGCAAGAATTTGAAATGTCTTTACTTGGGGAACTAACATTCTTTCTTGGCTTGCAAGTGTAACAAGTAATAGATGGCATATTCTTATCACAAGCAAAATATCTTAAGCAAATCTTGAAGAAATATGGCATGGAATATTGCAAACCTGTAAGTACACCAATGATAACCAGATGTAATCTCAATTCTAATGATGATTCCCCCACGGTGAATCAAACAGAGTACAGATCTATGATAGGAAGTCTAATCTATCTCACTGGGACAAGACCAGACATTATGCATGCAGTTGGGATTGTTGGACGATTCCAAGCTAATCCAAAAGAGTCTCACCTTCAGGCTGTGAAAAGAATATTTAAATATCTACAAGGAACTCAAGACTTTGGACTATGGTATCCAAATAATGTTGATCTTACTCTTCATGCTTACACTGATGCAGATTGGGCTGGAAATGTTGATGATCGGAAAAGCACTAGTGGTGGTGCATTCTATATGGGGCCCCGGTTAGTATCTTGGTTCAGTAAGAAGCAAACTCTATTTCCTTATCTACAACAGAATCAGAATATGTGGCTGCCGCATCATGTTGCACTCAACTTATTTGGATGATGCAGACCTTACAAGACATTCAAATCAAATGTTCACCTTCTATCTCCATTATGTGTGATAATACAAGTGCCATCAGTATTTCAAAGCATCCTGTTATGCATTCCAAGACCAAGCACATTCCCATCAAGTATCATTTCTTACGTGAACAAATGCTTGAACAAAAGGTGAAATTGGAGTATGTTCCCTCCAAAGAACAAGTTGCTGATATATTTACCAAACCTTTACCTAGGGAAGCGTTCGAATATCTCAGACAGAAGCTGGGATTAGTCTCTGCCATGCAGAAGATCAGATCTGCTTAAATTCAGAAGACTAAATTGGATACGCTCCGGTTGATAGTGTTCAGGATGCAAAGGCTAAGGGGGAGCATTGGTCATGTGGCAAGGATGCATTGTTGGCATTCTAATTATTTATTATAGTCTGATCTCATGCTTTAGAATCCTTGATCTTGATTGAATGAGTCATTTTTGTTATTTCATTGAATATTATGTTTGAAGATGCAGCATAATCTCAGGGGGCGCATGGTATTGTTGGTACAGAGGATCTTGATCAACCCTCTTCCATTGATGTCAAAGGGGGAGGAAAAGCAAAAAAAAAGGGGGCTTCTATAAGACAAACAGAGGAAGAGTATTTCCATCAATGCCAAAGGGGGAGATTATTGGAAATGTTGTCATTGATGGCAAAAGGAATTGGCAAAGAAGGAGCATCTGAAACAGTAACTAGGAGCAGAGAAAAGAAATGTAGCAGAGAACAAAGGTCAGCAGAGAAGAACATAGAAAGAGTGCATTTACACAGAGCAGTATCAGTCAAGGAAAAAATTGAATTTAGTAGGAAAGAGTGCATTTACACAGAGTAGTATCAGTCAAAGAGAAAATTGAATTCATGTGTGAACATATGTATGCATCTTGATGGAGGATAATTGAAATCCGTGATAAGTAAGAAACCCTATGAGGGGATTAATGGTGCTCTGTATGTAGTTAAAGGAGCCGATGCTAATACGGTCGACTGTGTATCCCAAACTGGTAGACAGTGGAGTTATATGTATTTGTTGAATATAATACTGAAGGTAAATTGGGATCAATGCTGGGGATTGATCTCGGTATTGTCTGTGCCTTTATTGAATTGAGCAAGTGTAATATATGAACGTGTTCTTGATGAAGGAATTGTGAATCCCTACAACCAACAAGGAACTGAGTGACTGAATTATGTGAGTATAGGCCGTCGAAATTTCATTGGAACAACACTTTGGAATTACGAATGGAACCTGGAAGGGAAGTGGTGGATCTTAACAAAAGGAAGTGCGACGGAACTTGGAGTAGAAGGGAGGAACCACGAAGGAGGAACAGTACAAGCGGTTTCTAGTTTTCATCGCACCGCTTTCAACGGGTAAGCGGTATTCAAGAAGTTGGGAGCGATTCCATAGAATGAGTGACATGCGTCCCTGAACGAATTCGCAAAACCGCCATCACTGCGCGCCATCGCGCGTTAATGTCCGACCAAGGAAGCCGCGCGATATTATTTTGCACCTTGATCTGGAGGGGAGCCATCAGACGGTGGCCGTATGAGAAAGGTGCACGATGGATAACCACGGTACGATGCGAGTATGTGATTGGGTCATTGATTATACATGTGGGCCCGGTTCTAAATTATATTAATTGGGACCTTTTTAAATTAAGGTTTGCGGGGTTAATAAAGGATGTTGAATATGTGAAGTTGGTGAAATATGAAACATGTGATGTAATGAACGTGGATCTCACGCACACATAAACCTGAGGTCGATATACATATATATGCATTGGGGAGTTCATAACTAAACGAGGAATTGGATTAATATCTCAATCTCATATTGAGATATTAAAAAGCCTTAGATTAATTATATAATTGCCTAACAAGGAAATTGTTTGGGGCTTGGGTAGACCCCGCTGGATTATCTAATTGATCCCGTCCAGGAATACCATCAGTGGTTGGGTGGTTTTGACTCATGGTATTAATAAAGGAAAAAACTATATAAGGAGAAGAGGATTATAGTTCAAGGTGTGCATGCGGAGGGATTGTCAATGAATAAATCTCTTTAAGGGATATCTGCATGATTGAAATCTGTTGTCTAATAAAGCTGAATCTATGATGCACCTATGGAGTTGATGAAGGTTCAAGACCTCTAGATCGAGAAAATGATGAATCTCTAGGAAGATCTGCAAAGAAATAATGAAGACCTGACGCAAGTCTGATGATGAAATTGAAGAAATTTGGTGGATCTGAGGATTGAAGTCTTCAGCATGAAAGTGGAAGCTTCTGCCAATACAAGCTGGTGTTAAAATCAGGGGGTTGGAGCTCCCTTCCAGTAGTGACTGGAGAATGAGAGAATGTTGTAGCCTTCTGCAGGTGGGTGCCTACGTGCTGGTATAAGTTTGTGCCAGCACAAAAAATTGTAAGAAGTTTTCTTTATAATAAATATTGAAGACAGAGACAACAGCAGCAGTGGTTTTCTCCCAAATTGGGTTTCCACCTTAAATACTGGTGTTCATGTGTGTTGCTTATGTGTGATGGATAATTCTGTTATTACTGCACATGCTTACTGCTTACTAAACTTCTGATGAATGAATGATGCAATAATCTAAGTAAATAATTAAATAATAAGATCTCTGATAAAAAGTTTTCAGTAAGATCTAAACACTGATTTACCCCCCCCCCTCTTAGTATTTGTCCTAACACAAACAAATGTAGAAAGGATATTGGTCTCAAGAAATTTAATAATGATAGCATCAGTAGCATACCTAGAAGGAGTGGCCTCTATCCATTTAGTAAAGTAATTTGTGGCTGTGAGAATCCAATTATGTTGGCCAGAGGAAGGAAGATGAATTTCATCAATGAAATCCAATCCCCACTGTTGGAAAAGGCTCTCAACTAAAATAGGATTTAATGGCAGGGGTAATAGTTTTCTTTTTCCTTCAAAAATATTGCATTTATGGCATGAAACTACCTTCTTATGAATGTCAGGGAATATGGTAGGTCATTAAAAACCAGCCTTGAGGATTTTATTAGCAGTGGTTTTCCAATAGAGGTGGCGACCACAATCACCTTCATGGAACACCTGCATGATTTTCTCTGCATCATCTATCAACAAGAAATTAAGTAAAATGCCACGAGCATATTTCCAATATAACATATTTTCAATGATACAAAACTTAACTTCTTTTAATTTTAGAAATATTTCCTTTGTTTTTGTTAGACCAAGAGGAGAATTTAAATTGAATAAAACATACAACAATTCTGCATACCAGGGTGAGTTCAAAAATTCTTCATCGATCTGTGGAGTCACCTATTCCTCTTGATCATCCAGTGTTGCAAAAAATTTGATGTCTAATGCGTGGAAATTCTACTCTGCCATCAATTTGGCCAGTCCTTGTCCTTTGATCAACTTAGTTGGTTTGATTTCTAAGTCATACTCAAAGATGACAATAATTCATTTTCCTCAGTTTCCATCTGGTCCATTCTGTGTCAAAATGTCCTTTACAACTGAATTAGGTCCATATGCAATAATATGTGAATGAAAAATATATACTCTAAAATATTTTATTGCTTTAACTAATGCAAAGACTTGTTTTTTCATGATGTTTTATTTTAAATATGCATATCTTAAAGCCTTACTGAAAAATGCAATAGGTTGTTCAAATCCCTCTTCATTTTTTTGCAACAAAACAGCTGCAATAGTATGTACAAAAGCAAAATAAATAATAAAATCTTTGGTAGAATCTGGACTAATCAACACTAGTGCTTTTGTTAATGCATGTTTAACTAAATCGAAGGACTGCCTAGCCTAATACTACATCTAATTTCTGAATCATTTTTAAGCATGTTTGTTATATTTCTAAGAATCTCTGCAAGATTAGGAATAAATATCGTAAGGAAATTAATTTTTCCAATAAAAGACTGAATTTATTTGATATTTATGGGGTGAATGGATTTTAATATTGCTTCAATCCTACTGGGATCAATCCTAATTCCATATTTTGAAATAATATGACCAAGAAGCTTACTTTCCTTAAGGCCAAACAATGTTTTCTTGGGATTTAATGAGATACCATATCTTCTACACTTTTCAAATACTCTTCTCATATGTCTCAATTTTTCCTCATCAGAATTTGAATATATAGTAATGTCATCAAGATAAATCACAATAAAATAGCCAATCTCATCAATAAAGGAAATGCCCATTTCTCTTTGAAATGTAGCCCTGACATTCATTAACCCAAAGGGCATCTTCACATACATGAAGGACCCCCATGGGGTTGTGAAAGTTGTTTTATCATGATCATCAGGATGTACTAGGACCTGGTTATAACCTGAGAAACCATCTAACAAGGATATCCTACTTAACCCTACTACCTTCTATAATATATGATCCATTTTGGGCAAAGGGTAGTTTTCTTTTAGCGAAACCTTATTAAGATTTTTAAAATCAATACACAACTGGATTTCTCCAGTTTTCTTCCTAGTAGGTACTATATTATATACCCATTTAGAGTACTTGAGAGGGACAATAATTTTAGCATCATACATCTTTTTGACCTCTTTCTCCATCAAGGGCATCATAATAGGATTTATTTTGCGGAGATTTTGTTTGAATGGTTTCTGGTCTTCCTTGACTGGGATTTTTTGTTGTATGATACTAGTATCATATGCTTTAAGATCCTCATAGCTCCAAGAAGAGACATCATTAAACTCTTTTAATAAAGCTATGTATTGTTGTTTTCTGACAGTAGGCAGTGATTTTGGAAGCTTTATCATTTTAGGATTCTGTTCACTACCTATATTACATTCTTCTACATCTGCCCCTATGGGCTCTATCTTTGGATTTTTTGCTACATCATTAAAATAAAAAATCTCTTCTAATGGAACTAAACCTCTTGGAAAAAAATTATCTTTAAGCTAAAGTACTTCAAATTCTTATTTTTCTTGATCAATTTCATGCAATTCTAATTTATGTACAACTTTATCTACATGGATATTTACATCTAATTCATTAAACTATTCTCCTACATTATTATGCACAACTATCTGATTATCTACTTTATCATCTAAATCAATTTTATTTTACTCATACTCATATTTGGATTGCAGAAAGTTTTCTATTTTCTTATCATTTCAAAAAACCTGCCAATACCTCATGTTGTCTGGTGTAGTTGGATGATGTTTAACCTCCACTGTATATTTTCTGTTGGGATGAGGCATTTTGCATGTGCTGGCTGAAAAAGCTAGACCATTAGCAAGGAAGCTATGATTTCTAAGTATAACAATAAGATCATATTCTACAAAAGTGTGTAAGAAATCAAGCAAAACATCTCACTATTCTCTCAATATATGATTTTTTGCAGCATACTCTACTTTAATTTGTTTAATTATCAATTCAGAATCTCCATGAACATAAATTTTTCTAACACCTAATTTCTTCAATAATTGCAAGCCTAAAAAGAGTTCTTCATATTCTTCTATGTTGTTGGTACATTGAAAATTTAGTTTCTATGAATGACCTTCTGTGTGATTATTTCCTAAATTTGAGACCCACACACCTGCTCTTGACCCTACTCTACTACAAGAACCATCAAAACTCATATTCCAAAAGGGTCCACTTTCAGTGTTTTTTTGTATAGTCCGTGTTTGATTTTCATGTGTTTCACAGATGTCATTTTCAGCACTGGTGACCTGAGCACCAATATCCCCATCATTATACAGAATGAAGGAGTCTAAATCCGAGTGAAAAAACTAAAGGGGGTAGTTATGTGGCTTCTCCTAACTACTCACCATGTATTTCATTGAGGTTTCCCTATACAATCTTCTGTTTTGACCAAACACTGGGATGGTTGCATAAGTCATATCCATTTGCAGGGTACCTTGTAGTTTTTCTCCCCAAGAGCATGACAACAACACGCCATGCTTGGGGGAATATCAGCCACTACTATGTCCATTACTAGACTCTTAGCTAGGATTTGGGACAAAGTGACACATATATCCTTAATGAGACCTAAATATCTTACTTTGCTTGAATCAAATGAATACAAGTCTTTGTAAGGCCTAGTAATTTCAAGACCAGGTTTCTCCATAAGAGCTTTTGGCATCAAATTATGTGAGGCACATGAATCTAACATAGCATTGTGAAGAATTTTATCATGCACATTGAGACTGACATAAAATTGAGGGAATCCTGCTTCTTGTGGTTTAACATCTACCTCTGGACCAAATAATAATTCAGGTTGATCATCATTCAAATTAATAGTATGATTATTTTCTCCTTTATTCAAAGCTTTCATAACTTGAGTTCTATACAGATTTTTATTCATTAACTTAGTTAAAGGGATATGAATTTTCATCTTTGCTAATTCATTTTCAATATTGAATGATGTTTGAAATTTATTTAAGTTCAAAAAGTCAGATTTATCAAAAATATCTTTTGATACATGTTCTTTTTGGTGAGTGGTGTTAGGGATGTTTGTTCGAGTATTTTTGGAGGAATTCTCAACAATATTTCTAGCAGGAAGGTCAACTATCCTTTTTCTGGAACTATCAGGAGTTTTCTTAGCAATAGTTTCTGGAGTTTTCTTCGAAGTGGTGTCATATTTTTTCTTGACAGGGTTTTCATTAGTCCTTTTGTTTGGAGTATCTAATGTTTTCTTACTCTTAATATTGTATTGTCTATGGAATTCCATGATATTGCTTTTAAATCCTTGTATATGGTCATATGATTCCTCAGAATCAAGTTCAGTTTGGGATAATTGAAACAACTCTTTTTCTTCCTGAGTAAGAACACAATTTCATCATCATTGATACCCATTAGATTTATCTGATTGTCTTCTACTTCTTCCACTGCTTCTCCGTATTCATCAGCATAGTTCTCTTGAAAAGGAGGCCTAATTTCCTGATTAAGACCCCTTTGTTCTCTTTGTTTGATTTGAGGAGGATTTCTTCTAATGTTATGAATTCGATTTTTAGCTGCAGGTTGATTTTCCCTAGGTGCAACTCTCTAGAATCAATTTTAGCATCATCAAAATAAGTAGAGGGTTCCTCATTTATGGTTACTCTTCTCTCATTCCTAAGTCTAGCTCTCTTAGATAACACATTTTCTTATACACATACTGCATTTCATCTCTTCTAATGTGGATGAATTTCTTTCCCTAAGCTGGTAAGCAATTCCTGCCTCAAAACGATCTGGAAATTTGATTAAGGCTAAGCCTTGTGGTGGTTTGATATTAGCACGGATTGCGTTATATACATTGTGGAATCTAGTGCAATAGTATTGTAAAATCTCTGCTGGTCCTCTCCTAATGCTTTCATATTCAGATAAAATATGGAGAGGGTTTTTCTTAATTTCCCACCTAGTAAGTAATGTTTGATGAAATTCAGGAAAAACACAAATACTAGTGGCAGGTAATTCTTTAAACAATTTTCTCATCTCTCCTGTGAGAATTTGTGCAAACAACCTTAGTTTTACACTCTCCTCATATACCTCCTAAAGGTCAAAAATTTCATTCATCTTATCTACATGTTGCTGGGAAGTGATAGGTCCAATTACATCAAACTGTGGGATTATTGCTTGATAATCTGGTGGCATGTTTTCCAAAGTAGATTGAAGGGCAAGGGGAGCATATCTAGCTACAATTATGGGAATATGATGATGAACAATATGATGTGGTTTCTGGGTGAAAGTTGGAGGATGAACTGAAGGTAAAGGTTGAGCTGAAACTTGGGGCTTTGGTGGAGATGAAGGTTTGACTGTAGTTGAGTACTGGGAAGAAAAAGGAGTTTGATTTGCTTGGTGAGATAGAATTGGAGTGGTTTGGGAAACTATAGAAGGAGTAGAGCTTACTTATTTATAGGAAATTATTGGAGTAGTTGTGGAGACTATAGAAGGGGTAGGACTAGTTGATCTAGGATGCATAGATTGTGATGAGGTGAGTGATTCAACATAAGAAGTCAAAGCATAAAGTTCAACAAATTGCTGGACATAAGCTTCATGAATAGAAAGGCATAATCCTAGACTGAACCATGTAATTTGTCAAAATATTGGAGGATTTGAATGTCTATGTCAGTAGGAGAAGATTGGGCTTCAGATGAATGTATTTTCAATGTAGCTTGATCTACTACTATTTGGTTTTCCCAACTGGATGATCTTGTTCTAAATAGGATTTTTTCAAAGAGTAAATTAAACTCAATGTCTTGCAGGGTTACAAAATCTTTTGGGAGTGAATCTGCTCTATGAGGAGGACTGGAACTTCCTTGGCTTTCGGCTAAGCTTTTTCTTTTCAGTATTTTCTTGGGGTGATCTACAATTTCTGCAGGCCTTGGATCAGGATGAGCTCTAGTATAGGCTATTTTAGGAGACAGAGTTACGATCTAAATAAACACACACACTATTTATTTATACTATTGAAAATAAAAAAATTCTTAAAGTATTCTTATCATACAAAGTTTAGTAACCAGGTTATGAATGTAAAAGAACTTACAATTTTTTCAATTCTTCTCCAGTATGGTCACCACTATGTTATCGTTTTGTAATTTCTAAGATTGGGAGAATAAATCATAGGAAGACAACATCAAAACCACTTTGAAAGCTAGGATCTAGCCCATCCAGCTTCAAAGAGGGATCTCTCTTTAATATTTAACTTTTCTTTGAATAGGTATTATGCTAGTTATGATTGTGCTTGGTGATTATTTGATTTTGATTGATTAAATATTTATCTTCCCATTGGGAAATAGAGTCAAAACACAAAACTGGATTTTTACATCAATTTTTAAAAGAGTTGTAATAGGGAAATCTAGGTTGTATTTACTGGATTCTTTTAAGATTTTAAATGAAAAATGGATATGGAAAAAGAGTGAATATCAATTGATACTAAAAAGCATTTAATTATTTTTCAATCTGACTTCAAGTAGAAAACATTTAAATTGCAAAAGAAGCCATAATAAGGTGTTTTAAATAACATATCATATTCACCACACTTTCTATTTTACAATTAAGAATTTTGATAAACAGAGAAAATAAATAACAGTGGAAAACATAGAAGTAGTAGAAACACTTCACCAATAATTACACCACATGAATCCTGGAAAAAGACTTTATATTATTGATTCTCCAACAAAAACTCATAATTTACACTTGTGCAGTAGGCAAAAATATGTTCATAAATCAACCTCTAATACTTCAAACAACGAAGTATTTATACTAAAATTTACAAAAATATTTACAATAAATGATGTCTCAACAGACACTGTATTATTAGCCTAAATCTAAAAATAAACTCTATCTGTTACAAAAATAGGCTTGATGTAGGTGATCTAGGTTTCTAGAATTTTTTTCAAGGAATTGGTGATAAGTAAGCCTATTTCTAGGATGCGCCAGCTGTAATGTTGTACTGTGATCTGGCTATAATGTTGTCCTATGAGCTGGCTGTAGATGACTGCTCTTTATTACCTTTTAATCCTAGAACTTAGTTAACTTATCCCATCACTCTTCTTATGTGATACTTAATTTTATGACTTTCCTATAGATTTCATCCACCTCGGTATATTTAGTAAAAAATTATTTTACCACAAAAACGTGGTTTATCTCATACTGGATGAAAATGTCATGCAGTAATGCCTCCAAGAATGCTTTCCCTGTCATAGTTCCTTTGATGTTTGAAAACATAGTCATGTCTTTAGAAATCTCCTGCAACTTTTTTTCATAATCTTGTCTTTGTGTTAGTTTTTCATTGTTTACAAAAAGGGAAGGAAGACCTTTCTGAGTTAAAGGTTCAAGCCTGCTAAAAAACCTGTTTACAATTATCTCCAACCTGTGACATTTTCCCTCCAGTTTTACAATAAGGTTTCTCTTTGTAAGAACCTTCTTTACATCCAATATTGTTTCATTCTTGTCATCCACTCCTAACTCCTCCATCTCATATTTTTTCTTATAATTTAAGAACTTAATGATGTTGTTAGCAGTGGTAATGGCATCATTTTCTTTCTCTATCAGCTCCTTCTGCTCAAATATGATCTGTATGCAAGGCCAAATTTCATTGATGGACTCATTGATATCGGTCCAAATTATCTCTTTAACTTGGCCCAAGGTATTTCCAATGTTAGACTCCCTCTAAGACTTTTGTAACCTTTCAATTAGGCTTTGTGCTCTTTGGGATTCATCTGCATGTGAGCTATCACTTCTTGACTTCTGATCCTATAACAATTTCACTTGGTCCTAAAGCTTATTTATCTCCTATGTCTGTTTTGATAGGTTTTTCATTGCTTTAGTGAGATTCTTAGCTCCATCTGCTATACTTGTTGTAGAAGGAGTGGTTGTAGGATTCGTTGTAAGAGGTAAAACCTCTAAAGGAACTACTAATAGCTTGGTAGCCTGCTCTTTTTCATTTATCATCTTTTCCATCTCAGCTTTCACCTGCCTTAGCTAAGCATTTTGCTCCATGATGAGCTTCATCATGTCTGATTTCTGTGACTTTCTCTCTTCAATGTCTTTAGCCAAAGGGTCCTTTGTAGCTAGAAACTTTAACTACTTCCTTAATGTTGTTATGTCATCATTTTTCTTCTTAATCACCTCTTCTGCAACTTTGATATTGGAGGGCTCATATCCAATCTTGATTACTAAGTCTTCCAAATACTTAATCCTTGAATCCTTAGCCAAAGAAGATACTTTCTCCATATTGAGCTGTGATTGTATATTAGCTAAAGAAACCTGCAATTTGGACA
The DNA here is from genome assembly GCA_034641835.2 of Pinus albicaulis. Lineage (NCBI taxonomy): Eukaryota > Viridiplantae > Streptophyta > Pinopsida > Pinales > Pinaceae > Pinus > Pinus albicaulis. Next base: position 1,275,725,940 of record CM076575.1, on the reverse strand, counting down.
AACTCATAGTAGCGTTAGTGAATGTAGATGAAATCATTTCACTTGTCTGCTTATGCATATCCATTTGATCAATGAGATGTAAATATTTAACATCAAACTCAAATGCAGTGTATTTATAATCAACTGAGGTCTTGGACTGAGGAATATGTACTTGGAGATAGGTCATCTGCATTTTTCCTTTCTCTGAATCAAAGGCTGACAACAGCCTACTCTGGGAGCTGGAAGTATTCTTCAAGAACTGATTATATGTACTAGTTTTCAAAGCTTTATTTTTCAATTTAATTACCTTGAAAGTATCAAAAATAGTCTTCTCTTTCTCCCCTGTAACAACTATGCTGGTTTGAATAGCCTTCTACTGATCCTGAGAGGTGGTAAAGGTGGTAGGAGAGAGTGTGGTTTGATCTCCTACTTTTGAGGAAGTAGGTCTCTCTTTGTTTATGATGATGACTTCCTTCTCTGATTCATTGTCTGGATTTACCTTGGGATTGAGTTTAGTCCTCTTCCTGTACATGATTGTGAATTATTTACTGGAAGTGTTCGTTACTGAAGGAGACTCCTCTTCTCTGATCCTTTTTCCTGCTTTCTCCTGTGGGACAGGAGTCTTTGATGTTGAAGTTGACACCAATTTCTCTTCAACCTCTTGTAGAGTATTCTCAGCCCATTCTAGTTGATTCATGTACCTCTCAATCTCTAGTTTGTGGGTATGAGTATAAGGTGTAGATTTTTTTCTCTACCCTTATTTTGGAGATGGAACCTAATGGATCATATGACCATGTGAAACTGAGGCTAAATTGCATATCTTTCAGCAATCTGTTCGCTTCCTCCCCTACTACTCTTCTTTTATAAATGAAAGGCCCTATTTGTGTCTTAATTATGAATTGAGATTTCTTCTTGGAAGACAAAAAATGTACCTCATCGGCATTGAGCATTTCCCTGATGTATTCTAGGGAAAAAATCCTCATTGGGAGGAATTTTGGGAGCTTATATGTGGCAAGAACACATCCATAAATCCTTAGCACTGTGTAATTTTAATAGAGGTACTAATCTTCTGTTTTAGTTTGGTCTGACAACTACAAGACTTTCCTAATTTCTTCACTTATTCCTGGCTCTGAATTGTTTTTTAGAAGATTAAGTGCTAGATGTAAAAATAGTTCTATGAACTATTTGTATGATCATTATTTTTTCTCATTCATCACCATTGTAGTCTAGAAGATGACAGATTGTTGATTTCCATATTCATCCAACTTCTGTAATTCAAACTTGAACCTGTCTCCCTGAAAAAATAAAAACAAATATACTAAAACAGAGGCATATTTAAACACCTCCTTAGTGTGGAACTTAACAGATTATTCATGAATGGAATCTGTAAGGAATTGGCTAAAGTTGAATAAGACAAAAGGCTTGGAATCTATAGAAAAAATGTAAAGGAAACCTATAATAGCCTCATCTACCCACTAATCTTATTAATAACCAAGGAGGTAGGATATGATAATACTAATCTTCTTAGTTCTCTCAAGGAACATAGAATATGGATAGGGAGGGTTCTTCTTAGGTAGTTGGGCATATTCAGCCAAAAAAAATATCAACTGTTTAGCCCTTTTTACAAAGTATAGCTTATGATATAGGTCAATGAGTGCTTCTTGAGAAAAACGAGTAGCATTCTCTTTAATAGGGGCCTACATCATTTGGTCTATGTTTTAGGAAGTTATGGTGATTAGAATCTCTCCAGAAGGTGCAATAATAAATCTCTGATTGGGTTCATAACAAGCTTGACATTTCCTGATGAATTCAGGGGCAATATGGGTGTGGGGAAAGATATAATGGGGAAAATTGGATTCCCACAGTCCAATGTCATCAATTTTATTAATGAATTTTTCTTCAAGCCAACAATACATTTCAAATAATTCTAGCTCGCATAGGGTTTCATGGATTTTGTAATCCCTATCAGCCAGAGGAATATGATCAAGGTAAATTGAGGGATGGAGCAGTGGATTCACAGTCTCCACCTGGGTTTGCTTCTTAGGAGGCATGAAAAACTCTGGTTTGATGGTGAATGAGGGTTTCTGTTAAAACAAATGGAGGTTGGGACTAAGAAAAAGTTCTGTAATGAAGAAAGGTTGGCAATAATTGCAGAGAGCATATTGAGAGAAATTGAATTGGGTTTTCTAGTGCTCTGTCAACCTGTAGCAAACCTGTACAAAATAATTAAAATGGAAAGGTAAAGGATTAACGTTTATTAGGCATGAATTTATACAGAAATGGGTCATTTTCTCGTTGATGGTGGCGCGGATCCGTTGGATTAACGGTTAGGGGTGAATTAAATTATCAAAGGTTGTATTACCATGATAATACATTTAATTGGAAACGACTGGGTCCAAGTGGTGTGACAAGACTCACACTCAATGGGCAAATTAAGGGTTTTCATATGCCAGGGAAAATCGCTTTTCGGAGGGGGTCTGAAGCAGTAAGTAGTTTCCTTTCTGCACATGAAATAACTTTGTGAGTTTAAACACTTAGGATAACATTTTTCATGCTTTTCAAAGCCACCATGTAATTTCTACCTACCCGTTTCTTTTCAATTCTTTTTCTAAGCTAACATTTTTTATCTTATCTATATAGGGTGAATTTGAGCTAGCAGACCCACATATCCCTTTTTTATAATGATATAACCTACTCTATCACTTATTCCTCCTATTGATTCAGATTAAACTATTGAATCAATCTCATTTTCTACCTAACTACTGATTTGTCAAGATTAGATTGTTTGACAAATATTTATTCACTAACCTATTTGACATGAAATTTACAATTGTTCCATCATGATTAAGATGTATGATTGGAAAAAAATCTAGTCATTGCAACATTTTAGACAAGTTGCACACACTCTTATTTAATTTTTAACATAAAGGAAAATAATTTAATAGTAGTGGCATTTAAATTTGCAGCACTTTCAGTATTATTTCTCTTTTTCTTTTGTGGGGTTTTATTCTCTTTTTATTCTTTTTCAATTTTCTTATTTTTTGACTTTTTCTTCATATTCATTTTCTTTTTGACATATCCTCTTTTGATTTTCTTTTTATATATACCTTTTTTTTTAAATCATTTGCAAACTGAAAATAATTTTAGAATGTAAAATTACATATAATGACATACTTAATCACCTTGAGATCATGTAAAATATAGGACCCTACCATATCCCTCATATGGAATTTTCAGGTTCTAGTACAAAAGACCCGACATTTGTGGACTCGTCTAATGAGTAGTAGTATTACTTGCATAATTTGGCTTATACTATTTTCTTTTTATAGATGAAGTTTCTGCATACTTTGATATTTTTTCTTAGTTATCTAGTCACTAGGAGAATAAAGGATAATCAGACCTATATAACTACGATATACAATCTCAAACTTTTTTGATTTTGGATGGATTATAATATGATAAGGTGGCCAATAGACTTAGTTTCCCAATGGGCAGGTTGAGGCCACCTAACCATATGGATATGGATGTAACCTACCTGTTTTTGGATGAAAATGAATGAAAATTTCCTACTAAGATTACAAAAATAATACTAATAGGTATATACCAATATTAGTTAATAATCATAAGTCAATATTTTCAGGTTAACTAAAACCTAATCAATATTAGCCATTAATCAATCTTAACCATTTAGTTTATCATTTAAATTTTAAGCTTTAGAATACTAGTGTATTAGTGCGAGGTGTGGGTATGTAGCTAGCACACACATATATCGTATGTATACTAATAATACTAATTGGAATCAAGAAAAAAGAATAAATCATTGAACAAGTTTCCTAATAAGATAATGTAAGATAATGGGATCAAGTATGGTATTACATACACCCATCCTTCAGAAAACTTCATACCAAAGTTAGCCTTGAAAATGATATAATCAGTTCAGAAGTAGTATGAAAATAAAGCATAACAAATAGAAAGAGAGAGAGAGAGATAGTAGTAAAATTAAGTAAGTGAAGCAAGGATATTTATTCCCACAAAGAGTCATTGGCTAACCTATAGCCTCCTACCCCCCAACCTACTTCCTCTCCCATCCTATCCATCCTCTGTTGCAATATACTACGAAATTGGCTATACCGATCTAACCATTGATAAAACCAATATGGCGGAAGCATCGACTATATCGACCTAACTTCCCCAACATGAAACTGGAAATAGTCATCACATGTATAGGGGAGTGTGTCCATCACTGCTATTGAGCCCCAAAGATGTCCTTTCCTTTCACCAAATTTCACTTCATTCCATTTGTCCTTTATCATTTATAGGCTTAAAAGATCAATGGGATTGATTAAAGTCACTTTAAGAATGCATGCAATGACTGAATTACTATACTTTTGTGGTTCTGTTGTTGTAGTGATTTTTCACTAGACTTAGCTACAAAATGCAACCATTCTGTAGCTAGTCGCATATTCCGTAGCTATATTTATGTTCACACAGGTTACAGGTGTCACTTAAAGGAAAAATGCATATGGTCAAATTACAGAACTCACCTACATCATTCCTTGCCCTCTACGAAGTCTGAGCAAAAATCTGCAAGTGGTTATGCACGTGGAGGAAACCAAAACTAAGAAGTAGACTTCTACTAGGACAAGGAATCTGCAGATGTCTTCAGAAAATTATGAGGCCTCAACAGGAGTTCTAATTCGATTTTGATTTAAAAATACACCTATCCATATTTCTTCTCAATGACAGTTATGTATTTTTCTTATAAAAATAACTCAGTGAACAGAGAGACAGTTAGCTAGTTTTGTTGTTAAGTTTTCCAAAACTTTGATACTCTGTTTCTTAAGCATTCTCCTTTAATCAAAGAAGTACAAATTTAATGCACGATCTGAAGCAATCTTGAGGAGATTCATGTGCCAATCTGATGGTAGAGGGCCCCTACTGTTTGAAAGGCTTTGTGTATATTTTCTAGATAAGTGACTTTAGTTCTGTTTCGTTCCTAATTTAGGCAGTTTTATGAACTTTATGTTTTATGTTCACTTACATCGAATGTTATAGTCAATCTCATTCTTATGAACTGTTCCAATATATCACTAACACGTGAATGAGATAGAGCTATAATACTTCGGAGGTTAATTGCATTCTAGTTCAGTTCTGTTCATTGTATTTCAAGTTTTATTAATTGCATTCTAGTCATGTTAAATTAGAATTAAAAGGCCTTCATTATTTACAAGTTGTTCTTGTTCTTAATCTCTTCTAACACATCATTATCATATGGACAAGAATTAGCTATATCATTTTAAGTCCTTGACTATTCTGCAATTTCTCATAATTTTACAAACAGCCTTTTTCCAAAGCTATTCCAAGAGATCTCTAACCCTTGAATGAGGCTCAATAGTAACATTTTGAGTGGCAGAATGGGTTAATTTTAGTGTCATAAGTCATTTTAGCATAGGGTTTCTTACTATGTTGCAGATAATATTTTCTCAAATTGTTCCAAAAAATTTCTAACTATGGATGAGATTTTCCCTGTAATATTGTAAGTTGTCGTTTACTATAGAGAACTTCATTACATCAAATTTATCCTTTTCTCAATTTGTTCCAACATACTTCTAATGAAATGAATTGGACTGAGTTAATGTTATGAGTTACTTTCCTTGTCAAGCTTTGCAATTTGTGAATTAGCATTTTCTGTTCTTAGGTGTCATACACAGTTTAGAGTAAATTTTGTTCTGTTTTAGTATGATCAGTAACTTCTCTTTGCCAACAATTTAGTTCTTTTCCTCTTAAAACAAAATTACAAAACCAAAAACACTAGAAAAAAACTAAACACAACGAAGTAGGAAGAAGATACCTAGGCACATATAGTGCACTTCACTTCAATAGTTTACTAGCCCTGGTTGACAATTTATGACATCAATTTAGGAACACTAAGTTGAGCAGACATTTTGGCGCCATTGCCGGGGAAGTGTAACTAGGTAGCCTTGTTTCTTACCTCCCAAAAAAAATGATATGCGTAGAGAAAGAGACTCAAGGGGTAGATTTATAAGAAGAAGAAGCTTGATTCCTAGAACACCACTTGTTCCACCAAGAACAAGAGGCAGCACACCTCCAACTCAAACCCACATCCCATCCTATAATGATCACAGACTTCTAGAAGGCTTAAGATCAGATATTCCATCAAAGAGACCTTCCACCTCATCCACTAAACCTGTCTTAGAAGAAGATTCAAGAATCCGTGCTAGAGACATAAACTTTTCCACTTCCATAGGAGAATCAACCATGGCAGAAGAAGGAGGAGGAGGAGTCTTTAATGGAGAACATACACTATTTGGAGGGGGTAGAGGTAGAGGTAGAGGAGAAGGAGGTAGAGGTGCAGAAGGAGAAGGAGGTAGAGGTGAATAAGGAGGCAGAGGAAGAGGTAGAAGAGAAATGGGAAGCTCTTTTGGGTTTCCTATAGTAGATGAAGAAACCAATGCAACTATGAAAAACATTTCACCCTCTGTCCTTCCAAACTTTTATGGACTCAAAACTGAAGATCCTGAAAACTTCCTATTTGAATTTGAAGTCCTATGTAGAACCTATGATTACTTACAAGATGCCCAAAAACTTAAACTATTTCCTTCAACATTGAAAGGAGCAGCATTAAAATGGTTTATGAGTTGGATCAACAGTTCTATTAGGACATGGGAAGACATGAAACAAGAATTTTTAGAGAGGTATTTGGATTACTGTATGCCATTCAACCATAAGGAGGAAGTGTTTAAAATGTTACAAAAAGAGGATGAAAATTTGGAAGATTTGTTGGAGAGGTTTAACTATAACATCAAAAGAGAAAAAATGGAAAACTTAGACCAAGATACTTTGAAAGCTCTCTTGTTGAAGACAATTAGGGATGAATGGTTAGATATCCTTAATATGATGGGAAAAGGGGATATATCTCAGCTCACATTACTTGAAATAGCTGAATTATGTATCAACCTTTCAAGAGGGAAATCTAAAACTTTAAAAGGACCAAGAGACCCTACTCTTGCAAGGGCAAATAAGTTTGCTTCTGGAACAGTAAGTAGGTCAAAAATAGGGCATATGCTTGATGAATTCAAATTCTACATTTTAGGGACTCTTAGTGAACAAATAGACACCCTTAAGTTACAAAACAAGCAAAAAGCTGAATTTGATGCCTTAGCAATCTTTTGTCCCAAATGTAGAAAGAAGCATGCCTTGAGAGAGTGCCCTTTGGATGCAAAAGTTGTAGAGACTTGTGTAATTTGTTTAGAAAAACATGAGACCAAGAATTGTCCTTCACTTCCTGGTCTTAAAGTCGTCTTTCAAGAAGAAACCCCTACAAATTCCACATAATCTCTCAATTTTGTCTCTAGGAGGCCTTGGCAAGGACCTCAAACACAAGGATTCCATGATCAGCTGTATAATCAACCCCCATCAAATTGGAATTCTTGGCAGCAACCTTGGCCCCAATTCCAAAATCAATCTCAAACTTGGGCACAAGGAGCACAAAATCCCTATGGAAGATACTCTCAGTACTATCAATATCCACCATCCTATCCACCATATCCACATTTTCCTCCTCAACAAAATCCTCAAAATCCACAACATCAAAATCCACCACTTCCATTACCATTTCCTCAGAAAACAAATCAGTTACCTGCCCAACCCATACCAAACCCCAATAATAAAAATCCTCAGAACACATACATGATAGAAGGCCAACAGTCTCCAACCTATTTGATTACTCCTTTATACCTTAATGATGTTCAACTTAGGTCTGGAATAATACTTGAAAAGAAGAAACCTTCTGTAATTATACAAGAACAAAACAACTTTGAGGAAGATTCTCTGCGGGTAAATAAAAGTCTTGAAGAGAGCACACCTTTCCAAGACCTAAATATTGAAAAATCAAAACAAAAAGAACCAATAATTTCAACTCCTTTATTAGAGCAACCATCAACATCTATCTCTACACCTCCCTTTCCAGAAAGATTACAAATTGATAGGGGTGTAGAAAAAAAAATTATGGTGCCTAATTATGATTTCCTAGATGAGCTGAGAAATGTTTGTATTAAGATCCCATTATTACAAGCTATCAAGGAAATTCCAATTCTAGCAAAAACAATAAAGGAGTTGAGCATGAAAAAAACAGGAAAAAGAATCAAAGAGATAAAGAAAATTCAACTGGCAGGAAAAATAGCAGATATCATGATGGGTAAGATTTCCATTCCAAAGTATCTAGACCCAGGAAATCCAGTTGTTAAAATACACATCAATGGAACTGAGATCCAAAACACACTTATTGATTTAGGAGCAGCAATCAATATCATGAGTAGACAAATCATGGATAAACTAAAGCTTCCTAATCTTCTTTTTACACCCAAATTATTACAATTAGTAGATAGATCTGTGATTAAACTTGATGGGGGTAATAGAAGACATTCCAGTGTCCCTAGATTATTGGGAGTATCCTGTGGATTTTATGATCTTAACTCCTAAGAATAATCTAGGAGGACATCCTATTATATTAGGAAGACCTTGGTTAGCTACAACTAATGCTTTCATTAGCTGTAGATTCGGTGATATGTACATCTCTGATGATAGTTCAACCAAGAAATTTACCTTGTATCCTCCAGAAAAAAAAATTACAGAATTAGATGATACTCAATGGATTGAGGATGAAGAAGACATACAACCTCTCTTCACAATTTCAAAAATTAGTGAAGATAGCCAGATTCTGAATACCTTAGAAAACTTTGAATCCTCTTCGGAATACAAACATGAACAATTTCAAGAAGAATCCAACATTGATTTTTTATCATCAAGAGAGATGTCTCTTTATTCCATGGATAAATTTGGCAGCTCTACAATTGAGATATTTCCAGGAAAAACTTTAAACATAAACAAGAACCTAGAGAAATCTCAACAAGAAGAGCTAGTCAAGATCTTACAGAGACATTCTTCTACATATGCATGGGAGTACACTGATATGAAAGGGATAAGCCCTAAGACTTTCACTCATCACATCTACATAGAGGAAAATTGTAAACCAATCAGACAACCTCAGAGACGGATGAATCCAAATCTTAGGGAGATTGTTAAAGAAGAATTGCGGAAATTGTTAAATGTCAACTTTATCTATCCCATTTCAGATAGTCAGTGGGTTTCCCCTTTGGTAATTGTGCCAAAGAAAAATGGTAAATGGAGGGTATGTATTGACTACCGAGAATTAAACAAAGCTACTCTTAAAGATCATCTTCCCCTACCTTTCATAGATTAGGTGTTAGATACATTAGCTAGCAAAAAGTACTTCTAATTTTTAGATGGGTTTAGTGGTTATAATCAAATTCAAGTGGCACTTGAAGATCAAGACAAAACCACATTTACCTGTCCTTGGGGTACCTATGCTTACCGAGTATTGCCATTTGGACTATGGAATGCACCAACAACATTTCAAAGGGCAATAATAGGAATATTTTCAGATCTAATACATTATTGTGTAGAGGTATATATGGATGATTTCACAGTCTATGGAAACACATTTGAAGAAGCCTTAGAAAACTTGGAAAAAATTTTAAACAGAAGTAAAGAAGCAAATCTTTCACTAATTCATGAGAAGTGTTTTATGATGTTTACTAAAGGAATTTTTTTAGGGCATCACATTTCAGGGGATGGGATTAGAGTTGGTGAGTCAAAAGTTGAAGTCATCTCTAACTTATCTGTTCCAAGCTGTCAAAAACATGTTAGGATTTTTCTAGGATTTACAGGATATTATCGAAGGTTTATAGAAAACTTCACCAAGATAGCATCTCCACTTTTCAAATTACTTACCAAGGACTGTGAATTCAAGTGGAATCCTGATTGCCAGTTAGCCTTTGAGACCCTGAAAATAAAAATCTCTGAAGCACCTATTTTAAGGGGGCCTAACTGGAAATTACCTTTTCATATTTCAACAAATGCCTCAGATACAGCTTTAGGAGTAGTATTGGGACAAAAAGACCTGATTCCTTATGCCATCTACTATACAAGTAAAAATTTGACTCCTTCAGAGTTAAATTATACTGTAACTGAAAAAGAGTTCTTAGCTGTTGTTCATGCCATAAATAAATTCAGACACTATATAACAGGCTATGAGACTTTTGTTCACACAGATCACTCTGCGATTAAATATCTAATGAACAAATCAATTACTAATGGAAGAGTCATAAGATGGTTATTGCTTTTACAGGAATTCAACATTACCATTCTAGATAGGCTTGGGAAACAAAATACAGTAGCTGATTTCCTATCTAGACTCCAAAACATCAAAGATAATACTCCAGTTGAAGATCAATTCCCTGATGAATATCTTTTTGCAATTTCTACTCAAACTCTTTGGTTTGCTGACATTGCTAATTATTTAGTTTCAGGGAAATTTCCTTCAATAATGAATGCAAGAGACAAAAGAAAGATCATTTATGACAGTGCAAAATATTCATGGGTTGCTAATGAGTTATACAAAACAGGTCCAGACTTTATCATTAGGAGATGTGTTCGAGAAGATGACATGCCTGAGATTCTTAAGGCATGTCATGATGAACCTTGTGGCGGACACTTTGTTGATAAAAGGATAGCTTATAAGGTCCTTCATTTAGGATACTATTGGCCATCCATTTTTAAATATGCTAAAGATTATGTCAAAATGTGTGACAGTTGCCAAAGGGTAGGGAAACCTTCTCCTTCGGGTGAGATGCCATTGCAGCCTCAGGTACATATTGAACCTTTTGAGAAATGGGCTTTAGATTTTGTAGGACCTATTAGTCCTCCATCAAGACAAAAGAAATATATATTAGTTTGAATTGATTATGTTACCAAATGGGTAGAGGCCAAGCCATTACTTTCTGCTACTGAAGCATCTGTAGTTAATTTTCTTTTTGAGGATATTTTTACTCGTTTTGGTGTCCCAAGAGAAATTGTTACAGATCAAGGAGCTCAATTCACATCAAGGCTAGTGGAACAAATGATGGAGAGGTACAAAATCAGACACAGAAAATCTACTCCCTATCATCCACAAGCAAATGGTCAAGTGGAATCTACTAATAAAGTCATTGAAGGGATCCTAACAAAGATTGTTCATTTACATAGAAGAGATTGGGCAGACAGGCTTCCTGAAGCCTTGTGGGCCTATAGAACTACATGGAGAAGCACAACAGGTCATACTCCTTATGAACTTGTTTATGGAAAACAAGTCTTATTTCCCATAGAGTTTCAGATTCAAACTTTTAAAATGGCTGTCCAGCTAGGACTTGATCTAACAGAAGCACAAAAGCATAGATTGGAGCAGATTAATGAATTGGATGAGATCAGACAGGATGCAGTCCAGAGAACAAATATAGTCCAGTAGCAAAGGACCAGATGGCATGATAAGTACATTAAGGAAAAGAAATTCAAAGAAGGTGACTGGGCCCTCTTGTTTGATTCAAAGTTCAAAGATTTTCAAGGTAAATTCCAAACACATTGGCGTGGACCATATGAAATTGTGAAAATTTTTCACAATGGAGCAATAAAAATCAGAACAATAGATGAAGAGAAGGTCACTTTTCTTGTAAATGGTCATAGATAGAAGCTGTATCATAAGCCACTTTCAAGAGAAGAATTTGTCAAGAAATTCCAAGAGAACAGTGATGTGAAGTTAATGAAGAAGAATCCTTCTTCTTCATCAACTTAATTGTATTTTATGAGGATTAGATGATGTAAATAAATAAATAAATAAAAATAAAATAAAGTATAAACATGAAAACTAATCATTGATTAGCATGTTTATACAGAAAAGATAAAGTGAAAATCAGAATCCTTCTGGCACTTTACCTTTTCAAAATTGTTCTTTTCCTGCAAGCAACTATCATAAAATCATAAGTGCAGGCCCACTTTACATATCACATTCCACTTATGATCCATTTCACTTCATCATATCTCACTTCATTCATATTTCATTCACTCCATTCATCCATACTTCATTCAGTCCATTTCATGGACCATCTCATTTTTATTTCAAATTTGATCTCTTTATACAATTGGGTATTACAAATCATAAGTTGCAGGCCACTTTTCATATTTCATTCCACTTCACATTTATGATCCATTTCATTCCATCATATTTCACTTCACTCATGCTTCATTCCACCATATTTCATGATCCATTTTATTTCATTTCATACTACATTCCATCCATGATTCAAATCATTTCATTCCATGTTTCAAAGCTTTTACAGGTATATTCTGCAGCCAGATATCCTGTAGGCAACTATCCAGCAACCACTTGTTTAGCATCAAATTGATCCTGCACACCTATGTCAACAAGAAAAATCAAAGGGATTATGAAGACTGAAAGATAAATGATTTTCAAAGAAAGACAAAGCATATTAAAAACCACAAAAAAGATCAAAAGAAGGGCTAAGGTAACTTGTGAAATTATTATGATAACAGATTATGAAAGTTATAGTATCGTTAAGTTATATGTATTTTTCATCAAGTTATTTTGATTATTCGTATTGATCAAGTGTATCAATCCTATCATAAAATTCATGGACAAATCCCTTCCATTCCACCATATCAAATCATCATTTATCAAAATTAACAGTTAGTACTTGAAGTGACCTATTAGGTCATGTCACTAACCCGAAGTATTCAGTGATGATTTTGAAATTCTCACGAGATTTTTCCGTGGTCTTTCACTCCATGACAGTTCTCAAACTCATTTATTCGTGTAATTTACCCTCACCGTATTTCACTCATTCCATAACCACTTCATGTCATTTTTTTTCGTAGCCAATTCCTGTCTGCAAAAACAGAGAAGTCCTCTTTGGGGTGAAAACAACTCTCTACAACCATTTTTACCTTGAATAGGAGAGCAGTAACGGAGTAGTAAATTGAAGATAGAGAAAAGAAGCCATGGGACTCATTGTAAGGTCCAAACTAGTCGGAACCAAATACCTAGAGGGTTACCCACAAATTAGAGAGATGTTACAGCAAGTTGGGTGGCTACAGTTTTTGGAAAAGTTCAATGGATTCCATAAGGAGGTTACCAAGACATTTTCTCGGTCCTTCAACGGGTCAGAAGTTGAAATAGGTGATGTCAAGTTCATTATCATAAAATCCTTCATTGCAGAAGCAGCAGAATTACCAAGGCAAGGTGAACGATGGTTCAAAAACAAGGAATTTCACAATGAAGCATGGAGGCAGATGCTCAAAACACCAGGTATGGATATTTCAGTTTTTAAGAAGGGCATTCCTAGCTTAGCATTGAATAATAAATGGCGAAATATGTTGCTAATTCTGCAAAAGTTTATAACTTGTGAAGGAAGGTTTGGCACCCTATATGTTTATCACATTCGACTTATGATGCATTTTCTAGATGAAGAAATAAATTTACCCTTTTTTGTACTCCATAGCCTAAAGAGGATGGCTTCTAATGTCCAAAAAAGGGTCCAATTTTTAGAAACCACCTTGTATCACCATGGCCTAGTTAAAATCCTAATTGATCATCATTTGAAAAAGGTGGGAGATAGTTGGGATGACTTCCTCTTGAGGAATCATTTTGAAGAACCAAAAGAAACTCCATATGAAGGCAAACTTGCAAGAAGAAGCAAGGGAGGGAAAATTTCCAAATCTGTTGAAATTAAAACTGGTAAATCCATACAAGAGGATAGTGAGGAGATTATCTCTGAAAAATTGGCCGAAATCAAGAAAAAACTTAAAAAGGAAAAGATAATAAGGAAGTTTGCTAAGGAAAGAGGTGAGGGACCATCTAAACTAATAAGAAGCCATAGGCTTAGAGGCATATTGAAGAAAATAGGGGTTAAGCAAATGGGAATCATAGATATTGAGGATGAAGAGACACCAACTGATAGATCTCCTGAGTACCAATACAAAGAGGATCTTGATAGCGGAACTCCGGAGGTAGACCCAGCACAACAACAAATCTATAATTATGTTGAGTCATTGGAAAAGAGAGCCTCAGAAAATAGAGGAAGAACTCCTATCCCACAAGAAGCTTCAATTGAAGTGCTAAGGAGAGATAAATATGAATTGGAAGTACTTAATAGGCACATAAAAAATGAAAATTAAATTTTAAGGGAACAAGTCAAGTTGAAAAGTAATATGAATACAACACTCTCTCTCTGCAAATGGAAAAATTGTACAAGGCTAGTGAGAAGCTGAAGAAGAAAAATAAAAAGTTGAGCAGGGCACTTATAAATCTAAGGTTCAAATCGGTCATAAGGAAGCCTAGGATACCATTAAACACAAAGCAAAGTAGAAAAAGGAAGTTAGATGTCCTAGCAGAAGTTTCAGAATACATGGATTGATTGCATGAGGACATGCAAAAGCTTTGCAGTGTGGGTATGTTGAGTCCCAAAGATGTCCTTTCCTTTCACCAAATTTCACTTCATTCCATTTGTCCTTTATCAATTATAGGCTTAAAAGATCAATGGAATTGATTAAATTCACTTTAAGAATGCACGCAATGACTGACTTACTATACTTTTGTGGTTTTGTTGTTGTAGTGATTTTTGACTAGACTTAGCTACAGAATGCAGCCATTCTATAGCTAGTCACATATTCCGCAGCTATATTTATGTTCAGACAAGTTACAGGTGTCACTTAAAGGAAAAATTCATATGGTCGAATTCCAGAACTCACCTACATCATTCCTTGCCCTCTAGAAAGTCTGAGCAAAAATATGCAAGTGGTTATGCACGTGGAGGAAACCAAAACTAATAAGTAGACTTCTACCAAGACAAGGACTCTACAGATGTCTTCAGCAAAGTACGAGGCCTCAACAAGAGTTTTAATTCGATTTTTATTGAAAAAGACACGTATCCCTATTTCTTCTCAATGACAGTTATGTATTTTTCTTATAAAAATAACTCGGTGAACCGAGAGACAGTTAGCTAGTTGATGTTTTGTTGTTAAGTTTTCCAAAATTTTGATATTCTGTTTCTGAAGCGTTCTCCTTTAATGAAATAAGTACAAATTTAATGCATGATCTGAAGCAATATTGAGGAGATTCATGTGTCAATCCGATGGTATAGGGCCCCTACTGTCCGAAAGGCTTTGTGCATATTTTCTAGATAAGTGACTTTAGTTCTGTTTCGTTCCTAATTTAGACAATTTTCTGAACTTTATGTTTTATGTTCACTTACATCGAATGTTACAGTCAATCTCATTCTTACGAAATATTCCAATATATCACTAACACGTGAATGAGATAGAGCTATAATACTTCGGAGGTTAATTGCATTCTAGTTCAGTTATGTTCATTGTATTTCAAGTTTTATTAATTGCATTCTAGTCCTGTTAAATTAGACTTAAAAGGCCTTCACTATTTACAAACTTTTCTTGTTCTTAATCTCTTCTAACACATCATTATCATATGGACAAGAATTAGCTATATCATTTTGAGTCCTTGACTATTCTGCAATTTCTCATAATTTTACAAACAACCTTTTTCCAAAGCTATTCCAAGAGATCTCTAACCCTTGAATGAGGCTTAATAGTAACATTTTGAGTGGCAGAATGGGTTAATTTTAGTTTCATAAGTCATTTTAGCATAGGGTTCCATACTATGTTGCAGATAATCTTTTCTCAAATTGTTCCAAAAAATTTCTAACTATGGATGAGATTTTCTCTATAATATTGTAAGTTGTTGTTTACTATAGAGAAATTCATTACATCAAACTTATCCTTTTCTCAAGTTGTTCCAACATACTTCTAATGAAATGAATTGGACTGAGTTAATGTTATGAGTTACTTTCCTTGTCAAGCTTTTCAATTTGTGAATTAGCATTTTCTGTTCTTAGGTGTCATACATAGTTTAGAGTAAATTTTGTTCTGTTTTAGTATCATCAGTAACTTCTCTTTGCCAACAATTTAGTTCTTTTCCTCTTAAAACAAAAATACAAAACCAAAAACACTAGAAAAACACTAAACACAACGAAGTAGGAAGAAGATACCTAGGCACATATAGTGCACTTCACTTCAAAAGTTTACTAGCCCTGGTTGACAATTTATGACATCAATTTAGGAACACTAAGTTGAGCAGACAACTGCCCTCCCATAATTGTAGACTTGGAGGTTACACAATGCGAAATTCCTCCATCCCACCTAAAACTAGGGTCAACACCCTAATATGGAACACACTACGACATTGGTTCCATACTTTTCATAAAATAATCTAGTCAAGAAGTCATGTCACCTGCCATTTACACTTTACCCATGTCATAATAGTGCATATCAACTAGATACAAAATTAAATAGAACAATGTACATCATACCATACCTCATTGGATGTATCAACATTCTCCAATCACAAGCATAGATCTTGGTTATCATATAGTTGTTTCCAATCTGCAGGTTACTTCTCATCCAAGCAACAATATATATATATATATATATACAAGTGATCATAATCATCGTGCTATTAAATCTGGTATCTACGTACCCATTTTGTAATTCATAACAATATATTGGAAGTAAATCTTACATCAAAAATCATAAATTCAATAATTCATTCACTAGATAAATCATATCCCATTAATCCATACATCAAACAACAATAACTCTATTAAGTCATACACTAGATAAATCATAACTAAGTAAGCTATACATCGGGTAAACCATACATCAAATATTTTAATCAACAAAATCTAATCCATCAAATGGTTTATATAAGTAGTTTCATCTGTCCAACTGAAATGCATCAATATTACATAACATTCATAAATAAAAAAACATGAAAATACAAATAGATCCTTATCATAGGTGGCTATCTAGGTCAAAATGGGCATCCCAAATAGTTAAAACAAATTAGAGGTATGTAAATGGAGGCCCAAATTCTTAACTTGTTACTTGTTAAAATGTTAAGTGTACTAGTAGGATTAAACATAAAATGAACCCATTTTTTTTAATATGGCATAAAATGTGAAATTATATAGTGTACATGGGTGCATAATATGTAAAAGCATCTAATGTACCAAACCTAATCAATATAGCAATGGAGCTTATGTGTTCCCTGATTTATACTAGTGGAGGGGGTTTGTCTTATGGACTAGAGTCATTATTTGGTTTTTTAAGGAATGTAATTTCTTGTGCGATTATATTATAGTTAGAAAAATGTAGGTATTTGGCCATTAAAAAAAAATTGAGTGTTATAGGAATGACTCTTAAATAAGGGTTTAGAGGATTTGCAACATATTCTTTATGGTGAGTGATTAGGGTTTAGAGTGCACTAATAGAAAGGAATTTGATTTGTGGAATTCTAGGTTTCATTGACATTCTTATCATGTGTATTTAACCCATTTTAGTGGAAATAAGTGTTTTTCTCTTATTTTCTTCAATAAGGATCTCTGTTCTTCTAACAATATAAACGGATTTCTCAAACGAGTTAAAGTTCAAATAGTCTAACCTCTATCTAGATTTCTATTTGCATATTTGAAACATAAATGTCACACACTAGGATTATTTAGCCTTAGACTTGAGGACTTTAAATTTATTACTATATTATTCAATTATCAAATCCTTTTGAAAGTAGTCCATAAAATTAATATTATAGGACTTATCCCAAGTATTGTATATTCTTTAAATTAATGCATATGAAAAATGTATAAAATCCCCTCTAAGGATTATGGAAATCCATCTCTTTCCCCAATCATGGACTACCCCATCCAAATGTTGTAGTTGCACATTTAATTTGTCCTCCTAGGGATACATATGATGCACCTTGAATGAAAACTTGGCCTTACTTTTGTAACAAAGCAATTTTGTGAGTTCTTCATCAAAAAATTTAAGTTGGGTTTGTAATAGTTTTTTTTTGTCATCAATGATCTTGGTGGGGTATTACATTTCATTCTAAAATATTTTTTCTCTTCGTCTCCCCACTTAGAGACCTTATGATTGTGAAATGAAGACTCTAGACCATGTTCCATGGGCTAATTTCCTAGTTTTTGTAATCACATAAGATTTTTTTGCAAGATTTCCTTACTCACATACTATTTCAAATTTTTTTTCTCATATATATATATATATAAAAGCAACATCAAGAGTAAAAAAATCAACTGAAGCCATTGTACCAACTTGTGATGTCCCAATATAATACGTTGTTGCAAAACTAGAAATAATCCAAACAAAAAATGTAGTGGAAGACATAAAATCAAGGAAATGAGTGTGGGCACTTGCAAGCCAAGTGGTGGATCATTTCTAAAATAATAAGAAATAGATGAAGACAAATCCCATAAACACATGCTTGTAACTAGCTGATTATATTGGTAAAATGATAAGGGATACAATAATGGCACAAAACTCTAACACGAACCTTAAGTAACTAATCTATAATGATTATAAATTTATCATATAAAAGTAAAAATTTTACAAATGTATTATATAAAAATATTACAAAACCATGAGCATGGAAATAGCTTATGCACAAGTAATCAAATGCTTATTAAAGATGTTGTTGGATATATAACAATTTCAATGCATTTTCAAGAGTAATACCATTGCATCCTTCCTCCTCTATCGCATCAATAAAATATATATGCCCATATTTTAATAGAAATAAACAATTAGTTTTATATTTAAGAAACTATAATGATTATAGACTCAGTTAATCTCTAAATATTTATGTGATCAAACTTCCTTACAAAAAAAATGTGAATCCCACAATCTCTTCCACCAATTGCAAAAAAAATTACTTTGATCTACTCCAAAATATACCCCATATTACCTAGAAATGATTTTTATTTTAGTTAAATGTAATTATAACTCAAACCTCCCCTCACATATACCCAAGTAACCATCCAACTGTGGTAAACATGAGATGAAGTGAAGTTATGACCAGACTCAACCTCCTAGATGACCTTAAGGAAATGGATTCAACAAACAACCCTTACTGACTTCCCTCGGGTGCCACAGGACCCTCCAGGAGTATCCCAACACCTAGAGGTGTCCATCCCTCGAACCAACTTAGATTTTACCTGACCATCCCTAACTGGGACTAAAATTATGTCAAAAAATTGGAAACAATGTAATCTATAGACCATGAATACAAGTCTAAGCATAAGGGATTGAAAATTCATATGAAACTTATCAAGAAGGATCACCACCCTCTCACATTAGTTTCTTAACATTAATTAGGTCTTGCATCCAATATTGTTTCAGTTAAAAGTAAAAACATGAAATAAACCATAACTAGAACCAATCACATAACCATGATTATAACCACAGAAATAACCATAAGATAACAACTATTAAAGCCACATAGATACATAGAAAAGAGCCAACCAGGTTTGAGACTTCCACATACCACACAAACATAGACATGGTTGAACCAAACATTTATTTTAGCCATTCGCCCTTGCACCATATTCCAAGCATGAATGTGGGATCTCATGGATAAACCAATACAAAAAAAACCATATGAATCCATAGGTTAAACCACCTCCACTCTCACCATACCGTTATCTCACCTAAACCGACAATGAGATCACAAAACTGAACCGAGCTTGGAATGCCTTCGGATCTCATCACCATCCTTGAGGAATTTTTTTTCTCCTTGTCTTTAGGATTTACCATAATCCACACCGAATCGGTAGGCCCTTACTCAGACACGACCCTCGGGCTTTACCGTGTATCTCGTCAAAACTAGTCAAGGGATTCCTAGGCCTTTTGGAATGAACCTGGGACTACCTCCTCCTTGAATTCTAAAACCATATGGAAATTCAAAAGCTCAAAACCGAGAAAAATCCCATCACACCATGGCTATTGAGAAAAATAAAAGGCAAGGCTAAAAGCCACTATCAAAAATCGACAAAACGATGCCACAGACAACAAAATAACCAAATACCAAAATTCACATACCATGCATGTAAAAACCATTTAGGAAATCATATATGAAATCTTTTAGCTACTGGTATTCCTATTTAAATTTCTTGATCCTAGTCTTCCTTGATTTATCTTTGCATTTCTTTCCTTTCCTTGTTTTTCCCTTTCTTGGTCCAATGCTAAAATTCTCCAAGAAAATTCAAGTGTCCAAGAGTGTGAGAGAGAGAGAATCGAGAGAGAGCTCCAAAACTTAACTAAAAAAAGGTTACCAATTGATCCTCATAAGCCTTTTTATCAGTGAGGCCTCTATTTTCTTAATTTTCCATTATTCCCTTCAATTTCCTCCTCACATGCATCCTGTGACATTTCACCTTCCTTTTCTCCTAGTTTCCTTTATTTTCATACATGAATGTGCCAAAAATACTTTTTTTCTTTTTAATGCCTTAGCTATTTCCTTTTCCAGTTTCCCTTAGCCATAAACACATCTAATGATGCCTACTAGGATATCTTTCCCAACATTCAACTTGGAATAAGTGTCCCTCAATCGTGGTCTTGTTTTTTCCTTTATTAAATTTTATTACATGAACTTTTAACCCGGGTATGTTACAGAACCCCCCCCCCCCCCTTGGGGAACACCATCCTCAGTGTTAAACCACATCTATCTCGCAAAAAAACCGCTGAAAATCAAACATACTTCCTATGGATATTTATAACTTATCTCAATGCAGTATTTACAATGAATAAATTTCTCAAGAAAAAACCATCATGACAACATGACAATATAACAACCATACCGCTTATTGGTGCTTTATAACTTAGCTCATGACGGTATTTACAATAGAAACCATACATAAATATGTACAAATACCAAAAATTATTTTCCTCAACCGGAAAAAAATGAAGGATAAATAGCCCGCATCTGATAAACCATATCCCATATAGCTTCTTTAGGCCCAAAGTTCTTCCACTTCACTTTAACTTTCTATATGGCTCTATTCCTTAGCATGAGTTTTTTCCACTGCAATATGCACTGAGGTTCCGGCTAGAACTCTCCTTCTTGCTCCACCTGCAATACAGACCAATCAATAAAATGATCAACATCCTTTATATATATTTTAAGTAATTTAACATGAAAAACATCATGGACTTTCACTATTGGAGGAAGTGCAAGTTGATAGGCCACTAGTCTAATCCTCTCAAGGATATCAAAAGTCCCACAATACCATGGTGCCAACTTCGCACATGATCCAATCCTCAAGGAGCTCTTCTTGGGGTTGATGCACAAATACACATGCTCCCCATCCTGAAAATCCTTAAATTATTTGTGCTCGATTGCATAACTCTTTTTCCTATTTTTTTCTACCTTCAGATTATTCTTTATAATCTTCATTTCCTGTTCCATATTTTCCAACATGTTTGATCCAATAAGTACCTTATTCACTAGATCATTCTAAATTATGGGAGTATTTCATCTTCACCCATACAATGCCTCAAACGAACTCATCCTCAGTGACTCTTGGTACCCTTTTTTGTAAGAAAACTCAACCAACGGAAGGTACTCCTCCCATCTCCTATGTTGATGCATCAATACATCCTCAACATGTCCTCCAATACCCTATTTAACCTTTTTTTTTGTCAATATGTCCATGGATGATAAGTTGTACTGAAGACCAACTCTATACCAAATCCTACAAACAACTCCTTCAAAAACTTGGAAGTGAACTTCACATCCCTGTTTGACACAATATTATTTGGAACACCATTTAATCTGAAAAAATCCCTGATGAACACCTATGCCACATCACTAGCTTAACATGTAGTCTTCACTAGAATGAAGTGACCCACCTTTCTCAACCTGTCAACCACAACCATGATATAATCATGTTGCCTCACTATCCTCGGAAGACCTGTAATAAAATCCATGGAAATGGCATCCCATTTCCATTCTGGAATCGAAATAAGGTGTAGTAGACCATCTGGATGCTTACATTCTTCATTCACCCATTGTCAATCCAAAAATCTAGCCACAAATTCTTCCACATCCATCTTCAGATTCAACCAATAGTATAACTTCTTCACTACCACCAATGTCTTCTGATATCCCGTGTGACCCAAGTATTTATTGACATGGAATTCCCTCAAGATATGCTTCTTGAGTTCACTTTCATCCAACACATATGTCATATTACCTGACCAATCCATCTGTTGAGTGATGATAGTCCACATCCTATGCACCTGTACCACTACCTATACCTGTACTGTACTTTGTTGTAACATGTACCTCTACTTGTACCACTACCTCTATCTGTACCACTACCTATACTTGTACTTATATGCTATTGTAACTTGTGCATGAGCCCTTTATACCTGTCATAATATTGAACTGCTCATAAAATATGATCTCGTAAGTCCTTCCCATAAGAAATCATAGCTGCAATGTGATTTACCTATAGTTGCCTGCTAAGAGCATCTGCAACCCTATTCTATTTTCCCTTTATGTACCTGATCTCAAAGTCAAACTCACTAATCATGTCTAACCATCTAGATTTCCTGGAATATAGATTCGATTGGTTAAACAAGTATCTCAACCCACTGTGATCACTCATTAGTGCACACCTCATATTAATAATATAGTGCCTCCACATATTCAATGCATGAATGATTGATTACAACTCAACATAATGTGTCAGATATTTTTTCTCATGGTAATTTAGTTTCTATGATTCATAACATACCACCTATTCCTCCTGCATAAAAACTCCACCAAGTCCTCTTTTACAAGTATTTTTACACACCACAAATCCTACATCTGGATATGTAATTATCCTAAGAACTGAAGCATTGGTCAACAATTTCTTCAACTACTCAAAAATAGTTGCATATTATTTTTTCCATTCATAATTTGTACCTTTCCTCTGCAAAGATGTAATAGGATATGCAATGCATGAGAAGTTCTTGATGAAACTCCTATAGTAACCTTCTAATCCCATAAATTATCTGACTTCCTCCACATTCTTAGGACCTTCCCACTCCATGATGGCTCTTATCTTTTCTGGATCTACTACTATGCCTTCCTTGGAAACAACATATCCCAAGTAGTGTACCTTTGTCTGGAAGAAACTACACTTGCTAAGCTTAACATATAAATGATTCTATTTAGCAACCTTAACATTGTTTCTAAATGATCATCATTCTCTTCCTCTTCTTTAGAATATATCAAGATGTCATCAATGAATATGATAACAAACTT
Organism: Pinus albicaulis; assembly: GCA_034641835.2. NCBI lineage: Eukaryota > Viridiplantae > Streptophyta > Pinopsida > Pinales > Pinaceae > Pinus > Pinus albicaulis. The sequence continues at coordinate 1,275,702,851 of CM076575.1, read as the reverse complement.
TTCCAAATAAGGGCACAATACATTATTAATCAAACACATAAAGGTAGTTGGAGCATTAGTCAAACCAAATGGAACTACAAAAAAATCATAATACCCATAGCTGATCCTGAAGGTGGTCTTGTAGTTATCCTATTCTTTAATGTGTACCTAATGATATCCTAATCGCAGATAAATATTTAAGAACACTACTACTACCTTCAACTCATCAAACAAGTCATCAATCCTTAGTAATAGATACATGTTCTTGATGGTTATTTTGTTCAATTGCCTATAATCAATGCACAACCTAGGAGTACCATCCTTCTTCTTCACAAACAAAATTGATGCACTCCAAGGTGATAGAATTGGCCTAATGTATCCTTTGTCAATAATTTCCTTCAACTTTAAGTTCAATTCAACTAACTTTGGCAGGATCATCCTGTAAGGTTTCTTTGATGTCGGTGTTGCCCCTAGTACCAACTCAATAGAAAATTCCAATTCCTTGTGAGGAGTTAGCTCTGGAATCTCTGATAAAAACACATCCTAAAACTGTTGCAATACAAGGCACATTTGGAATATATTTGCATCCTCAACATCCTTACCCTTTTCACTAGATACATGCACTGCAAAAATCACACAACCTTTCCATCAACTAAGTTTAGCCTGCATAGTTGGGACCATCCTCAATGATGTAGCTTTCTTATTTCCTTGCATAATTATCTTTTCTCCATTATCATCCAGGCACCCAATGGCCTTGTCATAACAGTCTACTTTGGTCCTATGAAGGTACAACCAATCCATACCCAAAATCATGCCATACGATCCCAATGCAAGTACATTCAAATGTGTTGTTGTAGGCATACCAATTAACTCAAATGCACAAGCTCTTACCCAATCGTGAACTCTCTTCTTTGTACCTGTAGCCAACTGTACCAACCAAGATTCTACATCAACTTCTTTCCTCAAGCCACAATTATCCACCAAGTTAGGATTAACATAACTATAATTAGATCCAGGACCAATCAAAATAAAAATAACTTAATCACAAATATTACCATCCATCTCAATGATAGATGCATGGTGATCCACCTGCATGTTGTCCAGGACTACATAAATACTAGGAATGTTATGAACAACATCCCCAACTATCTGTACCTCCTGTGCACTATAGATATAGGGTCTACCACCTTTATATTGCACACAATCCCTCTTTCAATGATCCATGACACATATCCAACACTACAATGGTGCACAACCATCACCTCTAATTTTCTGCTCTCCCAACAATGGTCCACGTCCCTTCTCAACTCTACTAAACTTCTTGTAAGAAACCACATTTTATTTCTCACCTGTATATTGAGGTATTCCCCACTTTGGTGGCCATATTCCTTTATCTTTCTCATTTCCTTTCAAATCATGCATAGGCTCAACTTTTCACTTTTACTACTCATAACAATGCTTCAGCTTTCGAATGGCTTCTTCTCATGATCTAGGCTCATCAAACTCAATATTTTCTTTGTATGCTACTAGCACCCCACTGATGAATCTATGAACCTTGGCCATGTCCTCCTTGAGATAAGGTGCATATCTCAACAGCTCCAAGAACTTGCTAGTATACTCATCATCTATCATGGAACCCTTATGCGACTCATAAAAATCCTAGCTCTAGAATCACAGTACCTCTATGATAGATACTTATTCCAAAATAGCCTCTCAAACTCACTCCAACTCATTTCCTCCTCATGAATACCCCTAACATTATTCACATATTCCCACCAAATATTTGCTTTACCTTTGAGGTTAAATGTACCTATTCTGAATTTCATGTTTTTTGAGTAATCATGCAACCTAAATAACTTCCCCATACTAAGCAATCATGCTTCTGCATCATGCGATTTCTTCATCTCCCCATCAAATGTAGGTGGATTTTATTTCTTAAACTCATCCAGAAAATATCCCCTATCTCTCCTCCTGTAAGGATGATAATGATGAAGATCATAGTGTCTGTTAGAACCAAAACTAGAATAGTACCTGTGTCTGTCACCTCTCCTATCTAGTGTGTCCAAGAAACTTCCATCTCTAATCGTGTCATATCTATCTGAACTATGAAAACCATGAGACCTATTACCATATGCCCCATTAGTCCCATCCTCCCATCCATAGCTGATCCGAAGTGTCCCTTTTAGCTAAAAATATAACAAACTCTAAAGGATTATTGCATTCACTTCTACTTGTTTCTTATGTTCCTATATGATTCTATCATTTTCTGATTTACAAATCCTTATTTCTTCCTTTTGTTATTGTCTAAATGTTTCAGTGATCAAATACACTCTTTCAGGTTTATTTGGTAGAAGTCCTTGGTCAAAATTTTATACTTTCAAATGAATTCTCAAATAAATTTTGTTCACTAGATGTTGTTTAGGTAAGATGTTGCTCCCTCCACCCACTCATGGTCATCATCAATTTAAAATGCATGTCGTCATTTAAGTATCTAGCATCATAGATCAATTAGCATACCATCATCTAGGTCATGGTCTAGGGCTACTTTTGTTTTGTCATCATAATCATAATCATGTAAGAAAGGCAAATAAGAGTCATTTTCATTATTCAAGTCACATTCATTGGGAGTTAGAAAATTTAGGAAATAAAACAAAAGGCAACTTGTCCTTTTTGCAAAAAGTATGATACATTGTCAAAGTCTTTCAAAAGATATTATTCTCAAAGTGCATATGATGTCACTAAATCCAAAACCAAAGTTTGTGAGTTTTTAAAGGGAAATGAATATTACCTCGAGTTAATTTCATCCTTTAGCTTTCGAAAGATTCTCTCTTATGCTCCAAAACTCTCTACATCCATCCATATATCGAAGTCCACCATCAAAACTGATCCAGACTACTAGACGCAACATTTCTACTCATCACTACGTTTATGGGGCAGCCACACTACGTTTTTGAAAATCTGCTGCATTTTTTGTATTCAAGGTCAAAAAAGCCATAAAAAGGGTCAACTCAACATTTCACAAGTTTCAATAGCTTCCAAGCTAGTAATTAAACATTCCTCACCTCTATTTCAATCAAGTTTCTTCAACAAAAGGTGGATTCCCTCTTCTAGGGTCTTCACTACATTTTTGGATTTCATTGATGCTTGGCTTGTTTCAGCAAGAAAACCCTCAGTTTCATCACCTAAACACCTTTAAATATAACTCATACACCTTACCAAATCATTCCTTATCATTCATATCTATCATTTCTCCCATTTTCACTCAAACCCTAATCCTCACTATGTTTTTGCAGCGATACCAGGTCAACTCTGTGTTTAGGTCCTTTTTCCCTATTTCCCTTACCCATTTCCAAAAATTCCACTACATTGTGTTGCTAAACTACCACCCTATCTCCCCAACATTATAGGGATTTTTCTATAACTCCAATCCCTCTCATCTATGTCCCTAAACTAACTGCATCATTCTCCCCTATTTTCCTAAGTTTCTCTTTTCCTTTCCTTCACATCAATATAGGGTTTGTTTTCGCAAAAAAACATCATGGAAGGTGAGAAGATAAAGTAAAAAAAAGGAGGACATGTATCCATATATGAGCCAACTCATATGCAGGAGATAAATGCTTCACAATTCATCAAAAGGTCGTTTGAAAACGGTTTACATTGCACACAGGGAAAATCCTACTTAAACTTTACTTTCTGAAGTAAGGAAAATGAATTTGACAAAAGTTAAAGATTTTTTTGTCAATAATAGACCAAATTACAAAAGCCTCCTCCAGTTTATGCACAGGCGTTATGATTTGAGATAAATTCCCAACATATAGTTGCTATAGGTCATTTTCTGCACTTTTGGAGAGGTTGTCTTCAAGTCAATTTTTCAGGGGTTTCAATCTTGATGACTCCATTGTGTAGCATAAATCCTCATTTTTCCAACCATAATAATTTCAGCCCAAAACTCCTCTGGGAAGGCCTCCAAACACCCACTCAAATACCACACTATGCTACTACTGAGAGCATGTTGCACTTTTGCAATTTTTAGTGATCAAATTCAAACTTGGATTTTGAACAAATGGGAAAGTATTTTTGAAAACTGGAGGAGCCCTGTTTTTGCAGAACTTTTTGGAGTTTTTGGAAATTTTGGCAATTTCAATTGTACATAAGCGTAGCGTGTCCACGCTACGCTTTTTATCAAAGGCTCCAATAGAGGTCAACCTTGCATGGATGGATTACTTTTGATGTGTACATCCTAGATATGCCTTTGTTTTTTCATGAAAGTTCCTAATTTTGGAGGAAAACTCAGAAAACACCCCAAATTTAATTTTTCTGCCATTGTTTTTCAACCCACGGTACGCTTCTAGAGAAACCTTGGGGAAATGAATTTTTTAGTGTCCTACAGGTGATGTTTTTCAATTTTCAAGGTTCAGTTGGCTAGAGGACATCTAGGGCTACCTTATCCAACCTTCATATCAGGAAAAAGATGCATAAAAGCCACCTCAAAAGCCCCTCCAAGTGCACGCTATGCTTCTATCAAAACACACTATGTTTCTACTAGGCACTCTACATTACTATGTAGAAGGCTATCTAGATAGGTGTCAATAAAAAAAGGCCAAAGATTCGAGGTAAAAAATGTCTCATGAGATGTTTTATGGTTAATGAAGACTATTTATGCTCCTCATTGTTGAGGGATATTGTACTTAATCAAGTAGACAAAGACTCCTACATGTTAGCTAAAATAGGGGGGATTGCTTCTAAATTCCCTAAAAACTAGGTAATGGCTCATTAGGTGCATTAATGAAGCCACCAGAAATATCTTGGGAATGGAAAATACTAGCCAGATATAACTACGATTAACATTATTTTCGTGGCTCATGAATATCAAAACGCAGGCTCAGTGAATATCTACCCAAACTTAGTTACAATTGGATCTTTATTGATGCATATTTTAGGATCTTTATTGATGCATCTTCGAGGATATTTATTGATGCATATTTGAGGATATTTATTGATGCATATTCAGGGATATTTATTGATGCATATTTGAGTGGGGAAACATAATTGTTTGAATGGATTGGAAATTATATTTATTTATGCAACTTCATTTTTATGCATCCTCTTTATACAACTTCATTTTGATGCATCCTCTTTATAAAAATGAGGAAACAAAGTATGTTGTGAATACATGAGTTCACTAATGAACATGACACCTAGTGCATCGATGGAGACTAATGATAGACATGTGCATTAATTACCTCATTCACCTCCATATTACATCATCAAATGTTCATTTCTAGATTACTTATGCTAAAATACCATTTTATCACTAAACAAAGGTAAAGATATCAATATTTTAACAACATGTATATAACATATAGAGGCATATCCCTATTTGGGTATCCTTCCAAATTTGGTACTTGATGAAGTTATCGCCCCATTAAAAAATGTACAGGAAAAAAAATTTAAGCATGCTGACAATATGTTTTTAATTTTTTTTATGCCTGAATCCAAAATATCACATCATCAACATTGACTTGTTATATCAACCTTGGAGGAAAATATTATTTCCACCAAGGTTGAAGTTTCACCAATGACAATATCATACTTGTTCCTATGTTCATGTGTTTGTGGTTGAAAAAAATAAAAAACAAGTAGATCTAGATGCGGGTACAGGGTGATTTTGGAAAATAATTACCCGCAGTTGTAGCCTCTTAGCCAAAAAGGAATGACTTTTGCATCATAGCGGGACATTTTTGTTCCTTCAAGATAAAAAAACATAGTTATTTCCTTATTGTGTCCACTTGAAGAATTCAGTAAAAAATATAGATCACACTGGAGTTAACATTCAAAGTTTTAAGTTAAAATGACCATCAACGGGGAAAATAAATTCTACTCGATTCTCAAAATCATCAAATTTCTATTTTCAAATTTATATGCTATGAGAAAATGATTTCAATTTTGGGAACTCCTCACATAAGATATCTCATATATTGCATGCTTATACTAAAATTTTTGTACTCAACTATGATTAAATTCTTCATAACTTATAATTTTTCATAATAATCTCTTTCTCATTGTGTTGATGATATGGAATGAAAATCTTATTGAAGAAACTAAAGAATGTTCAACTAAGGAAAGGAAAAAAAATGGGAATTAAACTACCAGCCACAAAACTAAAGACTTAAGTTGGTGATATGCCCACAATTTATTCGCGTGACAATTACTCCTTCACATCCAACCTTGAAACATCTCCGCATGTGAAATTTCTTCAAATTTATTCACTGTTACATAGTAATTTGTCACCCTGCTCACTTCCCATTCCCGATCCTGAAGTTCCCTGTGATAGGTCCTATGTAGTATATCCACCTGGGAAAAATACATAAATATATCCTCTGAAGAATCAAATAAATATGCCTTGAAAGATCACTGGAGAGACTTGGGAAAAAATCTAAATTTTTGGGTCAACGTGCCTCTCTAGTGGTCTACCCATGTTGATGGCAAGTTGACAGTTCTGGCCTAGTGTTGTCGGTGCCCTTTTCCTAGGAAAACCACATTGATACCTTTCTGGCAGTGTTTGCTCAAAATGGAGGAGAAGCTTTGACCTCTAGAAGCTCCAAGGCGACGATTTGGTTGTTATTTGGTGGTGATAGGGTCAAACTCTCTAATTTTAGAGCTTTGATCTTATCAATGGGGGTTTATCCCTTAGAAAGTGGACCCTCCTCCTCCTTTCATGGGCTCCCTACCTCTTCTCCCTTCCTATATATTGTTCCCCATCCCTCCACTACTGGTTGGTCATTATTGGGCTGGGAAGATCATTCATTCCCTTTACACTCTTGTATTGTGATAAAAACTAAGCTATTCGGGAGAAGGAATGATTTAGAGCTTCGATGAAGGACTCGAACATCACCAAAGGGAGGCCTCCAACATCAAGGCTTGGGTTGTACGCTCTCTCTTTTGTATTCATTAATAAAACATCTGATGTTTTCTTTCTATATTTGTATAATCATTTGTAAAAATAGTCTAATGTTCCTTGATCTATTAGATAGCTGATGTTCATGAATATTATGTATTGGATTACATTTTTTCTTGAATCTTGATCTCCTGCAGGTAATCGTACACCAATAGTAGGGAGGAACGAGCTTGAGGTATCGTGGATCAAGGCCACCATCAAAGTGTTCAAGAATAGCATTAGGAAAAGGTAAACATATCTCCTTTCTTGTCTCATTTTGAATATTAGCTAAGGAAGCTTGCATTAGAAAGTCTCACAAGTTACTAGACCCACTCTAGGGATAGAGAGATTGCCTTTGTCTGTAGAGGGGATTTAGCTTCACAATAGAATTGGGGACTCCACTATGGAACTTTAGCCTCTTATCCTTCCTTTCCCAGGTTGATCTTTGATTAGTTTGACCGAACATTGATATCTAAGTCTCCTTCAATCTCTATAGGTTTCCAAAAGGTTTGACAGTTAATCCAGTGTGTCAAGTCTAATTTTGGTGTGGAATTATTTTTTATTTTTACTTTTTTTTAGTGCTCAACATGTTTTCTATTCTCATGGTAGCACTGTCAGTGTTTTTTTATACAAAACAACCACGTTGATCTTCCTTTCAACACCCTTCTTCTCACCATAGAAGTGTTGATATCAGAGCTAGGAAAAGTTAGGGTTTCCCCTTAACTTTCTGGTGTGTCCTGACCCCTGAAGAACATCTGTCAAGTCAGAACGACCTCCTGCCTTCGTGATTAGATGTTTTGTGTGGTTGGTTTTTCTTCTTTGACTTGATTTTGAAGTAGAGTGAAATTTAGTTGCTTTCTAGTCTTCTAGTTCAATTACCCTTTGCTGGTCTCTTGTGATTGTTGTCAAAGAATTCATAGGATGTGTTTTAGAATTATATTCCAGTCATTTCAAGCTCCTTTGCACATTTATTCTGCCTTGTTTTTTAAGTTTCTTTTTTTTGCATTGGTTATCGCTGCACTTAGACATTACCTTCGATTTAATCTCAAACATAAGATCACAATTTGTTTGATTTGCAAGTTTAGGAGAATGTGTCTTCTTTAGTTCCCAAATTCAAAAGAGTAAATTGAAAGTGATTTTCATCTTCAAGTTTGGATTTGGTTTGTTCTCTTCGAAATTTATTTTTATTCGTGCATTTTTTTAAACGATCTTGTTTTCCATTCGAAAAAAAAAAACGTGAAAATGATTCTTTTTTTCGTTTGGTTGATTTTACTTTAGTTCACTGATTACATTTGCATTTTGATATTTCAAAGTAAAATAAAAACAAAAAATTGTTATGCATCTTATTTGAAAGAGAAGAAATTTCATTTTTCAATAAGATTTCATTTTGGGGAATATTGAAAGTGAATTCAATCTTTAAAAACAATATTTCAGTAGTTTTGAACTAGTTGGGGGGCATCATTATTTGTTGCATTACTTGCACTCTTGTTTAAATTTCTTCCCTCATTAGTTTAGTATTCATTGAAATGGAAAGAATCTCTTTTATCATTTAGCTGCATTATAGGGTTCAGGTGGCATCAATATTGAGCCTTAAATTGAAACTTAACTAAAGATCAACTTTAAAACTAATCCAATTAACCTTAAGGAGCATTAGAAATTAACGAAAACATTTTATAGGCATAGGCTAGAGACGTGTTCCAATGAGATTAAACGTAGGAATTGTCGCTAACATTATATGTTATATTCCGGAGGTGAAAACCTGTCCCACGTATGGAAGTATATAGGACTATGCTCCACGTATGAAAAGTATAAGGGAATGATCTGATCCTATGGTTACACATTAGACAACACTACTATAGACGGGACTCCCATGTACCGTCGAGTATATATGGGGATACACCACTAGGTTGCAAGCCTACCATAGGTAATCGTGTTGGCCACCTTGTAGACATGTTACACCAAACATAACATTCATGGAGATTGGCTATAGTAAGTTAAGTCCTTGGTAATTTTTATATCATTTATCACCAAGTTGTATATTACAATTCATGAATACCTCGTAATCCTTTATTCCTAGCTCACCCTTTTTTATTTATTTTTTGTTTAATTTCTAAAATCAACTTCTCGCGATAACATCTTACTTGTGCAGTTCTCCAAGCTCATCTTTGCTGGTTAATTTTAAATTTTAAATTATTCAAAATTTATTCACCTTTTCTCTCTTTAATCTTGCCTTAATGGTCATCATGTTTGAATCGTCGGATTCACCTCCTTCCTCTTCTGAAGGATCTCAAGACCCTCCTCCTGAGGTCACCCAATTTCTAGTTGGACCCCTTTATGCTAAAGGCATTAAACTTGGAAATGTAAAACCTATTTCGTCGCGTCCACCACCTGACAATTTTATTTCGTAGTCATATGAGGATCCTGAGCTAGAAAGTCCCAAATCGTCTACACGGTTTACAGTCTTTCCTCCAAATCTTCTCTTTGATTCGATACTGGTCTCACCTCAACAAGCTTAGAGTCCTTTTGATGCACCCAATTTTCCCCTTGTTTCTTCTCCAGTACCATCTCGCATTAATGCTTGTTAGTTGTTTCCTCCTGAAATGGCATCTAACGGTGATGATATTCCATTCGTGAGTTCCCCTTAGAGCACTTTATAGGAAACCACTACAACTCATATTCCAGAAGAAATTTCATCCATGTTTCCTCTTGAAGGCTATCCTTACGTCACCACTCCTCAAGATGAAGGAAGTGGGATAGAAATACCCTCTAGTCAAGTTGTATCTTCACTTCTACATGGGTATCTTCACTTCTGCACAGGTATCTTCACTTCCTCTTTTGGAGCTACATCTTTATTTTCGGATCCTGTTTGGTAAACGGGCATTCCCCCATATTCTAGCCCATTCATTTTGAATATTTCTGCCATATATCAACCTATTTTTCAACCTACAATGACTATAGGTCAAATGACTGTTTGAGTAGGATATTCTGCTCCCCTATCGCTATCTACGCTTACTGCGGTTCCACCATTGAGTGGACAATATACAGTTTTGTTCGTGTCTGGGGGGAAGTCCGATACTTTTTACACACCTCCCCTTTTGAGTGGGGGGCATTTGAACTCTAGACCCATTTTTGGGGGTGCGACAGCCTAACGCTAGTCTAAGTAGAACATTGCTTTCACAGCCGGAAAACATTGTCATATGAACTGCTCCATTGAGTGTCCAACCTACTTCAGTTGCATTTGTCTATCAAAAACCTCACGTTTAGTATTCTTAGGTTCAACAACCCCATATCCAACAACTGAATGTACAATATTTGCATGTTTAGCAACCCAACATACCTCATCAATATGTTCAACAGCCGAATATTTTGTATCATTATGTTCCTCGACCAAATGTTTCACAACAATACGTCGAACAACCCCAAAATTGAGTGGGTACCATTGCGACTAACCCTTAGTTTGGTCCTTACACCCAAACTGGTATGATTATTCATTTGGGTCAACCTGGTGCTCACTACAATCATCCTAGCGTCCAATACCAACAAATTCTGTAGGGTGAGTACTAGCAACCCCAGTCAGGGCCTCACCCTGGTACTCAATATTAGCAGATCCCTGAATACCAACAACCCCAACCGGGACCCCAAGTTGGACCTCATGTTCATCAAGGATGTTATTTTTTACCCTTTTTTCAACAAGGACCACATTTTCAAACCCAGCAGGGACCTTATCAACATCCCCAACAGGGTCCCTACGTTTAGTAGTAGTTGAAACAAGGTCCTTACCAACCATGGGGAAATATGTGTATCCAGGTCAAAATACACTCTGTTGGGGGGGGAATCTATATCAACTAGGTTTGAACCCTCATATGGTTAACTTCCAATGACATTTTTCTCCTCACCATCCTCCCTTTCCATTTTTGGCATCGTTGGAACTGTTATATGTGTCTAAGCTCACAAATGACCCCATCCAACATATGTTTCATTGGCCACCAGTTCCAACCAAGATTTCGGGAGGTTTCCCAAAGTTTGAAGGTAATTCTTTCATGACGTACCACAATTTTTTCGCATGACAATTATTCCTTCACATCCAACCTTGAAACATCTCCGCATGTGAAATTTCTTCAAATTTATTCACTGTTACATAGTAATTTGTCACCCTTCTCACTTCCCATTCCTGATCTTGAAGTTCCCTGTGACAGGTCCTGTGTAGTATATCCACCTGGGAAAAATACATAAATATATCCTCTGAAGAATCAAATAAATATGCCTTGAAAGATCACTGGAGAGACTTGGGAAAAAATCTAAATTTTTGGGTCAACGTGCCTCTCTAGTGGTCTACCCATGTTGATGGCAGGTTGACAGTTCTGGCCTAGTGCTGTCGGAGCCCTTTTCCTGGGAAAACCATGTTGATACCTTTCTGGCAGTGTCTGCTCAAAATGGAGGAGAAGCTTTGACCTCTAGAAGCTCCAAGGCGACGAGTTGGTTGTTATTCGGTGGTGATAGGGTCAAACTCTCTAATTTTAGAGCTTTGATCTTATCAATGGGGGTTTATCCCTTATAAAGTGGACCCTCCTCCTCCTTTCATGGGCTCCCTACCTCTTCTCCCTTCCTATAAATTGATCCCCATCCCTCCACTACTGGTTGGTCATTATTGGACTGGGAAGATCATTCATTCCCTTTACACTCTTGTATTGCGATAAAACCTAAGCTATTCAGGAGAAGGAATGATTTAGAGCTTCGATGAAGGACTCGAACATCACCAAAGGGAGGCCTCCAACATCAAGGCTTGGGTTGTACGCTCTCTCTTTTGTATTAATTAATAAAACATCTGATGTTTTCTTTCTATATTTGTATAATCATTTGTGAAAATAGTCTAATGTTCCTTGATCTATTAGATAACTGATGTTCATGAATATTATGTATTGGATTACATTTTTTCTTGAATCTTGATCTCCTGCAGGTAATCGTACACCAATAGTAGGGAGGAACGAGCTTGAGGTATCGTGGATCAAGGCCACCATCAAAGTGTTCAAGAATAGCATTAAGAAAAGGTAATCATATCTCCTTTCTTATCTCATTTTGAATATTAGCTAAGGAAGCTTGCATTAGAAAGTCTCACAAGTTACTAGACCCACTCTAGGGATAGAGAGATTGCCTTTTTCCATAGAGGGGATTTAGCTTCACAGTAGAATTGGGGACTCCACTATGGAACTTTAGCCTCTTATCCTTCCTTTCCCAGGTTGATCTTTGATTAGTTTGACCGAACATTGATATCTAAGTCTCCTTCAATCTCTATAGGTTTCCATAAGGTTTGACAGTTAATCCAGTGTGTCAGGTCTAATTTTGGTGTGGAATTATTTTTTATTTTTACTTTTTTTTAGTGCTCAACATGTTTTCTATTCTCGTGGTAGCACTGTCAGTGTTTTTTTATACAAAACAACCACGTTGATCTTCCTTTCAGCACCCTTCTTCTCACCATAGAAGTGTTGATATCAGAGCTAGGAAAAGTTAGGGTTTCCCCTTAACTTTCTAGTGTGTCCTGACCCTTGAAGAACATTTGTCAAGTCAGAACGACCTCCTGCCTTTGTGATTAGTTGTTTTTTGTGGTTGGTTTTTCTTCTTTGACTTGATTTTGAATTAGAGTGAAATTTAGTTGCTTTCTAGTCTTCTAGTTCAATTACCCTTTGCTGGTCTCTTGTGATTGTTGTCAAAGAATTCATAGGATGTGTTTTAGAATTATATTCCAGACATTTCAAGCTCCTTTGCGCATTTATTCTGCCTTGTTTTTTAAGTTTCTTTTTGTTGCATTGGTTATCGCTGCACTTAGACATTACCTTCGATTTAATCTCACACATAAGATCACAATTTGTTTGATTTGCAAGTTTAGGAGAATGTGTCTTCTTTAGTTCCCAAATTCAAAAGAGTAAATTGAAAGTGATTTTCATCTTCAAGTTTGGATTTGGTTCTTTCCCTTCGAAAGTTATTTTTATTCGTGCATTTTTTTAAGCGATCTTGTTTTCCATTCGAAAAAAAAAACGTGAAAATGATTCTTTTTTTCGTTTGGTTTATTTTACTTTAGTTCACTGATTGCATTTGCATTTTGATATTTCAAAGTAAAATAAAAACAAAAAATTGTTATGCATCTTATTTGAAAGAGAAGAAATTTCATTTTTCAATAAGATTTCATTTTGGGGAATATTGAAAGTGAATTCAATCTTTAAAAACAATATTTCAGTAGTTTTGAACTAGTTGGGGGGCATCATTATTTGTTGCATTACTTGCACTCTTGTTTACATTTCTTCCCTCGTTAGTTTAGAATTCATTGAAATGGAAAGAATCTCTTTTATCATTTAGCTGCATTATAGGGTTCAGGTGGCATCAATATTGAGCCTTAAATTGAAACTTAACTAAAGATCAACTTTAAAACTAATCCAAATCACCTTAAGGAGCATTAGAAATTAGTGAAAACATTTTATAGGCATAGGCTAGAGACGTGTTCCAATGTCATTAAACGTAGGAGTTGTCGCTAACATTATATGTTATATTCCGGAGGTGAAAACCTGTCCCACGTATGGAAGTATATAGGACTATTCTCCACGTATGAAAATTATAAGGGAATGATCTGATTCTATGGTTACACATTAGACAACACTACTATAGACTGGACTCCCATGTATCGTCGAGTATATATGGGGATACACCACTAGGTTGCAAGCCTACCATAGGTAATCGGGTCGACCACCTTGTAGACATGTTACACCAAACATAACATTCATGGAGATTGGCTATAGTAAGTTAAGTCCTTGGTAATTTTTATATCATTTATCGCCAAGTTGTATATTACAATTCATGAATACCTCGTAATCCTTTATTCCTAGCTCACCCTTTTTTATTTATTTTTTGTTTAATTTCTAAAATCAACTTCTCGCGATAACATCTTACTTGTGCAGTTCTCCAAGCTTATATTTGCTGGTTAATTTTAAATTTTAAATTATTCAAAATTTATTCACCTTTTCTCTCTTTAATCTTGTCTTAATGGTCATCATGTTTGAATCGTCAGATTCACCTACTTCCTCTTCTGAAGGATCTCAAGACCCTCCTCCTGAGGTCACCCAATTTCTAGTTGGACCCCTTGAAGCTAAAGGCATTAAAATTGGAAGTGTACAACCTATTTCGTCACGTCCACCACCTGACAATTTTATTTCGTAGTCATATGAGGATCCTGAGCTATAAAGTCCCAAATCGTCTACACGGTTTACAGTCTTTCCTCCAAATCTTCTCTTTGATTCGATACTGGTCTCGCCTCAACAAGCTTATAGTCCTTTTGACGCACCCAATTTTCCCCTTGTTGCTTCTCTAGTACCATCTCGCATTACTGCTTGTTAGTTGTTTCCTCCTGAAATGGCATCTAACGGTGATGATATTCCATTCGTGAGTTCCCCTTAGAGCACTTTATAGGAAACCACTGCAACTCATATTCCAGAAGACATTTCATCCATGTTTCCTCTTGAAGGCTATCCTTACGTCACCACTCCTCAAGATGAAGGAAGTGGGACAGGAATACCCTCTAGTCAAGTCGTATCTTCACTTCTGCATGGGTATCTTCACTTCCTCTTTTGGAGCTACATCTTTATTTTCGGATCCTGTTTGGTAAACGAGCATTCCCCCATATTCTAGACCATTCATTTTGAATATTTCTGCCATATATCAACCTATTTTTCGACCTACAATGACTATAGGTCAAATGAATGTTTGAGTAGGATATTCTACTCCCCTATCGCTATCTACGCTTACTGTGGTTCCACCATTGAGTGGACAATATACGATTTTGTTCGTGTCTGGGGGGAAGTCCAATACTTTTTACACACCTCCCCTTTTGAGTGGGGGGCATTTGAACTCTAGACCCATTTTTGGGGGTGGGACAACCTAATGCTAGTCTAAGTAGAACATTGCTTTCACAACCGGAAAACATTGTCATATGAACTGCTCCATTGAGTTTCCAACCTACTTTAGTTGCATTTGTCTATCAAAAACCCCACGTTTAGTATTCTCAAGTTCAACAACCCCATATCCAACAACTGAATGTACAATATTTTCATGTTTAGCAACCCAACATACCTCATCAATATGTTCAACAGCCGAATATTTTGTATCATTATGTTCCTCGACCAAATGTTTCGTAACAATACGTCAAACAACCCCAAAATTGAGTGGGTACCATTGCGACTAACCCTCAGTTTGGTCCTTACACCCAAACTGGTATGATTATTCATTTGGGTCAACCTGGTGCTCACTACAATCATCCTAGCGTCCAATACCAACAAATTCTGTAGGGTGAGTACTAGCAACCCCAGTCAGGGCCTCACCCTGGTACTCAATATTAGCAGATCCCTGAGTACCAACAACGCCAACCGGGACCCCAAGTTGGACCTCATGTTCATCAAGGACGTCATTTTTTACCCTTTTTTCAACAAGGACCACATTTTCACACCCAGTAGGGACCTTATCAACATCCCCAACCGGGTCCCTACGTTTAGTAGTAGTTGAAACAAGGTCCTTACCAACCATGGGGAAATATGTGTATCCAGGTCAAAATACGCTCTATTGGGGGGAAATATATATCAACGAGGTTTGAACCCTCATATGGTTAACTTCCAATGACATTTTTCTCCTCACCATCCTCCCTTTCCATTTTTGGCATCGTTGGAACTGTTATATGTGTCTAAGCTCACAAATGACCCCATCCAACATATGTTTCATTGGCCACCAGTTCCAACCAAGATTTTGGGAGGTTTCCCAAAGTTT
Organism: Pinus albicaulis; assembly: GCA_034641835.2. NCBI lineage: Eukaryota > Viridiplantae > Streptophyta > Pinopsida > Pinales > Pinaceae > Pinus > Pinus albicaulis. The sequence goes on along the minus strand of CM076575.1, from coordinate 1,275,687,133 downwards.
GAAGGTAATTCTTTCATGACGTACCACCTATGGTGCTCTTCTAATTCTTGGGTTGATGATTCAATTTGTCTACATCTTTTCCAGCACACTCTCACAGGTGTCACAGCTAAATGGTATATTGAACTCCCTTGAGGTGTCTTATTAGATTTTAACACCTTGGCCAAGGCCTTCCATACTCACTTCCAGTTACCTGTCTGGTATGAAACTGACACCCACCTTCTCACATCATTGCAACAGTTAAATGCAACCCATATTTCGAATCATATCCACGAATGGAGGCGCAGACATCGTCTCATCAAAATCAAGATCCCCAATTAGTTGTTGACTGACTGGTTCATGAAATCTCTTGTCCCACAAATCACAAAAGATCTCGCCATGGGTGGTTGCGTGACGAAAGAGGAAGTCTTCACCCATGCTCAATATCTAGATTTGGTTTATTCCCAATCTGGAACCCTCTATGAGATCCTACCTGGCGCACCTCCACCTTCAACCAATCTGACATCATCTCAACCTCATATTGATGACATTATTGGGTTAGTGGCCCATGTTGATAGTGGTGCACCCAAGGCTTCTTCAAATTCTAAGTCCACTTCTGCCACTGCAACCTCAAAACCTTCGAATAACTAGAATAATTTTGGTAAAACATTCGAGGTAAATTTTTTCCAATCTACCACAGCAGAAAAATCCTCAAAAGGTAAGAAAAAGGGAAAAGGAAAATCCAAATCTGATAACCCTAAACATGATTCAAATAATTCATCTGTTGATGATGCTTCCAAACCCAAGCCTAAATATCCATGTTTGATACGTGATGATGACCATTACACCAAGGATTGCCCTCGGCATGCCGAAGTTTCCCATCTCTTGAATGGTGCACCTGGTAGCCCGGTTGACTTGAAAGAACCATTCCCATCCATCATACGCAAATGGTAGATCAACCCCAATAATCTGGAAGCTCCCAAGTTTTTATGGTTGGAACATAACCTATTTTCGTTGCCACGCGATTGAAATATTACCCAAACCCTTCGAAATATCCTATGGAACAGGATACCACAGATAATCCTTCCTCTCCATACCTCCAAAAGGTGTTCTTTAGAAATCGTCTTATAATCCGAACGCTTGAGCTGCTCAACAGTATAACATTTTAGAGGATTTAGCTCAGGTGCCTTCACCGATGTCAGATTAGAAGTCCCTCAGTTGTGTCCATCACAATGAAAGGCACTATTATCTGCCATTAGATGTATTCGTCCGGTGGATTCCAACCTTATAAATTTTGATCTTCAGAATTTTTTTCCTCGCCTCCCATCTCAAGTAGTGTTCCTGATTCAAGTTACCATGATGGGGAAAAACATTAATAGGATTGTTTTTTATGAAGGCGCTTCAACCTGAATCATGTATGTCGCTTATTGGAAAACCATTGGCTCTCCTCCATTGATTCAGTCCCCAAACACTTTGGAATCTTTTGACGGTAGAGGTTCTCAGCCATACGATATTCTCAAAGCCCTGCCCAATCTTGGAGGGAAATATAGTGAACCTGGAAGTGGAGGTGGTGGATGCCAACCTAAATTATAACCTCCTTCTTGGACGCAGTTGAACCCATGCAATGGTTTGCGTGGTCTCCACCCTCTTTAGTGTTCTCCGCTTTCTTCATCAAGGGAATATTGTAACCGTCTATTAGCTCACTTTCTTCTCCTCTGATTCTTCAACAGGAAACATTCCATATGTTGGGAATACTTCTACCCCCTATGAGAACGTTGGGTCTGGCCTTTTCAAGGACTCGTCCCTTATGGGAATATTTTCATTCCCACATCCTAATGTCGCCACTATCAACATGATATCATCTAGTCATGATCCATGGACTGTTCCTAGTCCTGACCATGTTGAAATATTTGGTGACGTTATGCCTCTTGGTCCTGCATAACAAATGTATTAGAGCATTATATTGACTTCTGAGGTTGTTTCCGAAACCAACGATAAATTGGTTTCATTTCTCGACACTTATACGTAGTTTCCCAGGTTTGGTTCTTTGGATTTAGATGATCCCTTGAAAGAGACATTCCCCACTGATGAGAGTATCATGGAGGTCATGTCTCTCGAGGAAACTCCATGGGATGATGGTCATCATTGTTCCTCATTTCTCCCAAGCCTTGGTGAGATCTCCACCTATCTTTAATCCTGTGTTTCATTTGAATCGACTGGCCCACTTCAGAATCTCATCTTGATTCATGAAGTGTTGTCTGAAGGAAACATGGGGAATATCTCTGCCACCATTCCCATTGAAATATTTGTCAAACTAGGGATTGTCGAGAATGTTCACATCGGTGCCTCTTTTTCTCCTGATGAGGTAAATATTTACACCGAGCTTTGTAAGGAATTTCGTGATGTCTTCACATGGTCTTACGAGTAAATGCTTGGAATATAACCTAGTATTGTCGTGCATGAAATCTCTACATATCCAGACTCGAAGCCCATTCGTTAGTGGATTTGTCTTGTGCAACCAAGAAATTGTGTTGCCATAAAAGGGGAATGTTGAAAATTCAACAAGAAAATGTGTGTCTAATTTATTTTCCCTTAAATAAATTAGACAATAAATTGTAATATTATCTCATAAGAATTTGTATTAGTTAACTACGTGAGATAGACTTAGTTATCTCAAGAATTTCAAGTTGAGGATAAATGGTGAGGCATGTAGAGTGATTCTATTATTTTGGGAGTCCAGTTGCAGTTAATGCACTAGTGTAGTGTGATTTTAATAAGTTAACTCAAAATAATTGATTTAAAATCAGTTTAACTAGTTCTAACTGAGTGATGAGCTAGGGATAGGTCAAGTGAATTAAATTATATTTAGTTCACAAGTAGTGAGCTATCAAGTAACTGATGATTTGCTATTATTAGTTGCATGTATGTCAAATCTGATGAAGACCCAGTTGAGACAAAGGTTAAAGTGAAGTAAACTATCAGTTGTATTATAAGTGAACTTCCCAGGTGCAGTTATAAATCCACAGGATACCCATGAAGGATTGTGCAGTCAAGGAAGTTTGGAATTCCTATTTAATAGGGATTTATTTTTCCTAGGGATTGTGTGAGCAAGGTAGGTTGAAGATGGGCTGAAAATGGGCTATTTTTTGGTCAAATTGTGCCTGGATCAGTGTGAGACGATTGGTAGATTGTATGAGGTTATTGTGAGCACACATACATTGTATTGTTTCATGACTCCTTGGCTTATTATACAATAGAGATAGAGGGTTTTTTAGTAGTTTCTTTCCCTAGGAAAATATTGTGTTGTGCGATTGATTTACTTCTTTCTCTTACTTGCATGTGATTGAGCAATCATGATTTATATTCCACAAATATTGTAGAAGGTTTCAGTATCTTGTTTTATTAAATTGCGTGATTGGATTGAATCCATTGGTGTAATTTCTACATGGTATCAAAGCACCAGGAATCACAATAGTGGAGAAGAAATTGAGTTTCTTTTGAACAATATTCAAATTTGCAGATACATTCTTTGAAGCTAATAGAAGATCAAGATGTATTTCAATGGCTTGAGACTTGAATATGCACTCGAGGGAAATTCAAATTATATTGCATGGAAGGATAGGATGGAGGGAGTGTTAGAGGACAACAGGTTGAAGAAATTCATAAATATTTATATTCCCAAGCCCATAGCAGCAGATGCCCAACTTCTTGATGCATGGTAGAAGAAGGTATTAAATGCGAAAAAGATATTATTAGTGGGAGTATGAGATCATATTGTCTCGAGTCTCCATGGAAAGGAAACTCCATATGCTATGTGGAAGGCCCTAACAAATATGTTTCAAAGTAGCAGTGGCCACAAAAAATTGGCAATCAAGGACAAGCTCAGGAAATCAAAATGGAGAAGGGAAACATAATCAAAAATACTTGACCAAGTTCAATCAATGTCAAGATGAGCTTGGAAGTGTTGGGATTACTGTAGTTGATGATGACATGATGATCCTATCACTTCTAGGCCTTCACAAGAGCTGGCATAGTTACCAAGACTCTGTGAATGGGAGGGAAAAGTTACCATATTGGGAGCGACTATGGTCGGATTTGGTACAATTAGAGTTTCAGTGGAATGCTAGGGATGGATCCTCATCCAAGATTTATGATGAGGAAAATTGTGCCTTGGCTGGTAAGGAAAATAAGGGGAAAGGGAAGAATTCCTATTCCAAATCTGAGACTGAAAAAGAGGGCAATAGAGACATGTCAAAGGTGAAATTTTTTCAATGTCATGATTATGAATACTATGCCACATATTGTCCACAAAAGAAGAAGAAAAAAAAGAAGGCTCTAGAAGCTACAACAGGTGAATATTTGGCCTCACAATTTGATTTGGACTTCTCTCTCATCACATGCATGGTGTCAATTGTGATGGGATATATGTGGTACTTGTATAGTGGAGAATATTTCCACATGACTAGAAAAAAATAACCCTTTAGTATCTTGGATGAGAACGATCTTCAGATGCACATTGAGATGGGTGATGAAGGGAGGTATAATGCTATCAAGATAGGTACAGTTAGTTCCATAGATATTCAGGTAAACCTTTCATATTAAAAGATGTCATGCATGTAATAGGATTGAAAAAGAATTTAGTTTCAGTTTCTATGTTGGAGGATCTTAGATGTGATGTGGTTTTCAGTGAAGGAAAGGTGTTTCTTCATCACAAAGCCACGGGATAGATAAATAATATTGGGGTCCATATGAATAACCTCTACAAACTTGATGTATATGGATGCACAACATTGAGCAGTAAAGCAGACGAGGTGGTGTATCAGGATACTAGTGAGTTATGGCACAGGAGGTTGGGTCCTGTACACCACAGTTCTTTAAGGATCATGAAACATATTTCTACATGTCCTCCAAAGGGTACACTTGTGCAGATAGACACATGCAAGGGATGTGTAGAAATTTTAATACAAATTATGTATTTCTTGTATTCTCCTGATATAACAATTATATGCCATTGTTAAATACAGAATCACTTCTACAAAAATCTTGCAGAATTTAAAACACGATCGCCAATTACAATATCAAGAAGAAAGATCAATCACACATAACATAGATGTTTTTACTGGGAAAGCATAAAGCTAAAACCCCACTATCATATATTATGTATATATCATGGATCATGAAACAATATCATACAAAACTCTAATCCAATAGCTCTTAGTACAATATACAATTGTCTCACATTGTCATACAAAAATTGGCAAGTTCCTTAGCCAATTTACTGTCTCCAAAAAGCCTACCTTAGCTGCCCAATCTCAACTGATAGCAATCCCTGAATGAATGGAATCATGCTTGCCTTGACTGTGAAATCCTCATGGGCACATCCAATGTGTGTGTGGTTGCATGAGTGCACCCACTAATGTCACAACTGATAGTCAAATTGTCCCTTTCACCTACATCTCAACTGTGTCTCCACTGGATCTGACATGCATGTAGTTAATAGTAGTAAATATTCAGTTGCGTGTGAGACCACTAATTGTGAATTATTTAATAATTAATTCACTTATCTCTCACTAGTGTATCTTCATTTACAACTAGCACAACTGAGTTTAACTCACTTAACTGAGTTAAACTACTTTACAACTTTCATAACTACACTTCTAGCTCCGTTACAACTTTGAATCAATTAGTCACAACTAATTCCACTTGCATGTCCCACCAACCAACCTCTTAACTCAAAATTCCTATAGCTAACTAATTTTCCACTTCATTTAACTATTTCCAATTGCTCATTGAGAATAGATTAATTTTTATTTTCCAACTAATATTAAGGGATAATAATAGTCGACATGCATCTATAAATAGACATGCGATCTATAAATAGGACTCTCACATACATCTATAAATAGAACATCATCTATAAACAGAATTTTCTCAAACATCTATAAATAGAACATCATCTATAAACATAATTTTATCAACCATCTATAAATAAACATAATCTATAAATACAATTTTCTCATGCATCTATAAATATACCTTCACCTAAAAATAGCATGAGGCTCCATCCTAATGTAAGTGCATAATTTTCACTAGGATATTCTTGTTGAATCTCAACACTCCCTCCCAACAAGAAATGGATTATTATTCACCTTGATCCTATCTCTATGGTATTCAAATTTGCTATTGGTGAGCACCTTCATCAGAATATCTGCATCCTAATCTTCCATAGGAATGTACTGAAGCAACATGATCTTTCGCTGCACACAATCTTTGATATGATGATACTGGATATCTATATGATTAGATCTATCATGAAAAACAAGATTAATCAAGAGTTTAATCCAACTCTGATTATCACAATTAATCATTGTCGGATCTAAATGAGAACCAAACAAACCAACCAAGATCTTTCTCATCCAGATAGCCTCACATGAAGCTTGAATCGCTGACATGTATTCCACTTCCGCTGAACTGAGTGCCACAAATATCTGTTTCCTGTTGTACCAAGAAACAATTGTAGATCCAATACTAAAGATCCCCCCTTATGTTCTCTTTCTTTCCGTTGGGCTGCCTACCCAATATGCATCTGTGAAGCCATGCAACTTCACCTCATCCTTCTGTCTATACCATAAACCATACTCAGATGTGCCCCTCAGGTATCTCAGAACATGCTTGCCCACATTCAAAAATATCTTGGTAGTCTTAACCATCACTTGACTTAGCTGGTTAACCGCATAGCATATGTACGGTCTCATGTTCACTAATACATTAGAGAACCCACTAACTGTCAATAGACAGTAGCATCCACTACCTCTCCAAATGTAGCATCCTCTTTCCTCTAGTTTCCTAGAAGAGGAGTATCCATGGGTTTGCAACCCTCCATGTGAAACTTACCCAATATCCCCCTTGCATACTTTCCTTGAGACACAAAAATTTCACCATCTCACTGCCATATTTCCAATCCAGGGAAATAATGAAAGAGGCCCACATCCTTCATCTCGAACTCCTTTAAAAGGTCCTCCTTGCATGAGTGTATCAGCTGCTCATCACTAATCAATATTAAATCATCAACATAAAGAAAATTAATTAAAATATTACCACCCACCACAATTTGGTATAGGTTTGCATCTGCTTCACATTTGGTGAAACCTAGTCAAGTGAAATAGTTGTCTATTTGAGAGTACCAAGCATAGGATTCTTGCTTCAGCCCATACAACACTCTTTTGAGTTAGCACACATGCGACTCGCTGTTGAAGATCTAAAATCCTTCAGGCTGCTCTATGTACACCTCTTCCTCAATGATCCCATTGAGAAATGCAATCTTCACATCCATCTGATCAATGCACCAGCCCATCTGCACTGAGAGAGAAAGGATGGTCCTTATGGAAGAATACCTTGTGACAGGTGCAAAGGTTTCTTCATAATCAATCCCCTAGATTTGTGAGAAGCCCTGGGCCACAAATATGGCCTTTTATTTCTCAACACTCTCATCAGCAGCTTTCTTTACCTTGTAGATCCATCTTGAACCTACCACTAATTTATCAACTGACCTTCGAACAATTTCCCAAGCACTATTTTTGAAAATGGAGTCATACTCCTCCACCATTGCATCTACCCATGTGGGCTCCTACACTGCTTCCTGAAATTAATATGGCTCAGTCACAATACATTTGCTCATGAGAACCATGTATCTAGTAAATCGGTCAGGAGACTGTCTTTTTCTGCGTTGTGAAGTAGTGGCTCCTACATTATGCGCAGCATCAAGTCTCAGCCTATCAGATTCTGTGGTACGCCATCTGCTAGTTATAATTTTTGGCTCTGCATCAGTGGACTCCTCCATTCCATGAACCTCCTCCTGTGGCTGATCCACGTCTAGAGACTCGTGTTTTGGAACCAGTAGTTCCTCCTCTACATGCAAGTCTATCTCCCTCTCAAGCGACAACTGCATGGCTTTCCCCTCATCGAATTTTATATCCTGTCGCATAACAATCATCTTATTTTTATGAAAATACACATGATAATTATGGGGTGCTTCTGTGTACCCCACAAATATCCCAACTTCAACAGTTGGCTCCAGCTTCTTCCTGGCAGTTCTTGGTCACATGCACATAAACAGATGAGCCAAAAATTTGAAAGTGAGAAACATCTAGTTTCTTACTAGTGAAAGCTTCTTAAGGTGTACTCATGCCAAGTACTCTATGAGGACAATGGCTTTGCACATAAACCACAGTGTTGCATGCTTCTGCCCACAAATGCATTAGTAGGCCCTGATCATGCAACATCGCTCGTGTTGCACCCACGATCGTTCTGTTCTTCTCTCCACAACCCCATTTTGTTGTGGGTTATGAGGCACTATGAGTTCTCTTCAAATTCCTTCTTTTCTGCAGAATTCTTTGAATTCATTAGAGATTTATTCTCCACCATTATCGCTCCTCAAAGCCTTCACTTGATTCCTCGACTCTTTCTCCACCAATGCCTTAAACTCACAGAACTTTGAGAATGTTTGATCCTTCTTCTGCATAGAAAAGATCCAGCATTTATGAGAAAAGTCATCAACAAAAATAACATAATACTTATGTTTTATTGTTGAAGCAACCGAGAATGGTCCACACACATCTGTGTGAACTCTCTCCAGGATCACGGAAGCATGGTTCTCCTTTTCATGAATGGTGGACTTTACATACTTCCCCATGGTGAAACCCTTGCACTGATCTAACTGAGAAAGCGTTCCCATTGGAAGTCTATTAGATATTTTCTGCATGACTTTCAAGATTTGCTGCATGACTTTCAAGGCTCCATGATGAATATGGCCCAATCGCTTGTGCCATAATTTTCCCTCGTCCCGACTCACCACTTTTTTTGCCTTGCCCATCATGGCAGCACAGCCGTCTACCCCCATCTTGTAGATATTTTTAACTCGAATCCCTATCCTCTTGGCTTTCCCATTGTTTTATGTCGCAGGAAATCTTTTCCATCGTTGAAAACAACGTCATAGCCTATGTCCTCCAACATTGTGACTGAGACCAAGTTTTTTTTCAAACCTGGAACATGTATAAAAAGTTTCAATTGAAATGTTTTACCTCACTCCCTCTCAAAGTTAATGGTACCAATGCCAAACGCACTGTATCATCCATCGTCGCCCATCTCTATATGCATTTGGAGATATTTCTCCTCCAAGTCACTAAAAAGCTCCTTATCTCCCGTAATGTGGAAGGAAGCACCACTATCCAAATACCATTCCGATCCCAATGCACTTGACACCATGCATGCAATCAAGGAGAAGTCAAGTTTAAAGTGTGAGGCAAGGGCCTCACCAGCTGCAGCTTCAACAACCTTCTTGTTCTTCTTCTTCTGCAGACAGTTAGTAGTGAGATGCCCATGTTCGTGACAGTGAAAACACTTCACTTTGGAAAAATCTAGCTTCTTGCCTTTAGATTTAGATTTTGAATGGAATTTCTTCCCCTTCCTTTTCCTTGCCTTCATAGCCAAATTAAAATCCTCTTCATCATCATGCTTTGATGAAGAGCCATCTATGGTGTTCCGCCTAAACTCCTCCTACACTATATCCGACCACATTTTTTCCCAATCCGGCAGTTTTTCTCGTCCGTTGATAGAGTCTTCATAACTGTGGCAACTCTTAGGAAGTCCCAAGAGAGCCAAGCTCACCAAATCATTATCAGCAACATTTATTCCCACACTCCCCACTTCATCTTGACATTGGACAAACTTCATGAGATACTTTGGAATGTTGTCGCCGTTTTCCATCTTGATCTTCCTGAGTTTATCTTTGAGTGCAAATTTCCTATGGTCATTGTTGCTTTGGAGAAGATTTGTCAAAGCCTTCCACATAGCATATGGTGTGCTTTCCCATGAAGGCTTGAGACAATGTGGTCTCTTACACCTTCCAAGAGATTCCTCCTCGCCTTTGCCACTTTATTTTGCCATGCATCAAGTAATGAAGCATCCGTCGAAGTGGGCTTAGGAACATCAATGTCGATGAATTCCTTCAAGCCATTATCTTCGAGCAGTGCCTCCATCCTATCCTTCCAGGAAATTTATTTTGAGCTTCCCTCGATTGCATACTCTAGCCGCAAGCCATTGAAAGCCATTTCGATGTTTACTCAACTGTAGCACCAAGAAAATCTTTCTGCAAATTCAAATTCTTTCCACCAACAAACTCAACTTTTTCTTCCAAATTACAATATTTTGTGCTTTGATGCCATGTAGAAATTTTAATAAAAATTATGTATTTCCTGGATTCTCCTAATCTCACAATTATATGCCACTGTTAAATACAAAATCGCTTCTACAAAAATCTTGTGGAATTTAAAACACGATCGCCAATTACAATATCAAGAAGAAAGATCAACCACACATAACACAGATATTTTTACCGAGAAATCATAAAGCTAAAAACCCCACTATCATATATTATGTATATATCATGGATCATGAAAAAATCTCATAAAAAAATCTAATCCAAGAGCTCTAAGTACAATATAAAATAGTCTCATACTTTCATACAAAATTTGGCAAGTTCCTTAGCCAATTTACTGTCTCCAAACAGCCTGCCTCCACTGTGCAATCCCAGCTGATAACAATCCCTGAATGAATGGAATCCTACTTGCCTTGACTATGCAATCCTCATGGGCACATCCAATGTGTGTGTGGTTGCATGAGTGCACCCACTAATGTCACAACTGATAGTCAAATTGTCACTTTCACCTACATCTCAACTGGGTCTCCATTGGATCTGACATGCAGGTAGTTAACAGTAGTAAATCTTCAGTTGCATGTGAGACCACTGATTGTGAATTAATTAATAATTAATTCACTGATCTCTCACTGGTGTATCTTTAGTTACAAATAGCACAACTAATTTTAACTCACTTGACTGAGTTAAACTACTTTACAACTTTCATAACTACACTTCCAACTTTGTTACAACTTCGAATCACTCAGTCTCAACTAAGTCCACTTTCATGCCCCACCAACCAACCTCTTAACTCAAAATTCCTATAGCTAACTGATTTTCCACTTCAGTTAACTATTTCCAAGTGCTCATTGAGAATTAATTATTGTTTATTGTCCAACTAATATTAAGGGATAATAATAGTCGACATGCATCTATAAATAGACATGCGACCTATAAATAGAAATCGCACATACATGTATAAATAGAACATCATCTATAAATAGAATTTTCTCAACCATCTATAAATAGACATCATATATAAATAGAATTTTCTCATGCATCTATAAATTGACCTCCACCTAAAAATAGCCTAAGGCTCCATCCTAATGTAGGTGCATAATTTTCACTAGGATCTTCTTGTTGAATCTCAACAGGATGTACCATGGGGAAGTATACAAAGGCCACCTTTCATGAAAAGGAGAATCGAGCAACAGAAATCCTTGAGATATTTCACTATGACGTGTGTGGACCATTCTCAATAGGTTCCACAACAAAGAACATGTATTATGTGATTTTTGTTGATGAGTTTTCTAGAAAGTGTTGGATCTTCTTTCTGCAGAAGAAAAATCAGACATTCTCCAAGTTTTGTGAGTTAAAATTACTGGTAGAGAAATATACAGGGACGAAGGTGAAGGCTCTAAGGAGCGAAAATGGTGGTGAGTATATCTTTAATGAATTCAAGAACTTCTACGCCAAAGAAGGAATTCGAAGAGAATTTATTGCACCTCATAACCCACAACAGAATGGGGTTGGAAAAAAAAAATAGAAAAATTGTGAGAGAAACATGAGCTATGTTACATGATCAGGGCATAGCATTGCATCTGTGGGCAGAGGCATGCAACACAATGGTATTCGTGCAGAACCGTAGTCCTCATCGGATACTTGGCATGAGTACACCAGAGAAGGATTTTTCAGGTAAGAAACCAAATGTTTCATATTTTAAAATTTTTGGCTCATCTATCTATTTCCATGTGACCAAAGATGCCACGAAGAAGCTAGAACCAAAAATAGAGGTTGGGATATTTTTTGGGTACACTGATACTCCCCAAAACTATCGGGTGGATTTTCCGTCTAACAGGATGAATGTTGTTAGGAGAGATGTTAAATTTAATGAGGAGAAACCCATGTGATTGTCCCTTAAGAGGGAGCTTGACTTGCATGCAGAAGAGTAACTCTTAGTTCCAAAGGATGAACCTCAGGATCTACAGCAACCACAAGCATAGGATCATGGAGTGGCATAAACCACTTATGCAGATCCATCCACCTGAAATGATAGGAAGTGCACTAGAGAGGCTTATAGATTGATGTTGTATGTGACAGAGAATGTAGGTGCACTTACATCACAGCGCAGGCAAAGAAGGTCCCCAAATAGGTATACTAGATGCATGGCTCTTATGAGCGAGTGTATTGTGACAGAACCATCCTCTTTTAAGGAATGCAGCACTACAAGGAAAAGACCCTCTATCGGAGGTTATAACGGAGGTTTTTAGTGTTATAAAATTGGGAAAATTTGTCAAAAACATTTGCTACAACACCAGTTTTTGGTAACGGAGGTTTTGGTGGAGCTTCTAACGGAATTTCAACACAATTAAAAAAACTGGGCAGCCAGAGGTTATTACGGATGTTTTTCTCATCGGTGCGCTACTCTGGTGTCAATGCACCAGTGCGTTTTAGAGTAAACGCACCGGTCCTACAAACCTACAAAGCACCAGGATAGAAAAAAAATAAAGGATTCCCCAGGACGTTGAGAAATGTCCCGGTGCATGTCATCCAGACAGTCTCCCTGAGGCGATCGAAGGTGCATACACTAGGTCGTAAAGGTCTAAAACCGCACCGGGCGCACTGTAGGTGATACAACGCACTGGGCCATTCTAATTGGTATTAATATTTATTCTGTGCCCATAGTTCATATTAATGCATCGGTTCATAGTATTATAGAAACTCACTGATGCGCAGTATCACACAAACACACCAATTGTTCTAATTCGTATTGGTATTTGTGCGGTGCCCATAGGTCGTAGAAATGCACTGGTGAGCAGTCTCACATAAATGCACAGGTGCGCAGTATCGCACAAACACACCAAGAGTTATAATTAGGATTGGTATTTGTGCAGCTCACATAGGCCATAGAAATGCACCGGTGTATAGTAACTGAAACACATTGGTGTTCATTTTGTATTTTTTAGAAACATCGACCTGTGACAGTGCAATTATTGTGATTTTTTAAAATTCGTTATTCATCAAAAGTCGACACATATCTTATAACAGTATTCATATCAATTAAATTTTTATTAGTACATTTGAATGCGATGTTTGGATTAGTTTTTTATATCATATCATAATTATTGTTATTTTTTTAAATTCATTATTCATCAAAAGATGACACATATCTTATAACAATATTCATATCAATTAAATTTTTATTAGTGCATTTGAATGTGATGTTTGGATTAATTTTTTATATCATATCATCATATTTCACATCTCTTAATTATAATATTTAATCATCCATATATTTAATCAATGGTGTTACATTTCACAGCGAAAATGAAGAACGCAATAGAATAAATTAAAACATATTTTATTATATATATATGAATAAGACACTCTTTGTCATAAAAAATGACAATTATTGGTATTCCTTTGTCTTTCAATTGGGACACTATGTCCATTACATTAAACAAAATGTATGATTTCATAGAAAAAATATTTCAAAAAATACTATGCCTTGCTTTGATATCCAAACATAATGATCATCATTCTTCGCTTGAACTGTTGTCACTGCTCGAGCTACTTCCATGACTTGGGTTATTTTGAGGAATTTTTTGTTCACGGTGTTGATTGTTTTCTTATTCTTCACCTTCCATATACAAACATAAAAATAAATTGTAATGAGTGTATATACATTGGTGAGAATATGAAAATTGCAATATTAAATAATATACATCAATCTAAATCGAAAAGAAATGATATACCATAGCAAAAATTGACTCATGAACTATACACATTCTTTCAAAACCAAATTTCATGCCATATTTCAAGATTTCATCTGTTGGTGCACTTCCATACTTTGTTTCCTGCAAGTTTTATAACCCATAAAAATCATATATTTAATATAAAAGATTTTTTTGTTCTATTAATTATAGACGGCTCTAAGTAAAACAAGATCGATAAATGCTTACAAATTCCACAATTAATTTTTGATATGCCAATGTATACTCACAACCCATATTTAACCCAATGTCAATCATTTCATCTGATGGCTCTTCTTTGTATGTTAGCACCTATTTGAAGACATTCAATGATGATTGTTGTAAAACAACTTAAAATATACAAAAATGAAATCTAGTTAAGTTGTTATAAGGAAGTAACAATTACTCATAAAATTAGATATCAACCCTTTTCTTCCTTGTCGTCCTATTTTATGTGCTGAATGGGTTCCATTTTCTTTTCTTTTCTGCAAGAAAATACTTGACAATTAATATTTAATGCTAAATTGTTTATTTATTGTACCTAATCGAAAAAATCAATGATTGCATATTACATTTGAATCACGTTGTTGTTGAGATGGCTCCTCTTGCGATGCAATTATGTCCATTTCTTTGACCATCTCCTTGTACACCTTTTTGGACATTCCTACTGGCATATTTCTGATATCAGCTCGTTCATATTTTGATATTTTCATACTCTTCTTTAAAATATAACATGACAATAAACTATTTAATTTTTGTATTGATATATGAAAAGTAAATATAACAAAAGTGATATTTATAAATAATATTTATAAATAATTCTACAAAAACATTTAAAGGAATATTACTTTTTCATTCCTTCTTTTTTGTTGTTGTACATTTTTTCTATTAAAAGTCTGGCATGTCTCATTGACCAATTCTCTGGAAACTCTTCTAGTAGTTTAGATAAATTTTGGTTCTTGGAATCATTGGATTTATTTTTGTATTGTAAGTGGAAAAAACGTCTACACATTCGTTCCACTAGATCCCTCAAACTTTTGTAAAAAAATTTCCCCCTTTCGTTAACCTCCAGAACCACTCCAGATGAGCTAAGGAGCGATTCATTTTCATTTGCATGTTCTTTTTCTTTTCTTTTCTTAGAACAACATTCCTTTTCTAAGTTGTTGGTCCCTGTAGAACATTAAACATATGTGAATTAATAGATTGTTTGAAACATGTTATCTAATTATTTTAAGTATATTATTAATGAAAATTAAAAAAAGGAACTCATATTGGATTGATAGTATTTTTTCATTCACCTGATTCATCTTTTTGCAATTTTTCATCAAGATTTTACGCTTTTCTGGTCCTAGATCAGAAATAGTCTTATCGAGCTTCGTCATTTTTTGGCTCTGCATGATACACAGTAAACAACAAATATTAGTTAAACTTACATATAGTTCAACTAATATCATTACGATGTTTTATACTATTTTGGCGGTGCATTTATAAGAACACAACACACCGACATCGATGCGTACAACATTAAAGGCGCACTGATTTCTTGATATTTTTTTTTACCTGAAAATTTGATGATTTATTTATAAAATATATTAATGAAATATTTTGGCTCTGCATGATACACAGTAAAATATGTTTTGATCTAAGGTCATGTCTCAATACGAACCACCAATCCCTATCCAACACACCTGGGTAAAAAAAAAACTGGTTGCAGTGTTTGGGGAAAACATAGGGCTCCTTAGATTCATCCCACATCTTTCTAGAGTTGATACATATCAGCCTACTATCATTCATTAATATATTTTATAAATAAATCATCAAATTTTCAGGTAAAAAAAAATATCAAGAAATCAGTGCGCCTTTAATGTTGTACGCACCGATGTCGGTGTGTTGTGTTCTTATAAATGAACCGCCAAAATAGTATAAAACATCGTATGGTGCTCTATGTCAACAAGCACCGGTGTGTTATATGTTAACCAGTGCACCGATTAACATAGACAAATTAATAAAAATCCTCTAGTATTAGTTTTTGTAGCATATGGTGTTGTGGAGGGGACGGCGCGGCCTATTCTTATAAATGCACCACGAAAATAGGGGACCACCGTATGGTGCTCTCTGTCAACAAGGAGACCTTGTGCTTTATATGTTAAACGATGCACCGATTAACACAGAAAATAAAAAATTGTTTTTGCCAAACAGTAAGTGTGTGGTGCACTATAATGAAATAGTGCACTGATGCCCTAATTTACATATGGTGGATGGATTATAAAAAAAAAATTGTTCTTAAATTTTTTTATCAAAGAGTACATGCGCGTTGTGCTGTGATAATATAGTGCACCGATGTGCTAGTTTATGTAGGGCACACCGATTTTAAAAACTCATTTTTTTTTAAATTCACGCAAGGGCCGACATGGATT
Organism: Pinus albicaulis; assembly: GCA_034641835.2. NCBI lineage: Eukaryota > Viridiplantae > Streptophyta > Pinopsida > Pinales > Pinaceae > Pinus > Pinus albicaulis. The sequence continues at coordinate 1,275,670,793 of CM076575.1, read as the reverse complement.
CGAATCCAACTATGCAAGTCGTCCTGTGGGTTAGATGTCATAGGCCTATATATATATCAATACAAACTGTATAAATCTAAAATGAAAAGCCCTAATTCTGAAATCACAGAAACAGGAAGAAGCAAGGGTAGAAATAAAAAGAATGAAGGGTTTAGGGTAAAATAGTTTTTTTTTTCTTTTTTTTTTTCTTTTTTTTTTTCTAAAAATGAACAGTAAATTTAAATTTTTTACTTACTACATAAAAATTAATGCATAAAATGTAAAAATAAAATAAAAAAATCAGGAGATCGTTTGAAATTCTATGCTACAGGGTTTGAATCACCAGAGGTTTGGAATTCTTATTGTCTAAATAGTTTTGTTCAAAAGTATTTCGCTGCTCCACAGTGCTCTTGTTCTCTCTTGCTCCAAGTATGTCTCGTACAAATCTCTGGCTGAAAATTTTTGCAAAAAGAGTGAAATAATGAAAAGTGTTTAGTATTTAAAGAATTATTTTATGAAATTAGATTTTCGAAAATATTTTGTCACCCATTCTTCAATTTACCACTTTTATTTCACTTTAAAAAAATAAAGTTGTTTTTTTTTTTATTTGCGGCTATTCGTCACCGGTGCATCAATTAATACCACCACACCGATGTGTTAGTTAATAACACGACACCGGTGCTCAGTAACTAAAACGCGTCGATGATGTTATCGTTACATTAGCACCAATAATAATAAGTCCAATTTTAAGGCACCAAAATTACTTTTAATTGTGTGAACCAAAATTTATTTTTGATTTTGCTCAAATGTAGGGAGAAAATATCATAATTATATCAAATAGACAATTCTTCAAAATCCAACTCGAGACGTAATATTTACTTCAGATTTTTTTTGTATTTTCATTATCTAATTGAATTTATGTTTTTTATCCATGTTAATCAGCTTAATAAAATTTATAATGTATACAAATTTGTAGGTTCATGCAGATTCATAATCGAGTTCAAATGCACAAAATATTCAAACAGCGCCAAAACGTCAGAAGCTCTTATCAGGAGCAACATATCGCAAGGCACATTTGGTAGATGAAAATGGAAAACTGCTTCACCCTGCCAATTGTAACAATATTGCATCTTCTAGCCAAAATCTTGAGACAATGATGGTAAAAATAATTGTTTGGTATATTAATTTAATTATTTCAACGTCAAACCAATTAAACATGCATCGTCAACGTTCTTACTAATTGATATCATAGATTTTGTACTAATCATGTTCAAATATATTTTTGGAAATTATTAGGATTCTAGTGATGATGAGCGACCTACCTACCATATTTTGTTGCACCCCACGACAATGTCAAATCGAGAGAAGGTTGAATTAAGAGAAGAAATTGGAGAGGAACGATACCAAGAATTCTTGAATCAACCACCAATTCAATTCCCACTACGTCGAGATTCACCAATTAGGAATGACTACAACAGTAGTAGTTCTTCACAAGCTGACAATGGAGGCAATCAAATAGAGGTTGGTATGGATAATTAATTAAGGGATACGACTGCCATGGAGACAATGTTGTTAGATGCATTCCAAAACGATGATCAGCTAGGGGATGATGCTCATATTCCTGACACCTTTTTCGAAAGCCTTAAATTTTCTTCCATCACCCCTCTCTTTGGACGTGGAGGTCAGTCAAAGTCTACCCATTTGGGGACAGCGATGCTACTGTATAAGTTGAAAGAAAAGTTTGGCTTGTCGAATGCATGTTTCTCGAAAATTTTGAGGTAAGTTACCATAAAGTCCTCCCTTATATAATTTTGAGAAATATAATCACACAATGAACATTACAAATGGTCAATTTTATGAACGTTAATAATTTTATTGGTATTAATTTACATTTAATATTATCCATGATCACCAACTACAGTTTATCCAAAGATAAGGTTCTTCTGAGTGATAATGTCTTGCTCGGTAGCTGTGAAGAGGCAAATAAATTGTTGAAAATGTTGGGTGTTGAGTGCATATCATATCATGGATGTCTAAATGATTGTATTCTATATAGAGGAGAATATGCAGACAAAGAGATATGTCCAAAATGTGGGCATGACAGGTATGATGAATCAAAAATAAGGGTAAATCATGTGGTCCTCCTTTTAAGATATTGAGGCACATGCCTATAATCCCAAGGATTCAAAGGCTCTTTCGTTGAAAATAATTACTACGTTGCAGGGATGGCATGCCTCACACTAAAGTGAGTTGGGATTTATGTGAATCCCAACATATTCAATAGCCATGAAGCATATAGAGGATACATGGCCCTAAAAATTCAAGGATGAAGTACGAAGTATATGACTTAGCATAGCCATGGATGGCGTGAACCCATATTCCCTCCAGAACACCAACTATTCTGTTTGGCCGATAGTAGTGATAAATAAAAATATCTCCCCATATTTTTCCATGAAGAATGAACTTCTTATGGTTGCTCTCATAGTCCCTATTAGAAGACAAGTGAAGAATATGGATGTCTACTTACAACCACGGGTAGATGAATTGAAGGAATTATGGGATAGGATAAATGTATACCATGTATCAAGACCCATCACAACATACAGGAGTTTTACGTTGTATGGAATATGTTACACAACACATGATTATCCAGGCTTAGGATTTTTCTCTGGTAAATTACATGTTTATTGATTTGTTTATATATGTAACAATATTCTTTCGCATATTAGTTATTTAATTCGTTGTAATTGTTTTGATCTTCATGATATTATTTAACCTGCCATGCATATAAATTTTATACAATAATCTTGCAGGTCTTGTAACAAAAGTGTATTTTGGATGTAAATGTTGTGAACCTTCTTTGAAAGCTAGATGGTCCAACGACCTATGAAAGTTAGTTTATGGTTTCTCCAGGGTATTCCTCCCAGAAGAATACCCTTACAGAAGAGCAACATCCACTTTCAATGGTAAACGAGAGAGAACCCAAAGGCCTCCAATAATGACACCATTTGAATGGCTTAGAGCATATGAGAGAGATAAGGAGAAGGATTTCATAGAAATTTTCGATTCAAATGGGGTAGTTTCTTGTCATTGGATGTTCTTCTTAGAGAGGTACATGAAGAAATTGAAAGGTTTTGTTTGACAAAGGGAAAAACCCGAGGGGTCTATGGAAGAGGGGTACATATCTTATGATTCTTTCTATTATTTGAGTGATTACATAAATAATATCGAAAATAGACCAGGTGCGGTGATTTGGGATGATGAAAGGGATGAAGACAAAAGAGAAGGGAAGTTGATCCAAACGAATGGAAAAAATCTCTTGATAAAGAGTAAGAGAATTATGATTTTCCAAATTTACAGAAAGTAAATATTCATGTTGAAATTTTATATAATGCATAGTTTTATCTCTATGTATTATATAATGTTGGTTTTATTTCATCGGCGAATGCAGAAATTGAAGCAATCAATAAATTTGTTTTTTACAATTCTGAAGTGACACTGAGAAATTATATGCACTAAGCATGCATATGTCCAATATCCACCTGATCTCACACTATTTAAATTTATACAAGATACTGAATCTATTCCACTCGTTAATCTTTTGCGGAAAAATTAATTGCACACACATGTGAAGCATAAACAAAAATATTCAATCGCACATAACACAGTTTTTAACCGGGAAAGCCTAAAGTTCAAAACCCCAACTATATATTATGTAACATGGAGATCATATGAAGATCTCATACAAACATACAAAGCTTATCACAAGCTCTCAATACAGTACAATCGTCATACACTAATCAGGCCCAATCTTGTAAATCCATGCACCGATCTATGCCACCTGCTAGCCTGCCTCCAATAGGCAATCTCTGTTGAAGAATAGTTCTGAATGAATTCTAATTACTCCATCCTTGACTGTGCAATCCTCATTGGCATCTCCAATGAGTGTGTGATGCAATAAATGCATCACTATAGTCACAACAGATAGTCTATCTTGCCCTTTCACCTATCTCTCCACTGGTCTCCACTGAAACTACCATGCATTGTAGTTAACTGCTATATTGTTCAATTAATTAATGAGTTATTATTTGTGAATTAATTAACTAATTAATTCACTCCACTCTCACTAGTGTATCAATCAGTTAGACTAGATACAACTAGCTCAACTGAGTCAAACTGAGTTAAGCTGAATACAACTCCATAACTACTTCTTCCAACTGTGTCATAACTCTGCCACTTGAGTTCTAACTAAGTCCTCCATGCATTAGCTCCAGTAATCCCTTAGGAATAGTGAAATTCCTTCTTTCAACTGATGTGCCACATCTGTGCACTGAACTGAAGTGATCCAAGAGAATAAGTTGTTGTTTAGAGTCTGATTATTATTAAGAGTTAATAATAATAGACATGCATCTATTTTTAGATTGACGATCTATAAATAGACTTCGCCCAATATTATAAAAATATAATTTCATCTATTTTTCCAACTTGATCAACCATCCACAAATAGCATCCTACAACTTCTAAAATATGATCATCATGTCTAAAAATAGACATAGTCTAAAAATAGAATTGGTCCAAAAATAGCCTGCAGGCCCACTTAGTGAAGGCGACTCTTTTCACTAAGCTCATCATCTTGTTGAATCTCAGCACTCCCTCTCAACAAGATAGGGATTATCCTTCACCCCGATCCTGCCTCTATGGTATTCGAATTTTCTCCTGGTGAGCGCCTTTCATCGGGACATTCGTATCCGATCCTCCAGGAATGTATCGGGTTAGCACATGAATATCCACAGACACAATCTCTAATATGATGATACCAGATATCAATATGTTTAGATATATCATGAAACACATTATTAATCGAGAGTTTAATGAAACTTTGATTATCACAATGTATCACTGTGGGATCTAAAGGTGAACTGAACAAACCAAACTTAATCTTCTCATCTAGATAAGGCCTCTCACATGCAAAATAAACTTGGCCATGTATTCGTCACTTGGGAACTGAAAATACGTATCTTTGTTTCCTCATATACCAAGAACCGCCATAGATCGATATCGAAAATCCCTTCCGATGCTCTTTCTTCTTCAAGTGGGCTTCCCACCCAATTTGCGATCTCAAGCCATGCAACTTCACCTCATTCGTCTATCTGTACCATAAACCATACTCAGATGTGCCCCTGAGATATCTCAGGACATGCTTGTCTGCCTTCCAAAAGAGCTTGGTAGGCTTAACCATCGCTTGTGAAAGTTGGTTCACCGCATAGCATATGTCCGGTCTTGTATTGAATAAATACATGAGCGAACCCACCAACTGTCGATAAATAGTGGCATCCACTACCTCTGCCGATGTAGCATCCTCTTTCTTCCAATTTCCTAGAAGAGGAGTGTCAATAGGCTTGTAGCCTTGCATGTGAAACTTCTCTAGTATCTCCCGGGCATACTTTCCTTGAGACACAAACATTTCACCTTCCCGCTGCCATATTTCCAATCCAAGGAAATAATGAAGGAGGCCCAAATCATTCATCTCAAACTCCTTTGCAAGATCTGCCTTGCATGAGTGTATCAACTGCTTACCACCTTTCAGTATTAAACCATCAACATAAAGTAAAATGATTAAAAGCTTACCCTCCACCACAATCTAGTACAGGTTTGCATGCACCTCACTCTTGGTGAAGCCAAGTCCAGTGAAATAGCTGTCGATCTGAGTGTACCAAGCACGGGATGCTTGTTTCAGCCCATACAACGCTCTTTTGAGTTTGCACACATGCTACTCGCTGCTGAAGATCTCAAATCCTTCAAGTTGCTCAGTGTACACCTCTTCCTCAGATCCCATTAAGGAACGTAGTCTTCACATCCATTTGATGAATGTGCCAACCCATCTGTTCTGAGAGAGAAAGGATGGTCCATATGGAAGAATACCATGCGACAGGTGCAAAGGTTTCTTCATAGTCAATCCCCTCGATCTGTGAGAAACCCAGGGCAACAAATCTTGCCTTATACTTCTCTATGCTCCCATCAGAAACTTGCTTTAGCTTTTAGATCCATCTTGATTCTATAATTGATTTTCCCACCGGCCTTGGAACAATATCCCAAGCATTGTTTTTGACAATGGAGTCATACTCCTCTACCATTGCATCTACCCATGTGGGATCCTACACTGCTTTCAAAAGAAGTTATTCTTATCACGATGGCAAAGCGGTCAGTAAGAGCCATGTATCCAAAGATATCGATCGTGGACTGGCTCTCTGTCATGACCGGTGATGGGGACACCTACATTCTCAGGGCCGCATCGTTTCAATCTCTCTACTTTGTGGCACACTTTTGCTTTGTCCGCATGTTTGGTTTGCATGAGTGAACTCCTCCACTCCATGGAATTCTCTTGTGGTTGATCCACATCTAGAGGCTCATCTTTGGGAATAAGAAGTTCCTCTTCCGCATGCAAGTGTAGCTCCCTCTCAAGCGACAACTTCATGGCTTTCACCTCATTGAATTTTCTATCCCGTCGCATAACAGTCATCTGAATGTTTGGCAAATACACACGATATTTGTGGGGTGTTTCTGTGTACCCAAAAAATATCCCAACTTCTGCAGTCAGCTCCAGCTTCTTCTTGGTGTCCTTTGTCAAATGAATGTAAATAGGTGAGCCAAAAATCTTCAAATGAGAAATATCGGGCTTCTTACCAGTAAAAGCCTCTTCAGGTGTACTCATGCCAAGTACTCTATGAGGACAACGGTTTTTCACATAAACCACAGTGTTTCATTCTTCCACCCACAAGTGCATCGGTAGGCCCTGGTCATGTAGCATCACTCGTGCAGCACCCACGATCGTTATGTTCTTTCTCTATGCGACCCTATTCTGCTGTGGTTTATGAGGAGCTATGATTTCTCTTCGAATTCCTTCTTTGCTATAGAAGTCTTTGAATTTTCCCGAGATGTATTCACCACCATTACCACTATGTAGAGCTTTCACCTGCTTCCCAAACTCCTTCTCCACCAATGCCTTGAACTCACAGAACTTTGAGAACATTTCAATCTTCTTCTTCATGAAGAAGATCCAGCATCTACGAGAATAATCATCAACAAATATCACATATTACTTGTGTTTTTCTGTTGAAGCAACCGATAATGTTCCACACATGTCTGTGTGAATTCTCTCCAGGATCATCGAAGCACAGTTATCCTTCTCATGAAAGGTGGTCTTCACAAACTTACCCATATTAGCATCCCCTAAGACCGATCTCGACCGCACAAGAGTACCCCTTGGGAAGTCTGAGAAATTTCACGCCAAAATATTAAAGCGCCATGGTGAAGATGGCCTAATTCCCTGTGCCATTAATTCAGCTCTCATCCCGCCACCACTTCATCGTTTTTCCACCATTGCAAATATACTCATCTACCTCCAAACTCAGAGATTCTTAATTCGAACCCCTATCTTCTTGGTTTGACCCATTGTTTTATGTCGAAGGAAGGCTTTTCCCTCACTGAAAACAACATCATAACCTTTGTCTTCCAGCATTGCGACCGAGACCAAGTTCCTCTTCAGACCTGGAACATGCATAACATTCTTCAACAAGAATGGATTACTAGACTCCCTCTCAAAGGTAATGATCCCAATTCCAGTCGCATTGTATCGACCATCGTCGCCCATCTCTATATGCATCTGGAGGTCCTTCTCCTCCAAGTCACTAAACAACTCTTTGTCTCCCATCATATGGAAAGACGCACCACTATCAAGATACCACATCGATCCCATACAACTTGAAACCAAGCAAGCGATCAAGGAGAAATCAAGTTAAAATTGCGAGGCTAAGGCCTCTCCAGCTGCAGATCTAGAAACCTGCTTGTTCTTCTTCTTCTGTGGATAGTTAGTGGTGAAATGTCCATGCTCGTGACAATGAAAACACTTCACTTTGGACAAGTCCTGCTTCTTGCCTTTAGCATATGATTTTTAAGAAGATTTCTTCCCCTTCCATTTCCTTGCTTTGGCAGCCAAATTAAAATTCTCTTCATCTTCATTCTTCGATGAAGATCCATCCCTGGTACCCCGCCTTATCTCCTCCTGCACAAGATACGAACAAAGTTGCTCCCATCCCGGCAATTTCTCCCGTCCATTGACAGAGTCTTCGTAGCTATGCAAAATATTCGAAAGCCCAAGGAGATCCAAGCTCACCAAGTCTTCATCATCAACAGTAACCCCCACACTTCCCAGTTCATCCTTGCAGTGGACAAACTTTGTGAGGTATTTTGGAATATTGTCACCTTTCTCCATTTTTATTTTTCTGAGCTTGTCTTTAAGCGCCAACTTCCTCTGGTCACTTATGCTTTGGAACAAGTCTGTCAAAGCCTTCCACATTAAGAATGGATTGGATTTCCCATGAAGGCTAGACACAATATGGTCCTTCACACCTTCCAACAGAATTCTCCTCGTCTTTGCAGTCTTCTTTTTCCATGCATCAAGTAATGCAGCATTGCTAGATCCCGGCTTAGGAACATCGCTATCGATGAACTCCTTCAACCAATTATCCTCCAGCACCACCTCCATCTTGTCCTTCCAGGCTATGTAATTCAAGCTCCCATCAAGGGCATACACCAATCTCAACCCGTTGAAAGACGTTTCAATGTATACTCGACACCAAGAATCTTCTCAGAAAGCAAATCTGAATTGTCCACCAACACAAATCTCTTCACAATTGCAATTCTCAATCAACAATGCTATGATACCATGTAGAAATTATATGCACTAAGCATGCATATGTCCAAGATCCACTTGATTCTAATAATTATTTAACTTTATGCAAGATACTGAATCTATTCCACTTGTTAATATTTTGCGGAAAAATTAATTGCACACACATGTGAAGTATAAAACAAAAATATTCAATCGCACATAACACAGTTTTTTACCGGGAAAGCCTGAAGCTAAAAGCCCCAACTATATATTATGTAACATGTAGATCATATGTCAATCTCATACAAACACACAAAGCTTATCACAAGCTCTCAGTACAGTACAATCGTCATACACTAATCAAGCCCAATCTTGCAAATCCATGGACCGATCTATGCCACCTGCTAGCCTACCTCCATTGCGCAATCTCTGCAGAAGAATAGCTCTAAATGAATTCAAATTACTCTATCCTTTTACTCGCATCCTCATTGGCATCTCCACTAAGTGTGATGCAATCAATGCATCACTATAGTCACAATGATAGGCTATCTTTCCCTTTCACCTATCTCTCCACCGGTCTCACGTGGATGCTACCATGTATCAGAAGCTAGCTGCTATATTTTTCTGGGCTTGATTAATGATTTATTATTTGTGAATTAATTAACTAATTAATTCACTCCACTCTCACTAGTGTATCAATCAGTTATACTAGATACAACTAGCTCAACTGAGTCTAACTGAGTTAAAATAAATACAACTCCATAACTACTTCTTCCAACTCTGTCATAACTCTGCCACTTGAGTTCTAACTGAGTCCTCCATGCAATAGCTCCAGTAAACCCTTAGGAATAGCTTAATTCCTTCTGTCAGCTACCGTGCCACATCTGTGCACTGAACTGAAGTGCTCCAAGAGAATAAGTTGCTGTTTAGAGTCCGATTATTATTAAGAGCTAATAATAATCGACATGCATCTATTTTTAGATTGACGATCTATAAATAGACTTCACCCAATATTCTAAAAATAGAATTTCATCTATTTTTCCAACTTGATCAACCATCCACAAATAGCATCCTGCAACTTCTAAAATATGATCATCATGTCTAAAAATAAACATAGTCTAAAAATATACTTGCGCCAAAAATAGCCTGTGGGCCCACTTAGTGAAGGCGACTCTTTTCACTAAGCTCATCATCTTGTTGAATCTCAACAGACACAACCATGGGTCACATTGTACGAAAAAAAGAGGATGAAATGGGATAGTGACAGGAAATAATTCATACTGTTGAATGGTATAAGTGTACGTTACCCCAATCATTTAAAATAAAATATGCCAAAACTATATATGCCCCAACAGTGGGGTTGTTGACCAAGTCAAAGAGAAATATGGTGCAACCGGTTGTTGCACGCGTACTGAAGAGGATGCACGAAACGTAGGGATTGGGTGCACCAACTCAGTAATAATATATTTAATTTATATGTACATTTGAAACTTAATAATTCACCTTTCAAATGTAATTAAATCTATATTTTATATTTTAACTGTTGGTTTATTATAATACACGTGACACTACGATTTTTAAATTTTTTTATAGGTGCATTTTTTCCCATCTATGTGGGCATATGGACACCATTTTCACACAGAAAATGTTGATGATGGACACATGACACAATACTATGGAGTGGAATTCAAGTTCGATCAATCTAGTTTATCTAGCCACCGTGATCAAAACCTAGTACGAGGGACGTTAGCTTATGTCAGAAAGATACAAGAGATCATTGAAGTGGATTTATCTTCTTTCCAATGTGTTATTTTTAGGTGCAAGTGATGGGACACATTTGCTCGGAATAATGTAAAGGAATATCGTGATAGTAGGCTGATATGTATCAACTCTAGAAAGATGTGGGATGAATCTAAGGAGCCCTATGTTTTCCCCAAACACTGCAACCAGTTTTTTTTTTTACCCAGGTGTGTTGGATAGGGATTGGTCGTTCGTATTGAGACATGACCTTAGATCAAAACATATTTTTGAGAGCAATAGTGTTATTATGCCAAGCAAGCTGGAAGATAATGAGGATGATCATGAGAACTGAGAGTGATATGGTACATGTGTTATTTCATCATTTATACTTTTTAAGATGGGTTTTTACAAAGAAGAGGACTTAATTACCTTATAAATTTTGAGACTCTTTTTTCAAAACATTATAATATGTATTTTGATTTAATTGGTAATTTGCATTGTGTTAATGTTAAAAACAATATTTCACTTCATAATTTTCAATTATGTTGATCTCAAAAACAATGGCATACTGTATAAAATTGTTTTTTTTTTGGTCTGTAAGATCATAATAAAATAATAATAATTCTAAAGTACGTGAATTTATTTGCATTGTGTTAATGTTAAAAACAATATTTGACTTGATAATTTACAATTGTGTTGATCTCAGAAACAATGACGTATTATATAAAGTTCTTTTTTTGGTATGTAAGATCATAATAAAATAATGATAATTCTAAAGTACATGAATTTATTTGCATTATTTTCTAAACTTTATTATGTTACAAATATTCATATTATTCTAGATTTATTATTTTACAATTATTTACAATTTTACAAATTTAAAAATTTTAATAAAATCATTTCACACTAATACAATAAATACAATTAAAATTTTACAAATATTTTCAATACAATTACAATTACAATTAGAATTGCAATTACAATTACAATTTTACAATTACAAATACAATTTTATAATTTTACATACAATTACAATTTTACAATTACAAATACAATTTTAGAATTTTACATACAATTACAATTACAATTATTTCACATTAACACAATTAAAATTTAACAAATATTTTACATAAAATTAGAACTAGAATTACAATTACGATTACAATTACAATTTTAGAATTTTAGATAAAATTTACAATTACAATTACAATTTACAATTTTACATATATACCATTACAATTTCAATTTTAGAATTTTACATACAATTACAATTTTACAGTTACAATTGTTTCACATTAATACAATTAAAATTTTACAAATATTTTACATACAATTACAATCACAATATTACAATTTCACATACAATTACAATATTTACAATTATAATTTTAGAAATTTACATATAATTACAATTATATCACATTAAAACAATTAAAATTTTACAAATATTTTACATACAATTACAATTACATTTTTACAACTTTACATATATACAATTACAATTAAAATTACAATTACAATAATTTCACAATAAAATAAATATTACAATTACAATTAAAAATTTACAAATATTTTAAATACAATTACAATTACAATTTTACAATTTTACATACAATTAAAATTAAAATCTCAATTACAATCACGACATAATATTTAATAAATATCATGATTTAATATTAAAAAAAAAAGCATCACTATCATGATAACCATCGTACAAACATCATATTCGAATAAAAACACATTCAAATTCACTAACATCATCTAATCATCGTGATCATGATCATCTAACAAAACACAAGCATTGTATAACATCATCACAACACAAACATCAAATATACATCTCATGTCAAATAATTGTTATCACATACACATCTATCTGCAAGCTACACATTAAATCGACATATCTAACATGACCTAATAATATACACATCATGATGATCACCAACATGTAAATTAAGTACAACTGCAACATGAACATAAAATACACGGACCATATATATATATATATATATATATATATAATGTAAAAAATATACAATTGTAATATAAATGTAAAATATCAGCTGGTGGTACATCATCAATAGTAGTACTAGTCAAGGCCTACTCAGTCAATGATGTAGCCTTGACAAGGTCAGATAGATTCTGATCATCACGTGCCTGCTGATCTGGTGGTGCCTCATGTTAATTAGGATCAACTACCGGCTGCTCATGATGACTTGACATGGATGGTCCAGCCTAATCATGATCATGAGTAGTGCTGGATGTTGCAGGCTGTTGATCATGATGACTTGATGTGGATGGTCTAGCCTACTCATGATCATGAATGCTAGATGTTGCAGGCTGAGAAGGCTGAGTCGACGTGGATGGTCCAGTCTACTCATGATCATGATTGTTGGTCGATGCTGCAGGCTGCTCATCTGCGGCACGAGGTGAATGATGATCACTCCCCTGATTATGATCATCAGATGATGCATCGCTGCTCGACTGTTGACATACTATGTCTTGACCACGCCTACATCGAAGGGCCCTCCTCAACTGTGCCACTAATTTGGTAGCTCCTACGACATGCCACATCAGGGTCAACAAGTCATGTGGCATGCCTCTACACATCTCTATCAGCCTAGCATCAGCATGTATCTCTCTCATAGTGGTTGGCCTAACTCCCCTTTCCACAAGTAGTCCACAGAGTTGGTTTCCCAACTCCATCCTAAATCTAGTGTCAGGCCTACGCCTCACACCAGCCGGTACCTGTGTAACATGAGGACCAGGTCTGTCTGCACCAGCCTGATCCTCGGCATCTGCCATCTCCTGATCATCATCAAGATCTACACCTGGATCATTTAGTGGCAGTGGCATCTCATCGCCATCAAATGACTCAATGTCTGCAAAATATATATAAGTACACAAAAATAATTAGACAAATTCATTAAACATATTAATAAAAAAAAGTTAAAGAACATGTTAGAATAAATTTAAATAAAACAATAATAATACTTCTATCATCCGACGGCTCATCATCTATGAAGAGGATGTTGGCACACCCTCACCAATCCAAACTAGCATACTAATAGGGGACCATAATGAAGGGATGCTCATCAACACTAGCTATCAACTCCATTTCATCATGTGAAATCCTCGTAGAAAACTATAACTCGCCCCTCTTAGGCATCATCTATTCCCACATATGTATCCATACATGCAGCATCGGCCTACGAGGTTGCCGAACAAAATTATGCCTTGTCTCTAGAAACCTCTCAAAAAATAAACAAAATATTTCGAAATAAAAAGGGAAGTTCACCCTCCCTTGTTCCTGAACATGGCATCTATCTAAATTTGTACACAACTACCACAAAAAAATGGCAGACCACCTCAAAAGTCGTGGCGCCTATAATAAAGAATAAACATAAAATAGAAGCATGAAACCAATGCGTTTCACGTCGCTGGTATGGTGTGCAATGGTCGAAATCAGTAGTGAGAGGCACCTCACCTCCTCTCCACCAAATGAAGCAATACATAACTGACCCTCAGAGACCTGAAAATCTGTAGGAGACAGTATATCCATGCTAATGTATCTCTATTAGTACACCAACTGACTCCATGCTGCATAGCTAATGGGGATCTCTGGGAACAAGGGAAAATCCATCCCTCTCCTTGATAGGACAGTAATGAAATATATTTCTTCCTCAGTGGGTGCGTACCACTGGTTAGGACCAACCCAGAAAGCCTATCGGTGGGCATTCCACCTGTGGTAAGCTATTACAATAACCCACCATGGGCCTTCAGGGATGTAGCCTCCTCATAGAACTTGAGGAGGCATATCTCCCTTAAGAGCGCCCGGGTGGCTACTATAATAGGGTGAGGGTACATATCTCTCTCCCTCTCTCGTGCCTCCCACAGGTGAACCACATTATAATGGCCCGCCTGTTGTTGTTGTTGTTCCCTCTCTTCTCTCCTTTGACGTTGTTGAATGACTCACATATTAAATACAATTTTTTTATTAAATGAGACACATATTTAGGAATATATATATATATATATTGGAAAAAAAAAATAGTCAGTGTGCCACAAAAAACAGGCATGCACCGGTAATGGTGTCTATGTTTTTATCACGCACCGGACGCAGTGCACCTGGAAATTTGTAGCGCACTGCAAATTATGACCTATCCTATCTCAAGTTGTGCATTGACTAAACACACTGCCAAACATCAACTAGTGGTCAACAGTGTGGTTGTTTAACCGATTGCACCATTGACTATGAACAAATTCGGGAGGGTTGCACTGATGAAACTACTCGCCCCAAGGCGGATAGTTTCGTCAGCACACTACCCTCCTAGCATCATTACATGACCAACGGTGTAGTGGTATAATGGACTGCACCATTGACTATGTACCAGTATCGAGAGGGAGGTGTGCTGATCAAACTATATGCCCTGGGGCATATATTTTAGGAAGCGCACCGCCCTCCTAACATCACTACATATTCAAGGGTGCGGTCATTTACATGACCGCACCGTTGACTATGTCCAGTTTGGGAGGGCTATGCTAATAAAAATACCCACCCCACGGCACATATTTCTGTCAATGCACCACATTCTTGCACTTCGACATGGTCAATAGTGTGGTCAGGTAACCAACCGCACCACAATTTTTTTAATTTAAAAAAAGCACTATGCATCATTTCGGTACCACCTCGGAACTGATGTGAATACTATTAGCACCAGTCGTGGTGCAGCCTATAAATTTGCAGGAAGCATTGCGAACCTGTGTGAGCCGAACGGCTTGAGTGCATCGTGCGAGAATATTTTTTTGTTTTAAATATGGTGAATTTTAATTTATTTTAGAAAAATAATCCGCTAAAAGGTTTAATTATGGAAAAACAAGTAAAATACATGTACATTTGGCTGTCGAGGAGGCATATTGGCTATAGAATTTGAAAAACTAAATTTTCCCACTGTTTTGCAAAATTCGAAATGGAGATGGTGGGCAATGGAAAGTAGTAGTGCATGAAATGGGAGCACCGATGGCAGGGTGCCTCACACAAGGTAAATTTTCACCAATGCTTGAGAGCTATGGAGCATTGAAAAGTGAAAAATGTGGATTTTTTGCAGTAATTTTTTTTTTATTTAACCATGTTTCGGTGTGCACGTTTTCGAGATGCACCGAGTGGTTTATTCCAACTGCACCAGGTTGTTTCAGTTTTGGCACGGGGTTTTAGGATGCACCAGTGTTGAATATGTGTAGTGCACCGGTGCGGTACAATAATGAGATGCACCAGGCGAGTTTGTACCGAGTGCACGATGTCCCGGTGTGCCAAATTTTAGTATGCATCGATGCTTTCTCTAGTGGAATGCACTTGTGTGGTTTAGGATGAGAAATGCACCAGAAAAAAAAAAACATCCGCAAAAACCTCCACCCACCAACCTCCTCTAGTAACCTCCACTAAAATCAAATGTCTAGGCTATTTTTATAAGGGTTTCCTCAAAAACATCTGCTAGAGGGTCTTTTCCTTGTAGTGCAGCAACCAACATGGGTTGATGCCATGGTTGAGGAGTATGACTCCATTATCAGAAACAATGCATGGGAAGTGATCCCAAGACTAGTGGGGAAGTCAGTGGTTGGATCTAGGTGGATCTACAAGGTGAAGCAAGCAGCAGATGGGAGTGTGGAGAAATAAAAGGCTATATTTGTGGCCAGAGGATTCTCATAGGTGGAGGGGATTGACTATGAGGATACTTTTGCATATATTGCAAGGTACTCATCGATTAGATCTATCCTTGTACTCTCAACGTAGATGGGGTGGAAGATACATCAAATGGATGTAAAGACAACCTTTCTTAATGGATTTATTGAGGAAGAAGTGTAAATTTAGAAGCTAGAAGGTTTTAAGACTTTTGAAAGGGAGTCACATGTGTGTAGACTCGAGAGAGCATTGTATGGGCTGAAGCAAGCACCTCGTGATTGGTACACCACAATCAACAACTATTTCACCAGGTTGGGCTTCACAAAGATTGAAGCAGATGCGAACCTATATCATATTGTGGTTGATGGTAAGATTTTTATTATTGTAATTTATGTTGATGATCTTATACTGATAGGTGATGAGTAGCTCATAACTTATTGCAAAGAGGATCTTGCAAGATAGTTTGAGATGAAGGACATGGGGCTCTTGCACTATTTCCTTAGCTTGGAAATAAGGAAAAGAGATGGGGAGATATTTGTATCTCAGGGAAAGTATGGCAAGGATATTATCAGTAAGTTCCACATGGAGGGAAGCAAACCCATGGAGACTCCTCTTGTAGGAAACTAGAGGAAGGAGGATGTTACTTCAGGTGAGGTAGAGGGTGCTATTGTTTACAGGCAGCTTGTGGGTTCACTTATGTATTTGGTGAACACACGACTAGACATATGCGACGCGGTTAACCAACTTATTAAAGTTATGGTTAAGACTACCAAACCCTTTTGGAATGCGGGGAAGCATATTTTGAGATATGTCAGGGGAACTATAGAGTATGGATTATGGTACAAATGGACAGAGGGAGTGAAGCTTCAAGGCTTCACCGAGGCAGATTTAGCAAGCAGTCCATCATACAGGAAGAGCACATCAAGGGGAATCTTCAACATAGGATCAGTAGCAGTTTCTTGGTATAGTAGGAAAAAGAGATCAGTTGCACTCAATTCAGTCGAGGTAGAGTACATGACCGCTAGTTAGGTTGCATGCGAGGTCATCTAGATGAGGAAGATACTTGTTGGTTTTTTTGGTTATCAGATGGATCTGACGGTGATACATTGTGATAACCAAAGTTGCATAAAACTCTCGGTTAATCCAGTATTCCATGACAAGTCCAAGCATATTGACATCCACTACCACCATCTCAGATATTGTTTTCATAGGCGCATTATGTTGCTATAGTACATTCCCATGGAGGATCAAGATGCAAATATCTTGACAAATACGCTTGCTAAGAGAAAATTCGAATACCACAGAGGCAGGATCAGGGTAGATGATAATCCCTTTCTTGTTGAGAGGAAGTGTTGAAAAGTCAACAAGAAAATGTGTGTCTAATTTATTTTTCCCTTAAATAAATTAGACAATAAATTGTGATCTTATCTCATAACAACTTGTATTAGTTAACTAAGTGAGATAGAATTAATTAGCTCAATAATTTCGAGTTTAGGGTAAATGGTGAGGCATGTAGAGTGATTCTATTATTTTAGGGGTCCAGTTGCAATTAATGCACTAGTGTAGTGTGAGTTTAATAATTAGTTTAACTAGTTCTAACCGAGTGATGAGCTAGTGAGAGGTCAAGTGAATTAAATTAGATTTAATTCTCAATTAGTGATCTATCAAGTAATTAATGATTTGTTAGTATTAGTTGCATGCATGATAAATCTGATGAAGACCTAGTTGAGACAAAGGTTAAATGGAATTAAAATATCATTTGTATTATTAGAGAACTTCCCAGGTGCATTTATAAAGCCGCATGATTCCCATGAAGGATTGTGCAGTCAAGGAAGGTTGGAATTCCTATTTAATAGGGATTTATTTTTCCTAGGGATTACGTGAGCAAGGCAGGCTGAAGGTGGGCTAAAAATTGGTTGTGTTGGTCCAATTGTGACTAGATCAGTGGGAGACAACTAGTAGAGTGTATGAGGTTCTTGTGAGCACACATGCATTTTATTGTTTCATGATTCCTTGGCTTATTATACAATAGAGATAGAGAGGTTTTTAGAAGTTTCTTTCCCTAGGAAAATCTTGTGTTGAGTGATTGATTTACTTCTTTCTCTTACTTGCATGTGATTGAGCGATCATGATTTATATTCCAAAAATATTGTAGAAGGATTCAATATATTTTTTTAGTACATTGCATTATCAGATTGAATTTATTTCTGTAATTTCTACAGGGAAGTCTAGAAACTTCTTAAGGCTGGTTTCATCCATCCCATACCATTGACAGATTGGGTATCCAATATTTTTCCCATTACTAAGAAACAATGGACCATCTAGGTTTGTGTTGACTAATGTGATATCAATCTAGCATGTCCTAAAGATAATTACCCCACATCGTTTATCGATTAAATCATTGATGAATGTGCTCGAAGTGAGATATTCTAGTTATAACTAGATCAACATCACTTCTGTTGATCAACATAAAACCACTTTTATCTTTCCACGGGGAACCTTTTCCTACAAGAAACTCCCTTTTGGTTTGAAAAATGTCAGTGTCACTTTCCAAAGAGCTATGTCATATGCCTTTCATGATATTAAAAACATAGTTCAACCATATCTTGACGACCTTCCAGCTCATTCCACGAAACATCGAGATCACCCCGAACATCTAAGAGAAATATTTCTTCGTTTTTGGCACTATAATATCTGGTTAAATCCTCATAAATGTGTCTTCTGTGTAGAATCATGTCACCTTTTAGGTTTTGTGGTGTCTAAAGAAGGCATTCAAATAGATCCTATTAAATTTGAGGAAATCATCAATTTTCCTCCTCCCTCTTCCATGCATCAACTGCAAAGCTTGCATGGGAAGGCCAATTTTCTCCATCAATTCATCTCAAACTACGCCAAGCTTGACAAAGAATTCACTCGCTTATTGAAAAAGGGAATCCATTTCATTTGGGATGAAATTTCCCAAAAATATTTCGATGCTTTGAAGAAAGCCCTGATCAATGCTCCTTTATTTCATCATCCCAACTATAATCACGATTATTTCCTATATTTGGCCACCGCAGAGAGCACTATCGATATGGTGTTGGTTCAGGAAGATGATGACAGATAAGAACATGTATTTTACTACTTGAGCCAAAATATCTTCGATGTTGAGACCTGCTATGCTCATGTTGAGAAACTCGCATTGGTCATTGTTTCGGTTGTTCAGTATTTTCGTCATTACATTCTCCCATGTAAAACTATAGTGATTTATGACTACAACCCCATGAATTACATTCTTACGCGTTAGTTTCTTGGGGGAAAATACTCGAAATGGATTTTTATTCTCCAAGAGTTTGACTTAAATTTTGTTGCAGCCAAATCAAAGAAATTAATTGTCTTTGTTGAGCTGATCTGCGATCTCCCCTCTACGGTTGATACCACTCCATTCAAATAATCGATTCCAGATGAATCACTCTTTCTCATCAGTACTCTTGGCTCTTGGTATGGATATCTCATTGTTTATCTCCAAACCCAAACCTTTCGACTAGAGCTATCTCACTCTGAGAGATGGCGGATTCGTCACCAGTCCCAACCCTATCACATTATTGGAGAAACTTTGTATCACACCAATGTTTATTTTGTCCTCCATCGATGTATGATGCTAGAGGAAGCTGAGAAATTTCTTAATGCCTACCACTTCGGGGCTTGTGGTGGTCACACGTTCGGTTACGCTACCACCCAGAAAATACTTCGAGAAGGATACTTTTGGCCATCTATTTTTAAGGATTTCATTCTTGCCATTCAAAAATTTCATGATTTCAAAATATATTCTGGGAAATAACGTGCCCCACCCTCACCCTTACACCCAGTTGTGACTGTTGGGCCATTTTCAAAATGGGGCATCAATTTCATGACCTATATCCCTTGCTCGGCCGGGTGGGGGGGGGTGGTTAGACTCTTGTAATTTATAGTATCACAAAGGTGACTGATTATTTCTCAGGTCTTTCATATTGAAAATAATATTCCATGGTTGTCATTTATTTTTAGAATAAGAAGGGAAATCTTGACTGTCAAGAGCTTTAAGGGAATCAATTTTCCTTTCATTTCAGTGAAGGGGGGAAGTGTTGCTGAAAAGCGTAATGGTGAGAAAACTTCTTTTCCTGCCCTCATTTCATATCATTTACCCTCTCTTACTATTAATTTTTCTAAATTCTAAATTCCAACACCCGAAATCCCATTAAAACCATTCAAATCCGAATATCTATGCTTTGGAGACTTCATTGCAGCTCCGCGCCCCACATTAGGTCGTTATATATATATATATATATATATATATATATATATATATATATATATATATATATATATATATATATATATTGTGTTACATATATGATATAAATCGCCACAAACACTCACATTTCCTTTATATCCTAAGTCTGACACTACCCCGACATTCTTTTATCTCTGACCGCACTGATACATCCCACGTCACATCCACCTTCAGACTCCTCGTATCTTTACACCATCTCCCCTCCCCCGCTCCACATCCGACGACCTTATATGCATTTCACACCCCCGTCAGTATTTGAACTTTAACCATGAGGAGGGGGGTCCAAAATGGACGGTTTCAAGTTCCAGACCCCACCCCACATGTCAACTCACATTTATTTGGCACCCCCCTTTCGTGATATCGCCTACCACCTTAGGACCCCTCAGAAATCCAACTTCAGGTTTTGCATGATGAACCTTTATCTCTTCGCAATCTGCTTATCACTAGTTTAAACTCCATCTCCTAACACAATCGTTGAATCCTTCAACTTCCCCGAAGTGTGATGGGTGACGTCGGCAGGACCTGATCGTGAATCGCAAGTCACGAGTTCTAAAGGATAAGCGTAAAGGTTTCAAGATATAATATTTGAAGTGCGATGGGCGATGTCGGTGGGTCCCAATCGCAAATCGCAAATCACAATTCTTAGAGGACAAGTGCAGAAGGTTCATGTTACAAACGCCGAAATGCAATATGGGATGGACATGATAGTTTTTAAAATGAAGGTTTGAATTTATTTGAAGTCTAGGGTTATGTGCGATTGTGCTATTTTATCAATAAACGTGAACACGAGAAGAAAATCTTAGGTATGGGACCCGACGTGAGCAGAAAAAGGCAGAATCAAGCCAGAAAAGGTATGGTGTCATTGTTGCGAACATGCCAGCTGGGTCAAGTCAGGAAAAGGTGTTTGTAAGAATCTATTATGTTATAACAGAAAGAACAGGAAAAGGCAGTAAACACAGCTAGCACAGATGTTAGACCTGCTAAATCAGCCAGTGCATCAGCAGATTTGATTATTCTGCAATCGTTTTCTGAAGAAAAAGGGCCAGATGTAAGGTTTATTTTATCATAGCCCCTTCGTAATCCCTAGAGGAAATTTCATCATTATGTAATCAATAACTAAATACTAAAGCCACTGTTATGGCCAAACTTGTCTTATCACTACCTGCATGATTCAACTTGGAAAAAATTTAGCTTGAATGTAATTAATGACTATCATTAGAACAAACCGAGGAACCGAATTAAGTTTTATTTATATATACTGCATGAATTAGGAGTAGGAAGGGAGGCCCAGAAAGGAAAAAACCATTGTAAGGTCTCATCTACTTGTAAGCACTCTCTTTTGGATGAATGAAAGATTATGCTAATTTTCAGATTCTTGT
Organism: Pinus albicaulis; assembly: GCA_034641835.2. Classification (NCBI taxonomy): domain Eukaryota; kingdom Viridiplantae; phylum Streptophyta; class Pinopsida; order Pinales; family Pinaceae; genus Pinus; species Pinus albicaulis. Next base: position 1,275,649,032 of record CM076575.1, on the reverse strand, counting down.
GTCATGTTCTATGGTGAAGTACTCCTTTTCTTGTAATTTTTCATCTCTATTTTTACATACTGTTTTATTTCCTTACTGCAGATAGAAATTTTTGTGTAGGATTTACCATGGGGTACCCTAATCAGTCTTGAAACAGTACTTTATGTTGTCCTCTGAGACCTAAATGCAAAATTCATAGATGGTCTTCTTTGGATTCACATTGAACCTTAACCTCCTCCTCCTTTCCATTTCATAAGATGTTAAGATCCATTGACATGGTTAGCTTTCCTAGTTGCACCTTGTCTTAGTTATTCATCCATTTGAATTTGTTTACACCTATTTGACTCCATAGCCCAATGGCCCTCTTTTGCCTCCTCAACCATAAAATTTCAAACAAACCCCCATGCACTAATAGCTAGCCTAAAATGACCCTATAAACAAAGCTATATCTAACAAAGAGATCCCTCTCTGAGTCTAGGAAGGCTAGGTCCTATATTCCAAAGCGGTTTGATGTTACCTCTGTAGTTTTGCTTCAGCCTCGATGTTACACCATTTTTTGGTCATCTAACCTTTCATCATTAGATGGACCCAAGTACACCATGTAAGACCAGTTTTACCCCAAGTAAAACTGCTTTCACTATGTTAATTAGGAGACCCCAAAAGGAATAATTAATTAAACCATAATTTAATTATTATTCCCAGTCATGTTTAACCCAAAAACAAAGAAATTAATGAGATAAACCCATAGTTATCTTATTATTTTCTAGGAATAATTATTTAAATAATATTCCTTGTTAAATATGACAAAATCAACCACCATTAATTAAATAAATCATTATTTATTTGATTATATCCCAACCACTTCCTTAAAAAGATAAATAAATCATTTATTTATTTATTCTTCACTAATCAAGGGATTTGACCCAAGTCAAACACCCTTTCCCTCCAACAAATAATAATAAAATATTCCATAGAGGTGGATCTAGATTTGATTAACATTATTTTAATCATGCACCGAGATCTAGAATGACCCAATATTTTGTTATAAATAGGAGGGTTTTCCCCTTCATTCTTCACCTTTTGTTGCATATTAGATCACTCTGGATCTATACACTTGGTCTCATTTCTGCCATTTTTCTCCCATTGAGCTCTACCTTCTACATTGGGTTTTTCTACATCTACAAGAGAGAGAAAGCTTAGATCTGAAGTGCTGAGGACTACAAAGAACCCATCCCATTGAGGAGATCTGGATACACCTTCTTGTTTCCTCCGAGGTGCCCTGTAATATAAAAATTCATTCAAAAATCGTGTTCTTGTCTTGTCTGTTGGATGCATGGAGAAAACTCTTTACTTTACTGCGTAATGTCTTTCCATTTATAGATCTGTTTGTTGCAGCACTTTAACTACTAATTGCAGATCTGAAGATGTTTTGCAGCCATTATTGTTGTTAGGGCTATTAGTTATGCATAGCTAAAGTGGTTCTTTTCGTACACTTCGACGAAGAATTCATACTAACAAATGGCGACTCCACACGGGTTTTAAATTACGACCGCTGTCGTTTTTCATATTCCTGCATATCCAGCTACTTCAGGCCCTAGGGCTTCTTTTTTAGCTGCTTAGTTTTTCTCTTTTCATGTCATTTTTTTTTTCACATAAAACCCTAAAAACCTAAAATTTCTAACTTCCGTGTGTTTCTGGCCCTATTGCGCAGGTAAGCGACACCAGCCGCAACTGAGACGGCAACTTTTCAAAAAATCTGCCGCCGAAACAGCCGGAACGGGGGGGTCGCACCTTTTGGCCCAAAACCTGCGACCTGGACGCACTTTTTGGCCTGTTTCCTGCGACCTCAACTTAGATCAGGTCAGAACCTGCGACCTGCCTTTTTTCCAGCATTTTTTCTGTAATTTTTCTGGGTTCTGCTGCAGCCTCTGCCAGGGTTTTCCAGCCTCCGTCTCAGCCCGCCTTGACCAAGATCTGATCTGTTTTTACTCCTCTAAGTGGGAACCCAGCCCCTTAGGGCTTTAGTACCCTCCACTTTTTGTGTAAGAGTTTCAGCTGTTTCAGCCGTCGGTTTCAGAGCTTCAGCCCCCTCTTTTTCCAGATCTGTTACCTCACTTCCAGATCCATTGAAATCAGCCTCTTTCCCTTTCAAATCACCTCTTGTCGTTTTGTTTGGACCTCTTCTAAAGGCCTCTGCCTTTCCCCCCCCCGGTTTTTTGCTGATTTCCCTTTTTCCAGCCACCTTGCCTCTGTCTCTTGGCTGTGATCTGCACCCATTGTCTGCAGCTTTATCCTCCAGATCTCTGTCCCCTTTGACCCTAGATCTGTTGAGCTTTCCTTGTGTGTGTTTCCATAGTTTTTTCCCTTTCTTTTCAGCATAGTTGTGAGAGACCCACCTTCTTGGGTTAGATAGATGCATACGTGGCTGTTATTTTTCTGTTATTTCAGCATTTTATTCTGTTCTCTATAGGTTTATTTTCAGCTACGTCACACACTTTTTCTTGGTCTCAAACAACGGAAAGGGTTTAAAAATTAAAATTAACGCACGCCACACACTGACCCTAAGTGAAGAAGCGCCTGGTTTACACCGCCTGGCAAAGACTCTAAAATCAATTGTCACTGCACCTTTTCTGCCCTTGACCTTCTTGATTTTGTCCCTTTCTGCCCTTGTCGGTTTCCTTCTTCCTGTCATCATTGCGCCCCCAAGGCGCCTTTCCCAGAGACTTCTTGGCCTTCACCCTCAGTTTCCGGTTGATCGACCTGCTCCGCACCGCCGTCGTCGAGCCAGTCCACCTTCGAGTCCACACTCCGACTCCTCTCCTGATTCATCGGGTTCCCCTTCTCCTTCCGGTTCTCCCCCTTTTACCTTCACCATGTCTGGACCAGGGCCTAACGCTAGCGGTTCTCCCGGCCCCAATGCCGGCCCTACTTCTAGCGGAACCGTCACAACCACTACTCCGGCCACCCCTGTGCTACCGTACATTGCAGGCCTCAGCCTCCCCGATTTCCATCAGTTGATTAACGACCCAATTCACCATAATACTACCTGGCCCGCTATGCCCACCAAACTACCCTCTGATATCCCTAAGTTCGAGGGCCTTAATGGCGAAGATCCAACCAATCACGTCCGATCTTTCCACATGTGGTGTTCCTCCAATTCCATTACCGATGACTCCATCCGTCTTCGTTTGTTCCAACGCACGCTTACCGGCGAAGCTTCTAAATGGTATGTCGAGCAGACCACTTCCTCCCATACCACATTCGAGACTCTTGCCCAAGCCTTTTTGTCGTACTTCCAGCTCCCTCTCCGATACGACACTGGCACGGAGCTCTTGACTTCATTTAAGCAATCCTCTTCCACACGCCTTTCTGCCCATGTTCAGGAATGGCGACGAAGACGGAGCTTATATCGAGCCCCTCCCTTTGAAGATCGGGTTTACATGGACTGGTTCCTTCGCACCCTCCCATCTCCCATCGGCAAAGATGTCGCCTCTCACTTTCCTCAATTTGAAGAAGCCGCCCTCCAAATAGCTTTAAAATATGACCTGATCTACGCTCAATCGGGTTATGTTTATACCGTTCTGCCTGACATCCCCAGGCCCGGTGGCGCTAACGCCCCGGGGGCATCTCATTCCGCCGACGGTATTGTTGAATCTCTTTCCCACCCATATGCTCACCCTCCTATGAGCCATGGTCTCCCTCAGGGAGGGGCCAGCACCTCAAGCAATCTTCCCCCTCCCGGCAACATGTATCCAGGATACGGCATGCCTCCTCCTTTTGCCCAACCTCCTGCTTACCTCAATGTCGAACAACCCAACCCTTACTTTTATCCACATCCTGGTGCGCCAGCTCCTCCAGCATATGCGTTTCCGCCTCCCTTGCCTCCTCACAACCTGCAACAGCACATACAACCCCCTCCAGGGCAAGTATTTGCACAGCAGGGTGCGATTAACCCCCCTTCTTCTCAAAGAAGGCGGCGAGGCAACCAGAACCCATCTGCCCCCGGTAACCAAGGACCCAAGTCTGGTATGGACCCTAACACTAGCAACCAGCCTCAGGGCATCCCGCCCAGGCCGGACAGGCCGCTTCGCACAAACAAGCCCTGTTCGTGTTGTGGTGTTTACGGTCACTACACTCACGATTGTCCTCTCTTACCCCAGATGCGACAGATGTGGGAGTCTCAAGCCACATTGCACGGACAACACGCCTCCCCTCACGCTCCTCCTAATGTGGCCACTACCCCGCCAGCTGTGTTCACTGATCCTTTCCCTCAACAGGGATTCGTGGCTACCCAACCCCCCGACAGCCATGCAGCCACACCCTCGTCCATTTCTGGTTCCTCTGACTACCAGATCCTTATGATGCGCTCCGATCCGTCCCCTTCCGTCGACCTTCAACTTCAAACTCGGTCTTGCCAGTACCCCAAGCCTCCTGCTCAGTCTGCTCCTGAGCCTCCATCTTCAGGTTCTACAGAGCCTCTTTCGACATCCAGTGGCCCCTTACACATCCCTCAACCCAAAGTTGAGGTTCACCCAAAGATTCCAAAGGGTCCATTACGCCGAAATGCTGCTTCCGGTCGAGCCGCCCAATCGTACAGTATAGTAGATGATTTGGCACAATCCCCTGCTGCCATTTCCACACTGGAACTCCTCCGGTCGTGCCCTTCCCAACGGAAGGCTCTACTATCTGCCGTGGGCGCTGTTGATCCTGCTGATGACCAAATGATTGTTTTCGACGCCACTCAATCGGACCACCCTCCTCTTCCTCCTTCCGTTGCTTTCCAAATCCCAGTCAAAATCCGGAACGCCACTGTATCCCGGTGTATAATTGATGAGGGGGCATCCACCTGTGTGATGTTCGCTTCGGTTTGGAAGCAACTCGGATCCCCTGAGTTGGCCCCTTCCACGATCACCCTTCGAGCGTGGGATGGTCATGCCTCCCAGCCTATTGGCCTGTTTCGTAACTGTCCCATCACCCTCGCCGGTAAGACTGTTTGCGTTGATGTCGAAGTCATTGACGCCCCTCTAGACTACAACATTCTATTGGGGCAAAGCTACACCTATGCCATGTCTGCTGTCCCATCCGCGGTCTTCCGCAAGATGTCTTTTCCACATAACGGGAAGATAGTCACCATTGACCAGCTATCGTATCATGAGCCGTCGTCTCAATCCTCCTCCGAGACGACCATCTCTTCTGTAGCCAACAAGCAAACCGTCGATTCCTTGACCAGTGTCTCCCCCGGCGTTTATAAAGATTCCACCCTGCTTGTTACTTTTCCTCACCTTCCCCCCCCTCCTATTACAGATCCCAGCTTGTCGAATATTTGCATGATGCAATCGTCTCAGGCTGCCCATAAACGGCCTGCCTCGGCTAGTCCGCACCCTCCCCCCCGCCGTCCGCAACCCGCTCCTAGCCATTCATCTCCGCCAGCTGGACCTCCTCCTTCCGGCCCTCCCCCTACAGCTAGTATCCCCGAACCTCTTTATCCTCCAGGCTCGGTCCCCCCTGGCCTTAACCATCTTGGAGCCGTACCTCCTGGTCACTACCCTGCTGGACAGATCCCCTTCTTGGCTCCCCCTCCCGGAGTATATTCTGTCCCCGTCATGGCCACCCTCTCTCTCCCTAACTTGACCTTGGGTATTTCGGTTTGGTACCTTGACCCCCCAGCCGCCACCCCCCCTGGTCACCCCAAACCTTACATGGCTTTGACACCGGTTCAACCGGTCCCCCTCGCTTCCTCCATAGCCACTGTGCCCCCAGCACCTCCACAGGACCCTTCTCCTGTTGTGACGGCTCCCAGGAAGACAGGCAAAGCCCGAAGGGGGGAAACCCATCACGATCCGGCCCCCCCAACATCCGTTACCCCCCCACGACCACCAAAGCCCACCATTCGATGCGCTTTGTGTGATGTCGTCGGTCATACCACTCACATGTGTCCTGAATTGCCCCACCTCAAGCTTCTGGTCAACGAGACATTCCCCGACTCTGATCTCCCAGAAGTACATGTCACTATCCCCGACTCCCTCCCAAAACTCAAACACTTGCACACAAACCACCCTTGTGCCTTGTGCGATTTTCACAGCCATTACACCCACCTCTGTCCCCGCCTTGACGAGTACTGTTCCTCCTTGGACTTGTACCGCCAGTTCAAGGCCGCTTCGATCGGACCAGAGGACATTCACATTCCGCCTCCCGCTGTTAAGCCAACGGAGCCCTCAGTCACCATTTTGTACCTGTCATCATCCATGATACCATTGGGGAACGTTCCATCTGAATCCTCCCCTGTTGTTTCGCTTGACCTTCCTTCAGCGGTCATCTTGGGCTCAACATCGGTAGATCCGTTATCTACTTACTCTTCGGTCACCCATTGTGACGATGCGCATGTGAACCTCTCTTCTCATGATGATGATTCAGGCCACTTCACCACGTCAGGTAGTTCTTCTTCCACTAGTCACCCCATCTTATATCACGATGATGAAATTATGGAAGAAATTCCCACCCCTGACTTCATCTATTCCCCCTTACATCGAACCCATGCGTTCACACCACATCCACCTTGTGGTCGTTACATCGAAACCCAATGTTTGGGTAAGGGGGCACCCACATTTGAGAGACCAAGAGAAGCCATTCTCCACCACTCTCCTAGTGTATCTGGTCGTGTTGACTCTAGACCCCGTATTCTTCCACATTTAGAAGAACCTCTAGAGTCCCATATCACTTCAGATCACTCTCGGGACGATACCCCTTATCGTTCCCTCATCTTACATCAGCAACCCAATCTCTTAGACATTATTATTGACCAACCTATAGCTTTTCTACGAGAGCATCAGTTCATTATCTCCAGATCCTCCTTTTGGGATAGTGACACCAGGTATGCCAATTCGGAAACTTAAAGTCCATTTGATCCCTATATGCAGTACCAAAAGAGATTGGTAACACTCCATTTCCTTTCTCAAACTGCATAACCATAACCAGAACAAATGGCACACCACATCATTAAAATGTGGTTAGATTCCCCTTTTTATAAATACATTTTGGCATGCCCACCGCATGTCACACAAACTCAAAAAATGGGGGCACCACCTGCCCCTACATACATCACTGGGGGCACCATACGCCCCCCCATACATATACTTACGACATGCCCATAGCATGGTCCAAAAACTGGGGGCACCATACGCCCCCCCATACATATACATCCGACACGCCCATAGCATGTTACAAACAAAATCCAAAAACTGGGGGCACCATATGCCCCCCCATACATTCTGGGGGGCACCATATGCCCCCTACACACATCCGAGAGGGCACCATATGCCCCTATATCTGGCCAATACACGACGAACGCCCTGATCCGCCTGGATCTCTGTCCGAAGTGTTCCCAGATCCCTCTCTCTCCGGTTGACCCGCAACTCTGCCATACCTGCACAACCACATTCTTTTTGTCAGGGTACAGATCGGGAAAACCATAACCACACACCACAACCCAACTCCCAGCCATCAAACAGCACCCAGCCCTCCTCGTCTCCCAGGTCGCAGTTTTCTGCCATTTTCTGGACCAGGTCGCACTTTTTGCCCCCAAACCTGCGTCCTGGGTCGTACTTTTTGCCCCAAAAAGTGCGACCCGGCCATAGAGATGAAGGAGGGGCTGGTTCTGGGGGTTTTGGGCCCTAAACTGCAAATGTCATCCAACAACATGCAAGAGCAAGGTTAGGCCTCGTACCTCCAACTGACAGATCTCGCTTCCAACGATCGGTTTGTCCGCTACGTTCGCCGCAAGATTTAGGGCCTTCTCTCCACATTCACCACAGCAACAATAGCAAATGAATGATTTTGGAGGGAAAACTGCCTCATTCAAGAGAACTCATGTTTCTCCTTTCGACTGCTGCAACCACACCGTAGCCCCGTTCGACGAACCGTCAGCACCGCTGGACAGATCTCACCGAGCTCTCAAATGGGTTTTAGTTAGTTTTTGGTGATTTGATACTTCACCCGGACACATTTTTTCCACGAAGGGTCACTTCACAGCTCCTTAAAATCGAATTTCCTCACTTACGACACTTGTACTTGGGGCACCATATCGCCCCCTTACTTGTCCATGTTCGTGTTGATTTTCGTCATGAGTGCCCACCTTGTACTCATGCTTCCTTGGTCCCCCATTGGGGCCTTTACTCTGTGGCAGCACTATCATGTCGCCCTTGTTTAGAGCATCCGAGTTGAGTCATCATTGCATTCATGGAGTCTATCCCGCGGCCTTTTACACCCTACTAGAGCCCTCCATTATTTTTGCTTGGTTCCTCTCTTGTGTCGCATATCATGACCTTCCGCCCCACTGTCCCCTATCCTTTCGATATTGTGCCAGTCGCTGCCATGTCATTCATGCCCTTTATGCTCTAACAAGGGAAGTCGTCCATTCGCCACTCCATCCTTCCCATTTCCACCATCATCATTAGTGTCAGTCTGTCTGTCGCTCTATTGTTCTTCTCTCGTGCCTTAGTTGAGGATCTCTCATTGCCTCACCTACGGCGGACCTCCTTCTGTCGACATCAGCACATTTATTCCCGAAGCAAGGTCTAGAGGGCGGTGTACCTTGGTTCCAGCTTCCACTCTTGTTCGGTGCCTCGGATCAGGCAGGGGGATCTCTCACTTCCCTTTGACTTGATTGCTTCTCTAGCTCCTTTCAGCATGATCGAGATTCGTATACTGGACAGTCCAGTGACCCAGCAGCAGCTCTTGATGATTCCCGGGCGTGTGTGAGATGTCTCAGCCCTCATGAGGGGGTGGCCCTGCAGGTAGCCCCCCACATGCCCGAATGACCTCTTCATTGCAGCCTTTGATGCCGCTCCAGATTTTGATGATGTTGGCCTTAGCCACTTACAGCACCTCTATGATTTGCATGTATCAGTCAGATTTTGTGAGCCCTTCCCCATTTACAGGGGGCATTTGGGTTGTATTTATCTCATGTACTCAGATGATATTGTACTAGTCCTGGCTGTTATACCAGGCACGGCATGTATGTGAGACTATTCATTGTATTTTTATCTGGCTCTTGATTATGCCAGCTGTACTCTATGGTTCGGTCCCTTGTTCACTGGACACACTATTCTTTTGTACTTTGTCACGGCAGGCATAGGTATGCCTCCCCGCCGCCTTCAGCACAGGTACCCTCTCATAACAGAGACTTGTTGCACCTGCGAGTCTCGTCTCCTCAGGGTCTAGTCCTTCAGCACACTATCTACCTCACATTTCTCTCTCTGACATCCCTTTTTGCTGTCTAGTGATTGTATTCTTACAACATACTTCGGTCATACGATTTGCTCCTGACACTCGCACGCTGGGGGGCAATCTGTTACACCATTTTTTGGTCATCTAACCTTTCATCATTAGATGGACCCAAGTACACCATGTAAGACCGGTTTTACCCCAAGTAAAACTGCTTTCACTATGTTAATTAGGAAACCCCAAAAGGAATAATTAATTAAACCATAATTTAATTATTATTCCCAGTCATGTTTAACCCGAAAACAAAGAAATTAATGAGATAAACCCATAGTTATCTTATTATTTTCTAGGAATAATTATTTAAATAATATTCCTTGTTAAATATGACCAAATCAACCACCATTAATCAAATAAATCATTATTTATTTGATTATATCCCAACCACTTCCTTAAAAAGATAAATAAATCATTTATTTATTTATTTTCACTAATCAAGGGATTTGACCCAAGTCAAACACCCTTTCCCTCCAACAAATAATAATAAAATATTCCATAGAGGTGGATCTAGATGTGATTAACATTATTTTAATCATGCACCAAGATCTAGAAGGAACCAATATTTTGTTATAAATAGGAGGGTTTCCCCCATCATTCTTCACCTTTTGTTGCATATTAGATCACTCTGGATCTATACACTTGGTCTTATTTTCTGCCATTTTGCTCCCATTGACTCTATCTTCTACATTGGGTTTTCTACATCTACAAGAGAGAGAAAGCTTAGATCTGAAGTGCTGAGGACTACAAAGAACCCATCCCATCGAGGAGATCTGGATACACCTTCTTGTTTCCTCCCAGGTGCCCTGTAATATAAAAATTCATTCAAAAATCGTGTTCTTGTCTTGTCCGTTGGATGCATGGAGCAAACTCTTTACTTTACTGCTTAATGTCTTTCCATTTATAGATCTGTTTGTTGCAGCACTTTAACTACTAATTGCAGATCTGAAGATGTTTTGCAGCCATTATTGTTGTTAGGGCTATTAGTTATGCGTAGCTAAAGTGGTTCTTTTTCGTACACTTCGACGAAGAATTCATACTAACACTCGAAATTACAGAGTGATAACATAGTGGTGACCATACAGGGGAATGAAATTTATCTTCCTCATAAATTACATCCAATTTCGGATCTGATTACTGATGGTGGATAGTGACCAAGCACAAGAAGGCTAAGTTATTCACCTAGAAACTCCATGATTCAAAGAACTGAGCTTTTGAGAATTCACCTGGCGACTCCATGATTCAAAGAACCCAGATTTTTAGCATTCACAGTGACTCCATGATTCAAAGAACCCAACATTTGAGCATTCATGGTGACTCCACAACATGCTGACCAGATTTTCTGCTGAACAAGATGACAAGGTTTGTGGAAAACCTTTTTATCTCATGAATATTTAAATGCATTCAGGAATTAGTTATCAGATTTTCAAATTGATGGAGATTTTCTAGAGGTTGTATTTCTTATTTTGAAATCAAGAAAATTTGGTCTTGAATCTAAAACATGTTTTTTGGAGGTATTTGTTGAACGATACGAAAATGGCATTGAACTTTTGAATTCTCAAATTCAGTCATATAATATCCGAGATCCTAAAGAATTCTTGGAAAATCTTCCTTCTCCAAGGCAAAATGAAAGTGTGCTACCTTTTGACTTACATATTGAGGATGATTATGCTTTCGAGTACCAAAATAAATATGTGGTTTCAAGGTTTAATATTGAGGATGCAACTGATCAACTAGTAATTGAAGGCCTAGAAGAAAATATCATACATCATGCTTTTATCGATCCTATAGCAGATTATATGGAGGTTCTTTTTAGCTCAAGTTTTCAAACATGTGTTCTCTATAAGGATCAAATACATTAGTAGTTTCCATTATCAGCAGTTGTTGTTTCATATTATAACTTTGGTTATGTGGACACATAATCAAGTTATACTTCTAATTTTCCTGACAAGCAGTCAAGTTTCCCCTTTGTTCCTGCTGCTACTTGACTGGTTGCATTGGCATTATTGTATGTTTCGGGGAAAATCACCCTAGAGGTTTGTTGGGTTTAAACCTCCACAGAGTAGGGCATGCTACTTAAGAAGGACTCACACAACCATACATGTTCATGAAAAAGTAAATAGAGTAGATTGAGGAAGTTACCCGTAGGTCCTACGGTTGAAGCAGATCCCGCGGGGTCCAAACCCCCAACAACCCCTCTTCCTTCTTAACCTGGAAGACAAGAAGAAACAAGCACAAAGAACTGGTTGTACAACATATATCTACTCTAAATGTTAGTGAAATCCGTATGAAACATTAGATAAACCATAACAAATGCTTAAATAACAATATTCTCATGTATGAAAGCAGACACTAACACGTATATTTCGGGAACAAGATGGTTCTTATGTATTATAAATAGCATGTACAGAAATAACGAGTGGAGAGATCACCTGAATCCTTCCACGATCTTCGAGTAGACGTCGTCCGGATCCGTCCCACCCTTGCCTCGCTAAGATTCCTTCTGAACTGGTGCATACGAGATGACATATAAAGAGATGAGCATCTCCAGGAAACAAGGGTTTCCTGTAATGAACTGGGAAGTGCAAGAGGCACAGGAATTCAGACTTGGATAGGGAATACCAACAGAGTATAATATCAATAATTTCTCTCTCTCCCTTAGGCCATGCACATGAGGGGCTTTTATACTCCCTCAAATTAGTTTCAACAGTTGGAAACAGTTGGCCACGTGTTGGGGTGGTTGAACTACCAGAGTAACCATCAACCCAGCTCGAAAATAGGGATTTTTTTATATATATTTTAATGATTTTAATGGCATATGCGAGAAAGTACATGTGGACTCGCGTATACACGCGCAAAAGTCTGGGCATAACCGCGTATGGGGAATTTAACACTGTTTTTTAGTGAATTTTGTCCAAGTCTGTAGGAATGGGTGCCCAAAGCCATAAAAGCAATCATGAATCATATGAAGGTGAGAAATGATGCTATAACATATGCCCCCTAATATATGAGGTCAGAAGGGGTACATGATGGCCGAAATTTATTATGCACATAGAAAGAACTTCGCAAGGACAAGAGAGGACTTCACCAGATTTCAGCCTGCCAAAAACCAATGAAAGAAAACAGAGAGTCAACTCATGCTGAGGCAGGCATACCCATGCTCAGTAAAAAATACATCATATAGAAAGTACTGAATAGATCCAACATGTATACAAGTATAACTGAACTGAAAGTACATAATGAATCATCTGAGCATGGCCCGGAAGTATAAGTCTGAATCAATGTCCAAGTATCACATATAAAAAGCTGATCAAGGATGCTGCAACTGGATGTCTGATCAAATAAGTAACTGAATCTCCAAGTACCAAATCATAAGGGGTGGAACAAATGGTACTATCACGCAACTCGGGAGCCAACATATATGATGCTGCTGTACTGAACTGCAACATATAAGGGTGGACGGCATCACTGGCAGAAGCATCACTGGCGGAAACTGAATGGACTGTCAAAAGTGAACCGAGAAATGTTGATGCACCCGAGGTCTTCACCGATCACTATGGCACAATTCTACACAATGAGAATAAATGATTTGAAGTCGACCATGTGAGAAATCGTTGGATTACCGGTCAATGATGTATACCGTTAACCAACGCGAGACAACCCACCAATAATGAAAATGAGTTTCAAGGTGCCCCAGTACAATCTAACAAGTGCGAATGAATGAGTTGAAGTCGAACACTTGAAAGAATCTACCAATCAGGAGGCAATGATGAATCCCCACTGTCGATAGCGAAGAGTCTGCCACTGATGACTACAAACCCTAAGGTACTGACAAAAAGACTCTAGACCTTATTCCCAGAGCAATGAGTCAGAGTCGATGGGAAAAGATCTGCTGGAAGGAAGGCATTAAGGCATCCCACATCAGTCCAGCGCGAGTGTAACCCGCAAGCCAAGATTTGGAAGGAATCGTACGAAGTAGAGTGATGGAACCAAAACCGAAGTACGTTTCCGACATGCACAAGATGAAGCTAGCGCACGGAAGAAACCCTCTGAACCAACCAATAATGAAAGCTGACACAGAGGCGAGAAATCCACCGATAGGGTCAAATGGAAATCAAGGTACTACACGAATCCCAAGTGTGATAATGTATGCTAACATCGAACACAGGGGAAACCACTCAGTCAAAGACCCATAATGATGATCAAATGCTGAGCACAAGGTCACCTATCAATGATGGAAATAGGGCCAGGGTGCGGCTCTAGGTTTTCTCTCAGAGCAATGTGTCGTAGTCGATAAGAGACAAACCCGCCAGCAAGAAGTCAATGGGGACCTTCTCAAACCAACACGAGCAGAAGACCAAAACATCTGATGTGATAGAACAAGATACTGACAAGACCGGGAAGGCCGACTGAATAATGAGTCAAGAGACACCGCAGAATGGCCGACTCTGGCTAGACTTCCCTTGAACAAAATCACGACTCTGATGACCATGGCCGTAAAAAGTGACACTGTATAAGTCTGTTATGCAGGAGGTAGAACAAACTCTCCATATGATTGGAAGAGATAACCAACCAGGGGAGGAATGACAAGTGAAACAAGGTAAAGGCTGAACCTAGGTCAAAACTAAAACCATCCCAAATGTAGGAAATATATATAAGTATATGTGCTTTGTTCAAGGGTGACAAACTGACTCTGTACTGCCATCAAAACAATGAAGATACATCCCGTTCCCGCTCTTTTTGTTATATTTGATTTTTTTTGTCTTTTTCATATAATAAGCCTGAAAAAGAATAAAAGAATGCTATGGTACAATGGATAGAACGAGTATCAAAAAATCAGATGCACTAGTTCCTGGGATTGGAACAATCCTATGCTCAATGCAAGGTGGCAGAAACTGGTAAGCAATACTCAAGGGAACGTTCCATCCATGGGTAAAAGGGTGTCAAGTTGCGATAGCTAAGTGCATGCAATGGTTAACTTGTACAAATAGTCAAGGTCAAAAGTTGGCTTAAACACTGAGTCCAAATGAAGCCGGCTAAAAACTAGGATAAACAAGTAGCCAATATGCAATGCAGTAATACAACTTAACGACACCAGGGGGCCTCTAGGGTAAAAGCCAGAAAAATGATAGTGAGGAAGGAGAATAATGAAGCTTCAACACATAAGTCATGGCGGGACTAAAGAGGACTCCCAAGCCTACATAAAACGCAGCATGGGCAACAAGTGATAGCGAGGAACTAACTAGGAAGCCCATGGAAAGGAAGGCTCTACCATCAAGTCATGATTAAATAATCGGCGAGTGAAATGGGTGTAATAGTCATGACCTGATGGGATCGACCCTATGGCAAGTGATCAGTATGGAGGCTAGTATGCAAGATGTAGCGGAAAGTGATTTCCCTAACCTATATGCCAGTGAAGATCATATACCTGCCGTGACGAGTCAGTAATCATGGATCAAAAAATCGGGAAAAATCTCAAATTCGTCAAAATGTACCTGAAAACATACCAAACTGGGCACTTCCAAGCATCCGGGTTATGCAACTTAAGATAGATCGAAAAAATAAGCATAACAAATTTTTGCGAAAATTTTCAACTTTTTAGGCATAAATAGACAAATTACCTCATATTTGGTTCATTATTACATTGCTGATTTGGAAAAAAGTGCTCTGGAGCAAAAAACTTCTTTCGTCAAATCAGGAACAACCGACCGTCGAATCGCACCGAATTTGTCAGGTAAGCTCCTCAATCATCCTTGCAAATCATTTTGTCCGTTTATAAATTAAAATTTAGTGATTTTCACCACAGAAACCCTTTCTAAAAAACACGGGTTTGCGCATACGCGGGTTGGTAATAGGAAAGTTGCGTATACATGCGACTGTGCATAAAGAAAGCCACGTATGCGCAGGCCCAAATGAAAAATGCGTGGCTAATGAAGGATTTTTTGAATTTTGATAGGATGACAATCTCATGGAGAGAGCGTGAACATAGTGCAATTGATCAAGAGGTCATGCAAGATCGAGCATCGCAAAATGTTCTTCGGAATTGTGGATTGCTCAAATTTTTCAAAATGCCAAATATGAAAAGAAATGTTCGGTTGCTAGAAATGCTCGTCAATTACTAGGAACCGGAAGAGGACTGCTTTATGATAGATCAGATGCCAGTACGCATTGAAGTGGAAGACATATACTTTATCACTGGACTCTCCCGGAGGGGGGATGTTATGAATATTTTATTAATTATTAGTTAGTTATAGTTATATTAGGTTTTATTAACTGAAAGGGCATGATCAAAGATCATGCCTCTTCACCAAGGGACACCTTGAGGCTATATTAAGCCCAGGCGATCCCTCATTGTAATCATCTCATCTTTTCATCATTAATAATATATATTTATCAGTTTTACCAGAGTTTTTACACTCCATTGGTATCGGAGCCATCGCTCTTTTGGGATCTGTGTGATCACCCCGGAATTACAGAATTCCAGAACTACAAATTTCAGAATTGCAGATTTTTTAAATCAGATTTTTCAAGATCGTGTACTGAAGAAAACCGAGGAGGACTTGATATCTCTGTTTTTTGGGCAAATTCTATTAAATTTTTTTAGGACAGTCATCTTGTAAGAACTCGAAGCATTGGTATCAAAGAACTTATCCGCTGCCAGTTGTATCGATTCACCCTTCCGCCTGTGCCCCCACTCCCCACGTCAACACGTCCGCCCTACAATTCTGTTCGGCCGGCAGATAAAGTATACAGCGTTAAAAAAAAATCGATTGGGTTAAAATAACTTCGACCACCTGTTGCTGACACCCATCCACCTGGCACAGACTCCGATCAAATTGAATATTCGACCTGTTTAAAAAAAAACAGTGACAAATTCGATCTGTTTAAAAAAAATTAGTCATCGTTTTGTTTAAAAAAATTCGAATTGAACAAGTCAACGAGTTGTGGACGGCTGCATAAATTTTGGACGGCTGTGGTTTAAATTTGGACGGGTATAATTCTGCAAATCGGGAATAAAGCCGGCCTCTGCCCACTAAACACGCTCGGTCAACAAAGCAAAAAAAAAAAAACACGTTTTTCTTATTCTGCCCGTATAATATACACCACAGTTTCAAACAGCAGCAAATAAACACGCGTGGCATCATTCACGGGCAGCAAATATATTAATCGATTTGTTAAACTATCAAACGGTGCATCGATACATTAAAAGAAAAATCGATTTGTTAAAAATATAATCGATCTGTTGTGAACGGACGGGGTTGGCCACGGTGCTGTTTTGTTTTTAACCGGACGGGAATATTGGACGGGTATAGTTTATTAAACTGAAGGTGTGTTATAAATCAATCGATTGGTTTTTTTTAAACGGTGTGTTAAATCGGAACGACATTTTTTTTTAATTATATAAAATATATATTATATAGTTAAATTAATAATTATATATATATATATATATATATATATAACAATTATATAATTAAATTATATATATTATATAATTTTTAATTAAAAATTATATATATATAATAATTATATAGTTTTAAAAAAAAAATTATTATTAATTAATTAATTCAAAAAAAATTTAATTAATTAATTAAATATATTAATTAATTAATTTTAAAAGAAAAAAGAGGAGAAACTGGCAGAAAGATATTCCCCACCACATACACGCTCGATGTCTTCGTCAATGTCGATGGCGGAATTTCAGAAGAAATTGGGAGATCTTGAGAAGAAAATCACTAACAATTCCGAAGAATTCGGAAAAAGATTAGTCAATCTGGAAGGTATAGTTTCAGGGCACTCCAACGACATAAAAAAAATCTATGATACAACAAATCGCATAGAAAGACAAATGTGGCTAAATCATCACGAGACCACAGAAACAATGAAAGAACTTTTCAACAAACTAAATGATAAAATAGATAAGTTGGGTTAGACACAATCCCCAACATCTCCTAACAGGGAACCAAATCAACAAAACAGTACCGCAGATTCAGGGAACTCGGACGAGCATCAGGAAAAAACCGATTCCCCACATCATCAAGAAGATAGTAATGCAGATTTTCAAAACAAGCAGCTCTGGAATGCATTCGCCAATCAATATCCCCTTCTTGTTCCACCATTAGCATATCAGCGCAAAGCCAAGATTGACCTACCCAAATTTGATGGTAATGAAAAGAATAGTGTTGCGTGGCTTAATAAAGCAGAAGAATATTTTGAAATTTATGACATTACTAGTGATGATGAAAAAATTAAACATGCTTCCATGAAAATGGAAGGAGAAGCATATAATTGGTATATGTGGTGGAAAAAGACGACGCTCGCTATCAGTTGGAAGAAATTTAAAGATGCATTCTTCAAAAGGTTTCAAGGCATAAAAGAAGAAAAATTATTTTCAACGTTTATCAAATTACGCCAAAAAGGAGATGTGGATGAGTACACGCGAGAATGGGAGACTTTGGCAACACGAGTACCCGGATTGTCGGAATCTCGTCTAATCCAGTCTTACATCTCGGGACTTAAAATCCACATTCAAGAAGAACTAGAACTACATGAAATCACGTCTGTAGAAGTAGCAAGGCAAAAAGCAAAAGCTGCTGAAAAGAAATTGGAAAGATTATCAAAACCAGAAAAAGTATATTCGAGACGACGGTTTCCTCAATCTGAAAATGTGGTTGACACAACATATGTCCCTGTCCATCCTCGTGAAGACGAAAAATCTAGTCTAGAAAAACAAAGAATACGAGAAGGCAAGTGCAAACGTTGCGGTGAACACTGGGACCCTAAGCACAGATGTGCTAATGAAAAAGCAAAGAATCTATACAGTTGTGAAGCAACTAACGACACTAACAGTACTGATTCGTGTATAGAAGGATTAGAAGACAATTTAGAGTTCTCTCCAGAAGTAGAGGGCGAAACTATTCCGCAAGTGTCCTTATCAGCTATGACAGGCATATTACAACCTCAAACCCTAAGGTTAAGAGGACATATTAAGAAAAACAATGTAATGGTTCTAATAGACACAGGCAGCACGCACAATTTTCTAGATTCATCCATGGCCAAAAGACTCAACCTTTTTAATTTTCCCATGCCTAATATGAAGGTAATGGTGGCCGATGGTAAGAAGATTGAACAAGTAGGAAAATGCCATAAAGTCAAATTGTAGATTAAAGACTTTCATTTAGAATCTCCGTTCTACACTGTTCCATTACGAGGAGTAGATGTGGTCTTGGGAATTCAATGGCTACGAACTCTAGGTACTTATTCTGCCAACCATCAGAAGCAGTTTATAAGTTTTAAGTGGAAAGGGCAGAAATACAAGTTGTATGGATTCCAAGCCCCAGGAAATCAAGTCGTATCTACAGTACAATGTCAGCAGTTAGAAATGTTGTCTTCAAAAGGGAGCCATGAAGAGTCTCCAGGAATCAAGACAAGATCCGACCCTGTCGATATCAGATATTTTCACTATCCAGATCAACAACAGACTGAACTCGAGAATATGCTCCGTGACTTTTTTAAAATATGGGAAGCACGAGCTCGCCGCTCGCGGAAACCAGACATTCGTCAACATTTTCCATCATTACGTATGCTTTGAGGACAAAGCATCTTAAGAGAGGGGCAATGTTATGAATATTTTATTAATTATTAGTTAGTTATAGTTATATTAGGTTTTATTAACTGAAAGGGCATGATCAAAGATCATGCCTCTTCACCAAGGGACACCTTGAGGCTATATTAAGCCCAGGCGATCCCTCATTGTAATCATCTCATCTTTTCATCATTAATAATATATATTTATCAGTTTTACCAGAGTTTTTACACTCCAGGGGAACCAGTAGACTTGCATGGGAAGCCCCTGGGAGGGCTAACCGTGGAAGATTATGTCCACGTGTATTGCGTAGAGGGTTCCAAGAAAGTTGGAACTCAGATTGCGATTAAATATTTAAGGGATTTGCACATGAAAATCCTCCTTTTCACCATTGGCAGAGTGGTAGGATCTGCCTCCCTACATCAGGCATCCAGGACACAAATGAGCATAGTAGTGGAATGCTTGACTCATGTGTATGATTGGTGCACAACCCTATTACTGAACATGAAGAAATAGTTGACCTCAATCCGCCAAGAAAAGACCAAACACTTTGGATACTGTACTATTTTGATGACATTCTTCTTTGAGAAGATACCAGCATTGAGACCCAAAGTTATCTCTACCATCAGTAGCCCGAGAGACCCAAGAATTGCTCGTTGGGCGGACATGATGAAGAGATTAGGGGGAAGTGAAGTTCCCCGGACCACTTGGGATGATGAGTTCTTCCTTTGGTGGGGAGAACAAATCATCGCTGTGGACAACTATCCCTATGCCGGGATGGACTTTCGTGGAGATACAGATCTTGTTCTTCCACCAGGCACAACATGGGGCACAGTCGGTAAGTTTGCAAAATTTTTTGACTTATATAATTTTTTTTTGGATTTTTTCAAATATGTATGAAAAAATAAAAATAAACATGTTTTTGATTGGATTCATAATGATTGACAATGTAAAAATGATCATGATACAGATATTGGACCAGTTCGACCTGAGGGTTTCCCGCGCCACAAGTGTCGCAGGGGCGAAGCAGATACAGTGGATTCAGACAGGACCCTCCAGGCTGTGCAGAGGAACTTGGAGGGGTTAACCCGCCAAATACCTATGGCTGTCATGGAAGATCTGTCAGAAGCCATCCAGAGACGGGTGGTAGGAGTGCCCCGAGACTGGGTACGGTTATTCCACCGAGCTGCCACCGCGATTATGTTCTATAGGAACATGACTTCTGGGCAGGGACCTCAGGAGTAGATAGATGTTATGTATTATATGACTTTATATTCTTTTTTGAGACTGAACATGATCGGGCATAAGCCCAAGTTTTGTATGACGCTATGGATCCAAATTTTGTAAATTTTTTGAACACTCTGATGATATATATACAATGATATTTGATGTGATGTGATAAATGTATCAAATGTATGATGTTTTTGATGATTAAATTTTATTGTACGGAATGATTAATATGCCAATCCAGTGCCTGATTAGCTAATGAGTCTGCCAACCAATTGTCAGCTCGAGGAATATGAATGAAAGTTAAAAATTGAAATGATCTTTGTAAAAAATGTACCCTCAAGAACAAGCGTAATAAAAATGGGTCACGAACCCGATAAGTATTGTTCAACTGCAACACCACCAGCTGAGAGTCCAAGAAAACTACAAACGAATCAACACCCAAAGATATTGCCTCCGAGAGTAGATAAACAAATGCAGTGTATTATGTTATATTATTGGAAGCAGGACCAATGCAGACCCCTCTTGATACTAACAGCTTACCGGAAGGATAATGAAGCACCCAAGCCGCGGAAGCTAAGTTCCGAGTGTGTCTACTAGCACCATCGGCGAAACCAAAATGACTCATGACATCCAACACAACCTACCAAAGCAGATCAAAAACATCACCAACTCATCAAAGATAGAAAATCAACCAGATATGTACAAAACAAAAATACTATATACAAAAGCAACATGCCAGGCCAAAGCCTAGGCATAATACTTCTTCAAATAGAGCCCATTTCGGGGCTCCGGTAATTCGTTCCCTTCAAAATCAACCAAGGTATACGCTCCTTTCTTAAGGAATTTTTAAACGATGAAGGGGCCATACCACATAGACTTAAACTTTCCTGCCCCCAGGGCGTCTTTTTCTTGGGCATAGACCAAAACAAGGTCACCTTCCGAAAAAACCCTGGGTTTGACCACCTTATCGTACTGAAATTTAACTCGGTTTTTATGCGCTTCATTCATCGTGGCGGCATCCCGACGCTGCTCATCGAGATGTTCTAGATGAAGGAGTCATTCTTCAAGAATAGAAGTGTCAGGAAGAAGTTCAACAGCTAACTTATGAGAAGGAATCTCGCATTCAATAGGAAATACGGATTCCACCCCGTTGCACTAGCTGAAACGGAGTAAAGCCAGTTGCAGTTTTCACTGACGTCCTATATGCCCAAAGTGCAGGATATAGCATAATATGCCAGTTGGATCTAGCTTTATCAATTGTTCTTTGAAGAATTGTCTTCAAGGATTTATTCACGACTTACACTTGCCCATTGGCTTGAGGATAATACGGAGATGAATGCTCCTGCCGGAAACCCAATTTGAGAGCCAACTCAACCATCATACTATTCTGAAAATGATTGCCATGATCAGTGACAATCTCTCTAGGAATACCAAAACGAGCGATAACCTGGTTGAAAAGGAAAAGAGCTGCAGTCTCACCATCATTACCAAAAGTAGGCATAGCCTCGACCCACTTCGTAAAGTAGTCTAATGCTACAATAATGTACTTGTGACCTTTAGCCGAAGGCGGGTTACAAGTAGTATATCCCGCTTACTTTGTAAAAAGGGACAGCTGATGGCTTGGAAAAGCGGAGCTGGATGAAGCGCGCATTTTTCGAGTATAGACTTGACACGGATGACACTTTTTGACCGTTGTGATAGTACCCTTGAGAAATCGGGCCAAAAGTACCCGGCCTGTCTAGATTTTTGTTCTGTAGCAAGCCCAAATAAATGAACCTATAGCTTAACGTAGAATCATTCAGGACAGCCTCAGCTTCTTCGAGAGTTAAGCAGCATCTTAGGATTTAATCAACCCCTCGATGGTATAAAGCATCACCAATAATCAAATAATTATTGGCCAAGTGACGCAACTTACGACGCTCATCTTTGGAAAAAGTAGAGGGAAACTTCGCAGTCTAGAAATACACAATTATATCTCCGTACCAAGGATCCTGTAAGAAACAAATGTTCATCCAGAAAGGATTCATCATAGATCATCTCTTCCCCACAGGGCAACTCGGAGATCAATTTCACGAAAACTAATGATTTCTTGGACTTGGTAGACATAAATTCAAGATCAATTTCCTGTAAAATCACAATCCATCTATTGTATTTGCCCCCAATCACTCACCTACTGAGGACAAACTGAAATGGATTGAAAAATTTGCCAAAACATAAGTTTTTCGAAGAATAATGTAATTTCGGACGTGTTGCACGACATGAATTTCTGCACCTTTAAAAAGCTAACTTTTCTATCGGGTGTCTTCCAGGTGAGTCCTACCAAACCTCGACTAAGGTAGTATATAACATGCTCTGCAAAAGGCATCATCTTCACGAACCAGAACCATACCAATAGTAGATTACCAGCTGCTTTGCCCGGTCTGAAAGGAACTCCCTGCTATAATTAGGTGGACTCAGTAAAGGAGCATAGGTCAGTGCTTTTTTCAAAGAATCGAACAAGCGTTGAGTGAAGTCATCCCAAAGAAATGGAACTCCTTTCTTCAGCAATCTCATAAATCCCTTTGTAACTTCAGCATAATTTACGATGAATCTCCGAAGAAAATTAGACTTTCCTCGTAGACTTTGAAGCTGAAGGATAGAGGATGGGGGAGGCAACTGAAGTATTTCCTCAACCTTGAAGGGATCTACCCTAATCCCTTCCTTGGACACAATGAATCCCAATAACTGACTGGATGTAACTGTGAAAACGCACTTGTTCGGATTCAATCTAATCTTATAGAACCGACATCGTTCAAATATTTGCCGGAGGTGACCAGGATGATCCATCCTCTTTCAAGAATGAGCAGCTAAATCATCCAAGTATGCCTCGATAATCTTTTTGATGTCATGGAAGGCATATGACATGGCCCGCTGAAAGGTAGCCCCAACATTTTTAAGACCAAAAGGCATATTCTTGTATGCAAACGTACCCCAGGGACAAATAAAGGCAGCCTTATGTTGATCTTCAGGACGGATAGTAATTTGATTATATCCGGAAAAACCGTCCATGAAGGAGAAAATCTCATTACCGGCACACACGTCAATGATCTAATCGATAAATGGTGTGGGGTAATTATCTTTAGGACATGCTTTATTTAGGTCTCTGAAATCAATGCACACTCGAATCGTTCCTTGATTTTTATCTACGGGAACAGGATTTGATACCCATTCAGTCAGAGGAACAGGGAAAATGAATCCCGCCTTAAGCAGCTTCTCAACTTCAGCTTTGATAGCTGCTTCCTTCCTAGGATTGACCAGATGAAGTTTTTTCCTGACTGGCTTAGCATTTTCATACGTCTTGATCTCATGCTGGACTATAGACGGATCTATTCCAGGCATTTCCTCATAAGACCAAGCGAATACATCCCTATACTCTTTAAAGAGCTCGGTGTAAATTTGAATCTCTTCACGGGAAAATTCAGCTCCGATGAAGACATTCTCAATAACATTGGGATCCCTGGAAATGTTCACCGGGATAGTTGGAGAAATCACAGCCATGTTCCCTTCAGCATATACCTGTGTTGGTGCTAAAGGGTTCATAACTGGGCGAACAGGACTAGGAGACATAGGACTTGGAAAAATTGATTCAACTTCTCTCAAATCAGGTAAAAAGTAGGACCGATGATGCAAATCATCCCACGGTCTATCTATACCAGTCATAGCTTCCAGGATGGCCTCTTCAGATGGAAGAGTGGTATCAAGGAAATCCTGGGCAAAAGAAGAACTAAGTGTCCAAGCCGGAGCCACATCTCCATCCAAATCTTCCAGTGAAAGAGGAGCTAGACTGGATTCTGCAAAGTCAACAATAGACTGATAAGCAATCTCAGCTACAGAAATCAGAAATGCCATTCGACCTACTTGACCTTCCGCTAATGTGGTTGTAGGGGAAGGTAAGGTCCAAGGGTCCAAAAAATAATGAGTTCTGAAGAACTCACTTCGAAGAGGAGCCTTGGAGGATGAAATAGCATTTATATGCACCGTAGGAGGAGGAATATCAAAAGTACCCATCAAGGAAGAATACATTCCAACTCCTAAATTCTCAACAGGTGCCTTAGTATTATCCAACTTAGCAACAGATGAGTCAGTAGACTCATTTGGGTCTACAGGAGGACAGTCTAGTTGATCCACTGTAACGATCCTCCCTTCGTGAGGGAAACATATAATCCGGAATAATGAGGATGCAATGTCCATCTCATAAATCCGAGTTTCTCCCCAACGAGAGGTTGTAGTCCAAGCTTGCATCCACTACCTCAACCTCTATGTGTAGGTTTTTTCCCCATGAATGCATAGGTAGAAATTTTGGAAGGTTCTGTGCCATGGGAGCTTTTATTGAGAATGACCGTCGAACGCGGTCAGAAGAGTAGATGGAACTACTTGAAGTCCGTGTCTTCCATCTGCGAGAGACATCACGCATGTGAAGTACCCTCATCGACAATCGTCAGAAAAGATGTTACCTTCGAGTACGATGATTTAATATGAAAAGCCATGTGATAGAAGTCTCTTCTTAAGAGTGGGTATATCAAAAGTAATCAGAAGAGAATTTTTCAGATCAATAGCCCCAATGGCAGTGAGCAAAGCACTGCGCTGAGCCAGACAAGACTGGAGTACCTCTAAAGCTGACATAGCACAAGGACTCTGCGCCAGATCTTCTACAATCAAGTAGTTCTAGGCAGCCCTCGCATTTGGATTAATCGTTGATCGCTTAGAAGATGCTTTGGGCATCCGAGGCATAGAATCAACAGTAGGCTTCGTAATGTGAAGCAGCTCAGTAGCATCAGGGACTTCCTTAGCTTTCGAAGACTCTTCTCCGCCATAATCACGGGATCTCGTAGCGATATCCACGTGAGCACTCATCATAAAAATGTTCGATGGAATTTCCCCTTCTTGGGTGCCCCCAGAGGAAGCCCCAGGATTTTGATTCGCGCCAACAACTAATTGTTTCCCTTGGGGAAAAGGGTTTGTTAACATAGCCTGGGAACTAGAAGAACCCTGCTGGGCTAACAAGCGCTGCGCATCCTGAATTTTAGGGCAAAGGTGTGTAAGATGGTCTTCGGCACATAGATTGCATGGAAACTTCACTTTCCTTTTCTCCTTTGGACCCTCACCAACATGCTCGTTGGTTTTATTTGTATTACCCTTCCCGTTCTTGCCCTTTTTCTTATTATTTCGTCCCTTCTTCTTCCCTTCGGATTGTTGATTTCCTTTGGGATCAGAAGATTGGACAGCATTTATGGAAAAAGACTAGGAAGGTGATGACTCGACGACGACGACCCGGAAAACTGATTACCAAAGACAGCCTAGCTATGATTGAGAGTAAGTAGGCGAGAAATTTGCACCACTATTGATCGATCCAATCAGTCCATCGCCATGAGGACCGGGCTTAGTTTTAGATAAATCTAATTTGGAGCGAGGAGCATTGGGCAAATACTTATGGAGGATCCCAGACTGAGAATATATCAACTCTAGTTTCTGGGCCCTAAAATGGCCTGCTCCTCGGAAAATACCCCGGAGAGGGATACATATTTCGAAATATCTGACTGCAAGGATTTCAGAAACCATTCCAAAAGGAATTCACCTGGAATATGAGCTTTAATCAGCCTCTTCCTTCTCCTCCATTCCTGAATGTGACCAGAAATGTGGTTTGCGTCGTCCTGCTTAAAATTAGCTAGGAGTTCAGTCCCAGCGTCATATCGGACAGACAACTGAAAATGGTTCAGAAATGTAATAGCCAGTTCTCCAAATGTAGCAAAACTGGCCCTAGTTAGCTCAATATACCATTTGGCAGCGTTTCCAGTTAGGGTGCGTTGAAATAATCTCAACCTAATCGAATCGTCGATCAGGGAGTTCAAAGAACACCATAAATGGAAAGTAGTGATGTGATCAGCCGGATCTTCTCCATTCTTACCTTCAAACTTTGGAATGTCTGAAGGAAGTTTGGTCGGAACCGGAGGCCACCCCGGACTATACCGGATCGGATCATTCGTCAATTTCGACAGATCTGGCAAGTTTAACGTTGCCAGAAAAGGTAAACGAGGCGTAGCCTAAGGATTCCATCCTTGATGGGATGAATTCCCAACATTCTGAAAAGAATACCCTGGATTTGATAAGGAACCAGGTTGCCAAAAAGAACTCGTAGAAAAAGGAGAAGAACCTCCTCCCAACGCAGAGTTACAAAAGACAGGACCAGTTCCCCCCGCTGAAGTATGAAATGAAGAGGAAAGCCCCTGATAGGGGTTCTAGGCATTAGAAAGAGGAGAAAAGTTCTGATAAGCACTTGAAAAAGGGAAAGAAGTATTCCCTTGGTGACCAGCGTAAAACTGATTCCCTGCCCCCGATGTAGTGAATACAGGGTTCCAACCTGAAAAAGTGGTCGAATTCTGACCTCCAGACCAAGGGTTGAAAATATGAGTCTGAGAAGTAAACGAAAAGGACCCTAAGGAAGGATTGGAACTAAGAATGTGCCCAGTTCCAAAGGGGAACCCCTGAAAGGAAGCTGATCCACTAGCCATGGAAGACATGGGCGTAGATCTAGCTGCAGCAGCAAAAAAGGAAAAAGAAGGAATCCCACTAGTGGGCATTCCGAAACAGAAGGGACCGGAATGAGAAGCACGTGCTTGGGTGAAACTAGAGCCAAACACAGTAGCACTAGAAGCAATCGAAGATAAAGCAATAGTGCCCCCTCCTTCAACAAAAGCAGGAGTCTGAATGCCTGCAGCACTCACAGAAGAAGCTGCGTTCCCAGTCATGGCCATCGAAAAGTATGAATAATACGGAGGATATTCTGGTCTCTCTAACTCAGGTCCGATGTATTGAACAACAAACGGATAATCAGGAGGAAGAGGAGATGGACCTGACCCAGGAGGTTCAGGTAATTCCTCAATTTGAAAATCTTCTTCCTGAGGAAATAAAACTCACGAGGTGAGCGGAACGCTCCTCTCGGAACCTACACCAGAATCAGCTATGAAACCTTCAGACCCTTGTGGATGATCTCTCTCCACTGCTTCAGATGTCATAGGGTGGTAACCACCTGCTAAATCACTCCTACGCCTTCTCGAAGAAGGCTATGGACTCTCGGAAGATAACCCCCGGATTCTCCTCGATTGACGAGGCGCTTGATCAGCCACTTTTATAGATTTTAAATTAGACTAAAAAAAGTGAAAAGCTAGGCAAGCTAGGAGCAAAGAGCACTCACTATAAGAAAAATCCCTTAGATACAATCAAGCAAACAACCTGCAAGTATTTCCGCTCCGGGTGATGAGGACCGGACACCAAAATACAGGAGAGCGAAATATAGGACCTCCCGAAATCAGTCTGGGATAATTACGGCCCAGGCCTACTAGCGAAGGTATCAGAAACAGTTACACTGACCTCCTAACGACAACCTTTTCCGGCTCAAGCACCCAAGCTTCGGAAGTGCCCAATCTTGCGAAAGTGATGCGGCTTGTCTGCTGGTACCACGGGTATTCCCCCCCGCAGTCACCTGTGTGGAACCTAGGAATGGCAACTATGGGCACCAATCCGTGTCAGAAGCCGGGCGGAACGATCTTGAGGCAAGATCCAGCAAATCAGAGAGGGGGTATCTCTCTTCTCGGCCTTCACTTCCCCTCGTGCTTGACTCTCTGGAGGAGAGCTTTCCTGGTCCACCTAACGGAGTTTGATTTCGCTCAATTAATAAACTTCTATGTTTTAGTTTGAGCGGCCTTGGAGAGTTAACTCTCCACTCACCTAATCCAAGGCCCTACGACCTAGCTAGTTGGTGTATGACACTTAATAAAAAACTTGCTAGTTGTTTTTAAATTGTATCGCTTATTTTAATGAGGTTTGTTATGTTAAGTCACAAGGATGCGGAAATGAAACTTATGATGTTTTGATGCAGAAAGAAATTAATAAAAATCAAACTACATGCAAATGCAGTTATTGTCTTTCGATGAAAAGAAACTTCTACACGGGTTCTACGAGATAAAAAATTGTAATTTTTTCTTTTCAGATAGCAAACTCACACTCACAAAAACTATGAAAAGTGACTAAATGTTTAAATGCACCTAATGCAAATCACTACAAGCATGTAAATCCTAAGATGCAAAATCTCCTAAAGCAGAGTGAAATTTCCCAAAAGTCCTTCAGCTTTAACTCTCCTTGGTTGTCCAGAAAGCTAGTTCCCAAAATCAAGAACTTTTAATATGAAGACACCAAAAATGCTTAACAACAAGAGGAAGAAATCAATGACAACTCCTTTCCAAAATAAGGCCAAAATCTGAAGGCAAGAAACCTCGACAAAGCTTCAAAAGATACAAAGGAACGAAAGAAAAAATGTGAAAACAAAAGCAAACAACAAAGCAAAATGTTTTTTGAGCTTTTGTGTTTTATAAAAGATTTCGAAAAGACCAAGTAAAACTATAAAATTTCAAGCCAAACAACACTGAATTTCAAGCAAAAAACTTGCAAAATGCTCCAAATCTTATAGGGCTAACTAGTAGCAAGATCAATACGAGCAAAAGAAGACAAGAAAACTCAGCCACGCAGCCTAAAAGAATAGTTCAACCTTGCCGCAAACAAAAACTTCAAAAACTAAGAAATACTCTTCAAAAGTTGCAACAAGACCTAGCCAACTGAACTCAAGAAAACCAACCAAAAAATGGGCAAAAATCGTAGTGCAAAGCAAAACACAAAGATAGGAAAGAGTAAATTAGCAGGAGCTCTTTGTTATGATGAAGCAGAACAACCAAGAATCCCCAGAAAGAGATCTTGGTACTCAAACTAGAAATGCCAGCACAAGAAACAACACTTTGCCAAAAAGACTAGTTTTCAATCAAACGAAAGAGAAAAAAGACCAAAGAACACTTTCTTCACAATCCAGAGGGTACAAAGACACTGCAGGAACATGTCTCCACGGCCAGAAAGGACTAAAAAGCCAAGGAATCCAAAATTTCAAAATCTTCCTAGGTATACGCTACTTCACAGTTTAGCAACAAGCGTGCATATGCGACTGTGCTAAAGGAAACTCACGTATACGCGACTCCCTTTAGACAAAATTGCGTGTATACACGATTGTGTGCAGAAAAAAGTGCGTATATAAAGGTAAATAATGAAAAAACAAAAAGGATCAAGCCTGGATAAGAAACCAGGACTTCAGTCTGCCTGAGAAAGAGTAAACTGGACTAGAAATAAAAGTTAAAACTATTGGAAACCTATCAAACAGCTGAAACCACCCAATAGGGGAATCACAATAATGTGATCCCCAGTGGAGTCACCAGTTCTGTTTCGGGGAAAATCACCCTAGAGGTTTGTTGGGTTTAAACCTCCACAGAGCAGGGCATGCTACTCAAGAAAGACTCACACAACCATACATGTTCATGAAAAACTAAATAGAGAAGATTGAGGAAGTTACCCGTAGGTCCTACGGTTGAAGTAGATCTTGTGGGGTCCAAACCCCCAGCAACCCTTCTTCCTTCTTAACCTGAAAGACAAGAAGAAACAAGCATGAAGAACTGGTTGTACAACATATATCTTCTCTAAATGTTAGTGAAATACACGTGCAACATTAGATAAACCATAACAAATGCTTAAATAACAATATTCTCACCTATGTAAGCAGACACTAACACGTATATTTCGGGAACAAGATGGTACTTCTGTATTATAAATAGCATGTACAGAAATAACGAGTGGAGATATCACCTGAATCCTTCCACGATCTTCGAGCAGACCATCGTCCGGATCCATCCCACCCTTGCCTCGCTAAGATTCCTTCCAAACTGGTGCATACGAGATGACATATAAAGAGATGAGCATCTCTAGGAAACAAAGGTTTCCTGTAATGAACTGGGAAGTGTAGGAGGCACGGGAATTCAGACTTGGATAGGGAATACCAACAGAGTATAACATCAATAATTTCTCTCTCTCCCTTAGGCCATGCACATGAGGGGCTTTTATACTCCCTCAAAATAGTTTCAACAGTTAGAAACAGTTGGCCACGTGCTGGGGTGGTTGAACTACCAGAGTAACCATCAACCCAGCCCGAAAATAGGGATTTTTTATATATATTTGTAATGATTTTAATGGCATACGCGGGAAAGTACATGTGGACTCGCGTATACACGCGGAAAAGTCTGGCCATAACCGCGTATGGGGAATTTAACATTGTTTTTTAGTGAATTTTGTCCAAGTCTGTAGGAATGGGTGCCCAAAGCCATAAAAGAAATCATGAATCATATGAAGGTGAGAAATGATGCTATAACATTGTATCATTTAGAACATCAGCAATTTCAGTAGGGTAGGGTAGGTAGGTGTGCAAATAAGCTCAATGCTCTGAGCATCTTTCCAGTTTTAGTTTTAGATTTCTTTCTATTTTTCATTTCAAGTATGTTCCAGATTTCAATTTGCAAAGAGTGTTGATTTCAGCTTGAATATTTTCAGCCACAGAGATTGTAGCAGATCTGGGGATAGCCCAATGGATTAGGATACTATTTTACGGTGCTCTTGACCCCTCTTGAAGGAGCTGCCATCCGTAACTGGAGCCACTGTTAGACTCCTGTAATTTACAGTATCACAAAGGTGACTGATTATTTCTCAGGTCTTTCATATTGAAAATAATATTCCATGGCTATCATTTATTTTCAAAATAAGAAGGGAAATCCTGACTACCAAGAGCTTCAAAGGAATCAATTTTCCTTTCAGTTCAGTGAAGGGGGGAAGTGTTGTTGAAAAGAGTAATGGTAAGAAAACTTCTTTTTCTGCCCTCATTTCATATCATTTACCCTCTCTTACCCTTCATTTTTCCAAATTTTGAATTCCAACACCCAAAATCCCATTAATACCATTAAAATCCGAATATCTATGCTTTCGAGACTTCATCGCAACTCTGCCCCCCACATTAGGTCATTTGATATATATATATATATATATATATATATATATATATATATATATCTGTGTTACATATATGATATAAACCGCCACAAAAATTCGCATTTCCTTTATATCCTAAGTCGGAAACTACCTCGACATTCATTTATCCCTGACCCCACCGATACATCCCATGTCACATCCACCTTTAGACTCCCCATATCTTTCCGCCATCTCCCAGCTCCCATACGACGGTCTTCTGGCAAATTCTTACCCCCCTCGGCCTAAGAATTTTAACCATGAGAGATGATACGAAATGGGTAGTTTCAAGTTATTGGACCTACCCCACGTGTAAACTCATAGTTATTTCACACCCCCCTTTCGCAATACCGCCTACCACCTTAGGACCCCTCCGAAATCCAACTTTGGGTTTCACATGACGAACCATCGCGGTAAAACATTATCCCCCCTAAACCTTTATCTCTCTTCTCAATCTACTTATTGCTTGTTTAAACTCCATATCCTAACAAAATCACTGAATCCTTCAACTTCCCCGAAGTGCAACAGGCAACGTCGGTGGGACCCGATCGAAAATTGCAAGTCGCGAGTTCTAAAGGGATAAGTGTAAAGGTTTGAGGATATAATATCTGAAGTGTGATGGGCGACGTCGATGGGACCCAATCACACATCGCAAATCGCAAGTCTTAGAGGACAAGTGCAGAAGGTTCACGTTACAAACGTTGAAATGCGATATGGGACAGATGTGATAGTTTCTAAAATGAAGTTTTGAATTTATATGAAGTCCAGGGTTATGTGCAGTTGCATTCTTTTATCAAAAAATGTGAATGCAAGCAGAAAATCTCAGGTATGGGACCCGACGGGAGAAGAAGAGGTGGAATCAGGCCAGAAAAGGTATGGTGGAATTTTTGCGAACATGCCAGCTGGGTCAAGTCAGGAAAAGGGGAGAGTAATGTTGAACATCACAGTAGTAAGGAGACAGATAGAAAAGGTCAAGTCGAGCAAAGGAGTTTTTAAGAAACTATTATGTTATAACAGCAAGAACAGGAAAAGGCAGTAAACGTAGCTAGCACAGCCATCAGACCTGCTGAATCAGCCAGCACATCAACATATTTGATTATTCTACAATCGTTTTTTGAAGAAACATGGTCAAATGTAAGGTTTATTTTATCATAGCCCCTTCGTATTCCCAAGAGGCAATTTCTTCCTCATTTTGTAATCAATAATCGACCGCTAAAGCCACTGTTATGGATAGACTTGTATTATCACCAATTGCATGGTTCCACTTAGCAAAATTTTAGCTTGAATTTAATTAATGACTATCATTAGAATAGACAGAGGAATCGACTTAAGGTTTTATATATATATATTGCATGCATTAACAGTAGGAAAGGAGGCCCGGAAGGGGAAAACCCATTGTAAGGTCTCATATGGTTGTAAGCACTCTCTTTTGGATGAATGAAAGATTATGTTGTTTTCCATACTCTTGTGCCATGATCTATGGTGAAGTGCTTCTTTTCTTGTAATATGTCATCTCTAGTTTTACATATTGTTTTCTTTCTTTACTGCGGATAGAAATTTTTGTGTAGGATTTACCACAGGGTACCCTAATCAGTCTCGAAACAGTACTTTATGTTTCCCTCTAAGACCTAAATGCAGAATTTATAGATGGTCTACTCTGCATTCACGTTGAACCTTAACTTCCTCCTCCTCCTTTCCATTTCATAAGCTGTTAATATCCATTGACATGGCTAGCTTGCCTAGTTGCACCTTATCTCAGTTATCCATCCATTTGAATATGTTTACACCTATTTGAATCCATAGCCCAGTGGCCCTCTTCTATTTCCTCAACCATAAACTTTCAAAAAAACCCCCATGCACTAATAGCTAGCCTAAAATGCCCCTATAAACAAAGCTATATCTAACAGAGAGAGTCGTCTCTGATTCTAGGAAGGCTAGGTCCTAGATTCCAAAGTGGTTTGATGTTACCTCTGTAGTTTTTCTTTATCCTCGAAAATATGGAGTGATAACAGGGGCATGGTTATATTATCTTCATCATTGATTATTTTACAAAGTGGGCCGAGGAGATGCCTACATACGATAATGAAGGTCAAACTGTGATGCAATTTCTGTTTAATCATGTCATAGCTCGATTCCATGTCCCGGTAGCCATTGTCACTGAACATGGATATAATTTTCAAAATCATTTGATGATAGATATTATTTCTCAGTTGAGGCTATGCCATGATAACTCCACTCCTTACTATCCACAGGCCAATGGCCAAGTCAGAATTGTTAACAATTTTTTGGTGACAATGCTTCAGCGAATCATTGGGAGACACAAATGATATTGGAATCTCATGCTTTTCCTGGCTTTACGGGCTTACTGAACATCCACTAAGACTGTTACCAGATTTACACCATCTAAACTAGTGTATGGTCTGGAAGAAACACTCCTAATCGAGTACAAAATCCCTTCTCTGAAGCTATCCATCGAGCTACTTCTTGGTACTTTCCAGAAGAGGAACATTTTCTTTACCTCGAGCATCTCGATGAGACTCAAAGACTTGTTTCTTTAGTCATTGAAGCACAAAAGAAATGAGTTAAGGCTTAGTACGATAAATCTGTCAACCCTTGTGTTTTCTCTGAAGGTGACTTGGTCCTTCTCTATGATCAAGCCCATGATAAATTGGGAGTTGGGAATCTTGAGCCAATGTGGCACAATCCCTATATGGGTCAATGTGTATTGGAAATAGTTTCTTATGAGCTATTAGATTATGAAGTTAATCAATTGGCTGAGCCTCAGCATGGGCTCTATCTGAAAAATTATTATGATTGATCGCAAGTATGGTACCTTGTACATTAGTGTGTTATTCATTAGTGTGATCTTTAGATTTTTGGTGTGATTGTTTGCTTCGCAGACACGTTTCCCCTACTTAACTATTGTTCCACTTTGTTTTTAGATGTCGTCAAACCATTATGTTAGTTTTTTTTATGGTGCCAGCCATAGCACATGGAATATATCTTCCGTAGCATGGGTACTTTTTGCCCCTAATGGCAAGTTGCTTAATTTGCAAGCTATTTTTCTCGGCTGAACAACTAATAATATTTCCGAATATAGTGCAGTTATCAAACAATTATCTAACGAGATTTCTTTTGGTATCAGAGACTTTGTTGTCAAGCTAGGCTCACAAGTCATTGTGTTACAAATAAATCGTCATTATTCAATTAGAAACCCCAGTATTTTGTGTATGTATTTACGTGTTTGATTATTGGAAAGACATTTTGATTACATTACATATCAACACATTCCAAGAAATTTGAATACATTGATGAATACATTAGAAAACAATGTATTGAATAGACATCTGTGTAACATGTAAAAAACCAATACATCATCATGGTGACATGAACACTTAGTAGCCATAGAAACATGCATATATATATATATATATATATATATATATATATATATATATATATATATGTATGTATGTAAAGTTGTTCAAGTGTGTTACATCAAAATCTCAAAAAATATTGTGTTCCATGACACAATGGCTCTATGAACCTACATCATTACAAGAAACAAAAAAATAAAGGTTGATATCTGCCCACATGATGCTCATGATAGCATGTGACTGCTTGGATCACTCGCCATATTAAGTGATGCAGTCGGCCTGGGAGCCCCATGGTATGCCTCTGATAGTGGAGTGGGATCTCGTAAAAGTTTGTTTATTCTGGTATGCCCCTGGTTAATCCTGTCAGATTATGCTCCATCTCTGCCATTGGATCTTCCTCCTCCTCATAGGGAGCATCCTTGACCTGATGTACCACTCTCCTGGAAATCAGATACATATTGGTTGGTCTTACTAATCCTGCATCTCCAAAAAAATCATGAGTTTAGATCTTGGAATACATACCAAAAACATTAAAAATTAAAAAATCCAAAAACACTTTTTACCTACATCAGACCATTGTTCGTCTAGCGGAAGAGGTATATCTGGGTCTCCTCTAACGTTAATGCCTGCATATGCATAGTCCTCAACCACGATCTTATGACAGTGCAGCCAGCTGAAGAACGTGGTCAGGAAATGAATATGTTAGCCACCTCCCTCACGGGGCATGATTTCACACCATCTCAACAGCCTCAGGTCCCTTGGGGCTAGATCATGGATCTCCAACCGTTGATACTGAAACAGAGGAACCCTCTCCAGAAAGAATGAAACCAATATCGACCCATACCCAAACTATTTCAGCTAACTATTTTTTCACTTGGTCAATTGGCTCTTCATATTAGCCAATAACCCCTTGCACCAGTTAAACATAGTAGGAGCCAAACATTCCATTGCGTACTGGAATTGAGACTTCGTTGCTTCATGCAACGCCTAGGCTCCGGCCACTCGATCCATGCAATGCAATATTGTGTGCAAGGGAATATTTGCAATAGAGGATATCTCTACCTTCCCGATATGAGTGTTTTTAGCCTTGGGACAATGTCTCGGGATAAGCATATTGGTACTCTCACCTCCAACACGAGCTCTAGAGAGTTTGATTTTCTCTCCTCTCCTAGATAAAACTGTAATGAAGTAGATGTCCATGACATCCAACTCAACTTCCTGGTCTCCAATTATGAATATTTGGCGATCCACATTCTATATCCCAATCAAATACTCAAGTAGCTCCAGCTGATCTCTTAACCCTGATGTTTGGAAGAATTTTAGCAGTCCAGAATTTCGTAATGTGTTTACACAATTTGGGTCCTAGAGTGCTTGGTGGTCTTCCACCACATGGCCTCTTTCCTTCTAGTCAATGACCATATTTGCTGAAATCAACTGCAAAACATGTTCAATTTACATTTTAGGTACTTTCATCGGAGTATTTTTGGAAATAAACCATTGAAAATTTGATAATTCCTTATTTTAACTTCTTCCCCGCGCTCAGCGCGACTGTGAAATTTGAAATGATTCGGTCATCTTTCGGGCTAAGAGAAGCCAACACGAATCTGAATCCATTAGAGGAAATTTCATCCTAAAAGTTCCCATGAAATTTTAATGTATTTTCCATGTCATAATATGTAAATCAATCAAAATCATTTAAATTTAAAAATAGGTACATGTAAATATTTTGGAGGGAAAAGAAGAAAAACTACTTTCTTTAATTGTATTTATGGCTTATCTCCTTATATTTTTACTCAAACTCAAGTGTAGACACTTGTTGGATGTGGAATTAAATTCCACATCCAATGAGTACCCATTATGCACACTTTTGAGAATACCCACAGTGATAAAAATCACAGATACATTAAAAAAGTGTGTTCAACAATATACATTTACCCCTTTTTCAAGTTGAGATTTACTATTTACAAAAAATGAATACCTTCATCGAACAGGGTCAAGAGGTTCACTCGGATATTATTTTCTACCTTTTTGAATTTCAGGGAAGATTTACTAAAAGGGACATGATGGAGTTTTATTTTCCATTTCTTTTTCAAAATCCCTAAACATGAAAAAGACATAGAGTTACTCTTTCGTCGAACTCATTAAATTTTAAATGACGGAAGACTTGTCACCATGACGAGACTGAGTTCCTCCTTTCTAGGGCTCATTAAAATTACTAGGATGGATTCATTCGAAGAATGAACTTATACGCTCAAAATATTTTACCCTCTTCATGTTGGCTATAAAAATAAAGAGGTACTCGTTAGCGATAACAAAGGAAAATTTGAAATTGAACATCCTATATGTATTTTGGACAGCTTGTCACTCTTGAACATGACATTGGTTTGCAGTTCATGTCAGGTTGGGGATATCCTTCGTTCGTCATTTTTTCTCCATGAGTTTGGTAAATCCATTTTCCTCCTATTCGATCATCATTTTTGTCATCATAACCTCTGATCCCATTTTATTCAAAAGATGCCACATTCCATAGTCGTGTCATCAATATGTTCAAGAGAAGTCCTTTTTGTCAAAGTAAAATATCCTTTGCTTGTCTGACCTTCTCTGTTACAGTCCTGAATCACTCCTATCATCTAGATATATCTATTGTTTCGTGTCGATGATGTGGGAATCATTATGGCCCTCCTTTGACAGATCACTTCTTGTTGACCTCAACTCATTATCTGGGAAGATGATTTAGAAACTCATTTTTAGTACCTTGGAGCTTGCATGCCTCAATGGAAATTTCTTCGTGTTCGACGACAGGTTCACATCACTAGCCTTTGATCAAATTATTCTACACATGTTCGAATTCAACGCATTTATTCACACTTGTGGATTTTTTTTTGTACCTTGAGGTCCATCGTCATTATTGGTGGTTCCTCTCATGCCTGTTAATGGTTTTCATCATTGAATGGTAATCGTGTGGTTTCTACCATGTTCGACATCAGATCATCTCTTCACATGGCTAGATTCGTAAGTTGGGTAGGTTGAGATTGCGACGAAGACCTTGGATCACTTTTTTCATTATCCAGGTTGCGTGAAGTTATTGAGTTTTATCACTCCCTCCAACTTCCCAAGGTAGAGAGTGGGGTTGAAGGAAGGTAACCACATACCAATATTTAGGTCAGGTAGCTAGCCCTACTAGGACCAAAGAGGGCTCTCTCAATGTCACTTTGTAGTCAACGAAAATACTGAATATCTAATGATCTTAGGCTAGGTATATAAGCTCAATAAATAGGGTTTTTTATCTGGATAGGAATGACAGTAAGGAGGCTAGGTATTAGGTTTTAGGTAAAATTTCAAGGTCAAGTTACAAAGAATATGGATGCGTCCATATAGGTATCTTGAAAGAATTCTTAGCTTTTCATTGTGTATAGGATGAAATGATATAAAATATGAATGAGCACTGAGGTGAATTCATTCATTTAGATGAAAATAAACATATAATGTAAATCTTGTTATGGAAGAGCATGAAATGTTATGATTTATGCTTACAAAATGACAAGATAAACACATAGAAGCATGTGTATGAAAAAGAAAAACATATCATTCAACATGATAAGATAAACATACAGAGAAAGAACAAATGCTCCAAGTCATACCACATGATTCTCAACACAAATTCTGCAACACTGCCTTTGATTTCATTCCAAAAGGCTTATACAATAGCTCCATTGCAAAAAATAACTATCGAACCAAAGAAAAGACTAAAGTGGATCTACTTATAGAAAATATGCACAGTGAAACCTCGTTAGGTCTAAATCCCATCCAAAATTCATCATAAATACATGAGATGAGTCACTTCCTAGAATCTAGGCAAGTTAGAAACCATTCCCTCAAATTGAGCTAATGACTAAGAGTGTGTGTCCCCCACATTAAATTTCATGTTTCCTCGTGATAAGAGGAAAAAACTAACTCAATTACTCCAATTCCAGCTCAAGGGACAACAAAACCTAGAAATTATGACTTTTTCTGGGCTTGACAAGTGTCCTGAGGAATCCTCTGAAGATGTGTAACACTTTTTAATAGATGCATAACACATTTTAACAGATGTGTAACAATTTTTTGCAGATGATTTTGAGGGAATTTTAGGACTCCAAATCTAGAATATATTTCAACTATCCATGTGTCTCTAGTTTCCATAACATCTTGAATTTTGAAAAATTACCCATGGGAAGGCCTCCAAAATTTGATTCTCCAAAGGTTACTCTAGATGTGTAAGAGAATGTCAAAAATAATGGTAGAAGCATAGAAAACTGGGGGTTTTTTGGCTTTTTATTCCAGACTAGAGCTTGTCATGTAGAAAGGGTTCCTAATCTGTGATGTACTCATCAAAATGCATCCAACCATGTAAGTCATTCATCATTTAGGTTCCCTAGTAAAAAGCGTAACAACTTGGCATTACGCATATGTGAAGGCTGAATTTCCAGTTTAGTGTAAAAATCACTAAAAATACCAAAATTGCTCAAAACCTCTGCAAATTTTGTTTGTGCCACCTATCGATGATGTGTTAAACAACCAATGAAGCTTCAGCCAACAAATCTAAACTATTCTTCTCCTTTAGCTTCATCTGAGCCTCTTTGAGCTTCTTTTTCACTTGTTTAAGTCTGATTTGTGAAATTGTGTTCCTGGTACAATAATGATTGCCCATATGCCTCTAGAGATTATTATTCTTATTGGCTTTCTTCAACAGCTTCTCAAGGTTCCCATTGACTCTATCAAGCCAATACTCTTTGTCTTGATTGATCTCATCAAGAATCAACTCATCAATGGTTTGTCAACCTACTTTAGGAGCTATTGATTCTTTTCCTCTCTGAAGAGCCTTTTTGAGGCCCATTGTCTTTGGTTTTATACTTTTTGTTTCAACTTCTACCTCCTCTAGCTCATTATCATCTGCAATCTCTTTTCCCTTTCTCTTGTCTGCATCAACATGTACTTTATGTTTACCTTGGAGGAGTAATTTTATCTTTAGCTGAAAATTATCTTGTTGTAGGAATGTGATCTAATGATCTGCAATGGAGAAAATAACCCTCAACTTGTTGGCAATATGATGCCATGTGTTGTCCTTGATAGCAACCTACTTGATGAAGTTGTCCTTGATGGAAACTAACTTGATGAGTTGACTTTGGATAGCAATCTATTTGTTAATAATGTAAATCTAATGTATCTACAGAGCAGTTCAGAAGTAACAAAGAAAGAAATTCCAGTAAGTGCCAGAGTAATGATGAATAATATATGTCACAAAGCATGCGCAAGTTTGTAAAGGAAAAGTAGCGTATGTACGCGGAAAAGTACGTACCAAGTAGTGTATGCCTATTTGCGCTCTAAATTTATAAAACCAGGGGACCGTACCATGGTATTGGCCCACTGTATTGAGCGTTGGATTATCTATTTGATCTCGTCCATGAATACCATCAGCAGTTGAGTGGTTTTGACTCATGGTATTAACAAAGGTTAAATCTATATAAGGAGAAGAAGATCATAGTGCAATAGTGTGCATGTGTAAGGGTTGTTAATAAATAAATCTCTTTAAGAGATATCTGCATGGTTGAACTCTGATAGATTTGAATCTATGATGCACCTATGGATATGATGAAGATTCAAGATCTCTAGATATAGAAATTATGAATCTCTAGGATGATCTGCAAAAGAAATGATGAAGACCTGGCGCAAGTCTGATGAAGAAATTGAAGAAATCTAGTTAAGTTTATAGATCTAGTCTATTCTGCAAAGTTTATCTTTTTCAGATCTATACGCTAGTTGGTTTCAACAAAAGCACGTATATACGTGGGTTCACTTCATGAAAAGGGCGTATGGAAGTTAGGGTTTTTGAAGAATAAAATACACAGAAGTATACGCAGGTTGATGTGCAAGAAAGCGCGTATGTACGCGACTTCAGTAAAGCAAAGTAGCGTATGCTATTTGAATCAATGTCTGTTCAGGGTTGAGTTTGTATCTACATATCTATTCTAAAGTCTGGGTTTTAATGAATACTTCACTTTGAAGTATTTCTGCATGGAATGGGTAAAATTTTATTGATTGATCTGAATTAATAATGCACCTATGAAGAAAATGATGAAGAGGGATCACTAGATCTGAAATGACTATGTATTTTTTAGATCTGTTTATGGAATGTTTAGATCTATGATCTGATGAATCTTTGCTGAAGTAAAGGGTGAAATATGAGTTATCTGTTCTGAAGAGCTGCATAGTTCTGAAAATTTACATATCTATACGCATGTTCATCTCAGCGAAAGCGCGTATATACACAGGTTCGTTTCAGCAAAAGCACGTATACGCAGGTTTGTTTCTGTGAAAGCGCGTATATATGCAGGTTCAGTGAAGTAAAAGCGCGTATGGAATCTAGGGTTTTGCTGAAGGGTGTGGAATGAAATTTCTGATCTATTTTGTTGTTTTACTGCTATCTATCAATGATGTATTCATACAGTTCTGGGTTGTTTAAATTTTGAAGATATTGCTGATTATATTGATTGAAGATCAAGTTGTTGGTTGATTGGTTGATGAAGTTATAAGTTTCAGTTTGATGTATGGAATGGGTGTAGTCTGAAAAATTGATGAAAAGTGGCCTACAAGGTATGTTGTGTGGAAGCTATTGGACCCAGTATATGGTGGTGCTAAGGGTCGAAGCCTTCAGTGAAAGGGTTGGAGCTCCCTTCCAGTAGTGGTTGGAGAATGAGAGAAGGTTGCAGCCTTCTGCAGGTGGGTGCCTACATGCTGGTATGAGTCTGCACCAGTACAAAATTGTAAGAAGTTTTCCCTATAATAAATATTGAAGACAGAGATGACAGCAGTGGTGGTTTTCTCCTGAATTAGGTTTCCACCTTAAATACTGGTATTCATGTGTGATGGTTTATTCTGTTATTACTGCACATGCTTACTGCTTACTAAACATCTGATGCAATGATCTAAGTAAAGAATTAAATGCATAATAAGGTCTCTGGACATACGCAAGTTTTCTTAAGGATATCCGCATGTATACGCTAGTTGGGTTCAGTAAAGTAGCATATGGTTTTAAAAAGAAAAGGTAAAAGTTTTCAGTGAGCTCTAAATACTGATTCACCCCCCCTCTCAGTATTTTTCCCAACAATTGGTATCAGAGCAGTTCCTTCTGAAAAAGCTTAGCTGCTAGAAGGAAGATCAAACAAGATGAGTAATCAAGATGGAACAACATCTATCAAGCCTCTGCTCTTCAACGGAAACAATTTAATCTTCTGGAAAACAAGGATGAGATCCTATCTTCAGTATCTGGGAGCATATGTATGGGCTATTGTTGAAGGAGGATATCAATATCCAGCCGCAGTACCAACAAACCCAATGGAAAGAAAGAATTATGAAACAAATTCAAAGGCGGTCAATGCTCTATTGGGAAGTCTAACTGAATCATAATTTTTCAAATTCATGCAGCTGGATACAGCAAAGGCAATATGGGACAAAATCATTCTAAGTTATGAAGGTGATGCAAAGGTAAAAAGTGCTAAAATCCAAACTCTCAGAATTCAATATGAGAATCTAAAAATGCATAATGAGGAGAGCATTGCCAATTTCTTTTTACGTCTTGATGATATTGTAAATCGTATGAGAAATCTGGGAGAAACAATAACCAAATCTACTTTGGTTGAGAAAGTTTTAAGATCACTAACGACAAAATTTGAGTCAAAAGTTTCTTCTCTTGAAGAAAAGCGGGATCTTCAAAATCTTACTATGGTGCAACTTCATGGCATACTAACTGCATGTGAAATGAGAAGAGGAGGACCATCTGAAGTCAAAGAAGCCATATTTAGAGCTTCTACAAAAGGGAAAGAAGTACAAGAGATAGAAGGATCAGGGTATATCTCAGAAGAAGATGAGGTAAAATTTTTAAAGAAACTCCAACTTGGCACAGAACGGTTCAGAGGTAAGCTTCCTTTCAAATGTTTTTCTTGTGGAAGAGTTGGTCATTATGCTGCTAAGTGTCCTCATAAATAAACACATGAAAAAGGGAAGGAAGTAGCAAGAAGGAATAAGAATCGTTTTAGCACTAGAAAAAGTTACCATACTCATGAAGACAGTGATGGGTTATCAGACAGTGAGGAAGAATGTGAACAAGATCTTAGACTTCTCATGGCATTTGAAAAAGAGTCTAGAGAAGAAAAGGATACTTTTATGGATGCTTTAGAAGACAATTATTTTCTTGATGAAATCAATCAACTCAAAATATGCTTAGAAGAAAGTAAAATATCCATAGAAACTCTGAAAAACCAGCTTGAAGAAAAGGAGAAACATAATGAGAAATTAGAATGTGAAATAGTAAGTCTAAGAAAAGAAATTGAGAAAGTAAAGACTTTGAATCTTAGATTTTCTAAAGGATCTGAAACCTTAGATGAGATTTTCAAGGTACAACGTTCTCCTCTTATAAAGACAGGTCTTGGATATATTGGAGAATCTTCTCAGGCTTCAGCATCAAATTATCTAAAAATAGTTACAGCTAGTATACAACATTCTGCCACTCAGCAAGGGAATAAAGAATCTTTTTAGGTAAAGCATGACAATCTCAATTCAAAGAACACTAACAGGAATACCTTTCAAAGAAACACCAATCAACAGGTAAATTCAAGTAGAAGATTTCATGATCACAGAAATTTCTTCTTCAATGGGCAATGTTTCTCATGTCACAATTTTTTTCATAAAGCTATTCAATGTGTTTCATATAAAACCATCATGACAAGAGAAGCAAGAAAGAAAAGGATTGATATTGGAACAAAGAAGAATACATATAACAACTTTTCTCCTCTTCAAAATTAAGTTGAATGTGCTTATTGCAATA
This sequence comes from Pinus albicaulis, assembly GCA_034641835.2. Taxonomy (NCBI): domain Eukaryota; kingdom Viridiplantae; phylum Streptophyta; class Pinopsida; order Pinales; family Pinaceae; genus Pinus; species Pinus albicaulis. Next base: position 1,275,605,798 of record CM076575.1, on the reverse strand, counting down.
ACTTTGGCCATGAAGAATATGAATGAAGGAGCAAAGTCCAGCCAAAAGAGCATTTTCCTTCAAGCTCCAAAGTGTGGAAAAAGAAGGAATTACAGGTTGAAAATTGTGGCATAGCTTTATTTGCAGAAGGTGAAGAAAATCAATGGTAAATTGATAGTGGATGCTCAAAACACATGAAAGGTGACAAAAACAAACTTCTTGCATATAGTGCTCTAGAAAAAGAAAAGAATGTTACATTTGGAAATGATACTCCTACTGTCATTAAGGGAAAAGGGTCTGTGTTTATAAAATAAAAGGTGAAAGCTAATAATGTCATGTATGTGGATGGATTAAAGCATAACCTGTTAAGTGTAATTCAAATGTGTGATCAAGGAACTGAATTTGTCTTTAGTTCAAAAGAATGTGTGGTACGTGATCTTGATACAGGTAAAACAATCATAAAAGGAAAAAGAACTCCAAGCAACCTGTATGTATTGAAGAACTGCAAAGAACAATGTTACTTGAGTAAATATTCAGAAAACTGGTTATGGCATAGAAGGTTGGGGCATCTGAGCTTCTCTCAAATCAACAAATCTAATAGACTTAAAGCTATTCGTGATCTTCCCAATATTACTCTACCTGAAAGTATCATATGCAAATCTTGCCAATTCGGTAAGCAAACCAAATTACAATTTAATGCCAAGGAAGGATCATCAAGTAAGCCTCTTGAACTCATTCATACTAACATATGTGGACCTGTGAGGAAAAAGTCACCATGTGGTGAACAATACTATATATTATTTATTGATGATTTCTCTAGACTGTGTTGGATTGGGTTGATTAAACACAAAGATGAAGCATTTGAGAAATTTCAGATCTTCAAAGCACTGGTTGAAAATGAATTAGATCTAAAAATTGAGTATCTTAGATCTAATCGAGGAGGAGAATATACATCAGATGAATTCCTTGAATTTTGTGAACAACATGGCATAAAAAGACAGTTTACTGTAGCTAGCACTCCACAAAAAAATGGCGTAGCAGAAAGAATGAATAGAACAGTTCAACAAATGGCTAGAGCTATGCTTGATGATTCCGGAACACGTGACACATTTTGGGGAGAAGAAGCACATAAAGCGGTAAATATTATTAACAAAGCACATGTTCATGTAAATAGTGACAAAACTCCATATGAACTCTGGTATGGTAATCCTCCTACTGTGAAGCATTTTAGAGTTTTTGGAAGCAAATTCTTTATCAAAAATAATGATGAAAAACTTGGCAAGTTTGAACCCAGAGCAGATGAAGGAATACTTCTTGGTTACTCCTTTAGGAGTAGAGCATATAAATGTTACAATAAAAGACTTCGGAATATTGTTGAATGTATTGATGTTGTTATTGATGAGCCTCCTGCAACTCCAAAAGAAGAAAACCAAACAACAGATGAAGACGATGGTGACATATATCCTTCTACATCAAATAGAAATGATATAGATAGTGAACCCAATGAAGAACCCAAAGATGATTTATCTGAAAAAGCTCCATCCAGATATGTTCAAAAGAATCATCCAGAATCTCAAATTTTGGGAGAAAATGGATCAGGTGTACAAACAAGAAGGACTCTTGTGGGATCTTCTAGCTATCTGGCATTTCTATCCACTATTGAACCACACGATGTCAATCACGCTAGAAAAGATGAATGTTGGATTCAAGCCATGAATGAAGAGCTTGATCAAATTGAAAACATTCACACTTGGGACTTAGTACCAAGACCTCATGACAAAAATGTCATTGGAACTAAATGGATATTCAAAAACAAGTTAAATGAAAATGGGGATGTTATAATAAATAAAGCTAGACTTGTTTGCAAGGGGTATGCTCAACAAGAAGGTATAGACTTTGAAGAAAATTTTGCTCCTGTAGCTAGACTTGAAGCCATAAGAATGTTTCTTGCTTTCTCAAGCTTCCAACAAATCAAAGTTTATCAAATGGATGTTAAATCTGCTTTTCTCAATGGTGATCTAGAAGAAGAAGTTTATATAGAACAACCAGAAGGATTCATTTTGGGAAATGATGAAAAACTTGTTTGTAGACTTAAAAGGCTCTATATGGTCTCAAACAAGCTCCAAGGGCATGGTATTATCGTCTTGACAAATATCTTCATCAACAAGGATTTTCAAAGGGGTCTGCTGATAGCAACTTATACAAAAAAACTGAAAATGATAAACTATTGATTGTGGTTGTATATGTTGATGATATCATTTTTGGAAGTAATGAAGAGTCTATGAGTCAGAAATTTGCTTCTATTATGCAGCAAGAATTTGAAATGTCTTTACTTGGGGAACTAACATTCTTTCTTGGCTTACAAGTGCAACAAGAAACAGATGGCATATTCTTATCACAAGAAAAATATCTTAAGCAAATCTTGAAGAAGTATGGCATGGAAGATTGCAAACCTGTAAGTACACCAATGATAACCGGATGTAATCTCAGTTCTAATGATGATTCCCCCATGGTGAATCAACCAGAATACAGATCTATGATAGGAAGTCTACTTTATCTCACTGGGACTAGACCAGACATTATGCATGCAATTGGGATTGTTGGACGATTCCAAGCTAATCCAAAAGAGTCTCACCTTCAGGCTGTCAAAAGAATATTCAAATATCTACAAGGAACTCAAGACTTTGGACTATGGTATCCAAAGAATGCTAATCTCACTCTTCATGCTTACACTGATGCAGATTGGGCTGGAAATGTTGATGATCGGAAAAGCACTAGTGGTGGTGCATTCCATATGGGGCCTCGGTTAGTATCTTGGTTCAGCAAGAAGCAAAGCTCTATTGCCTTATCTACAGCAGAAGCAGAATATTTGGCTGCCGCATCATGTTGCACTCAACTTCTTTGGATGATGCAAACCTTATAAGACATCCAAATCAAATTTTCACCTCCTATCTCCATTATGTGTGATAATACAAGTGCCATCAGTATCTCAAAGAATCTCGTTATGCATTCCAAGACCAAGCACATTCCCATCAAGTATCACTTCTTACGTGAGCAAGTGCTTGAACAAAAGGTGAAGTTGGAGTATGTTCCCTCCAAAGAACAAGTTGCTAATATATTTACCAAACCTTTACCCAGGGAAGCGTTCGAATATCCCAGACAGAAGCTAGGAGTAGTCTCTGCCGTGTAGAAGATCAGATATACTTAAATATAGAAGATTAAATTGGATACGCGGATTTCCTGAATGACAGTCGTGTATATACGCGACTTTATACATAGAAAACCGCGTATGGGTGTTTTCTGACAAAAATTTTCTGGGTCAGCATTCTTCAACATAGTTACGGTGTTGTTGGGTATCTCTGGTGATGTTCCAGCTCTCATATTTCTGTTTCATTCTCTAATGATTCTGATGAGGATGCCTTGATGATTTGTTGTTGAAAGTGTTCAGGATGCACAATCTAAGGGGGAGCTTTGGTCATATGGAAAAAATGCATTGTTGGCATTCTAATTATTTGTTGTGGTATGATCTCATGCTTGAGATTCTTTGGTCTTGATTGCATAATTTATTTCTATATTTTGATGAAAAGGTTATACCTATGATGTAAATTGTTATATTCAATCATGTAAAGACTTCTTCAAATTTGTAAACCCACTTGGTTGGGTAATTGAGTCAAAATGTGTAAACCCACTTGGTTGGGTACTTGAGTCACATATGTAAATCTACTTCGTTGGATCATTGATGTAAGTATGAGTCCTTGGTGATAGGAAAGGTCATAGAGTCATGTACTTCATTGAAAAATATGTTTGAAGATTCAGCATGAACTCAGGGGGAGAAAGCATGGTAACTTCAGTGCACATCAGATCTACAGAGCTCTTCTTTCTACAAGAGAAGAAAAACCTTGTTTGGTTTTGATCCACCCTTTGCACTTGATGTCAAAGGGGGAGAGTATCATGGTGTTTGAATAATGGTTATAATCAATGTATCTATCTGTTGTGGTGATCAAACACCATCATGGTTGCCATCAAGTCCAAAGGGGGAGATTGTTGGCAATATGATGCCATGTGTTGTCCTTGATGGCAACCTACTTGATGAAGTTATTAGCCAGTGGGGAGCTGTGTTGGGAAAAATGCGAGAGGGGGGGTGAATCAGTATTTAGAGCTAACTAAAAACTTTTTATCAGAGATCTTATTATGCATTTAATTCTTTACTTAGATTATTTCATCATTCATTCATCAGAAGTTCAGTAAGCATGTGCAGTAATAACAGAATAAGCCATTACACGTAAACAACACACATGAACACCAGTATTTAAGGTGGAAACCCAATTTGGGAGAAAACCACCACTGCTGTCATTTTTGTCTTCAATATTTATTATAAAGAAAAATTCTTACAATTTTTGTGCTGGCGCAGACTTATACCAGCATGCAGGCACCCACCTGCAGAAGGCTACAACCTTCTCTCATTCTCCAGTCACTACTGGAAGGGAGCTCCAACCACCTAATCTCGTTTCATCATTTCTAGATCTATAGATTTTGAACCTTCATCAACTCCATAGGTGCATCATAGATTCAGGTTTATCAGAAACAGAGTTCAATCATGCAGATATCTCTTAAAGAGATTTATTCATTAACAACCCCTCAACATGCACACATTGTACTATCATCCTCTTCTACTTATATATTTTTTTCCTTTATTAATACCATGAGTCAAAACCACTCAATAGCTGATGGTATTCCTGGACGAGATCAAATAGATAATCCAGCGGGGTCTACCCAAGCCCCAAACAACCTCTCATTGTTCTATTTTCTTGGTCTGGAAGTTAATTAATCTAAGGCTTTTTAATATCTCAATCTGAGATTGAGATATTAATCCAATTCCTCCTTTAGTTATGAACTCCCTAAGTCATATATATATTGACCCCAGGTTTATGTGTTTGCGATATCAATGCATATATTAACCCACATTCATTACATCACATGTTTCATATTTTGCCAACTTCACATATTCAACATTCTTTATTAACCCCGCAAACCTTAGTTTAAAAGGTCCCAATTAATATAATTTAGAATCGGGCCCACATATATAATCAATGATCTAATCACATATTCGCACTGTACCATGGTTATCCATCGTGTACCTTCCTCATACAGCCACCGTCCAATGGCTCCCCTCCAGATCGACGGCGGACAACAATATTGCACGGCTTCCTTGGTCGGACATTAATGCGCGATGGCGGTTTTGAAAGTTTGTTTAGGGACGCGTGTCGCTCGTTCTATGGAATCGATCTCAACCTCTTGAATACCGCTTGCCCGTCGAAAGTGGTGCGATGAAAACTAGAAACCCCCTTCAGTGTTCATTCCGCTCGTGGTTCATCTCCTTCGCTCAAAGTTCCGTCCGCCTTTATTCCTTCATTGCTACATTTCTCTGTGAAGGCATAACTTTGTCATAACACAGGTCATATGTATTCCAGAAAACATGCTCTGCGATCATGTGTCCATTCAATTGCATTCTTCAGCAAGCAGATTAACCCTATCAAGTCCACCATACAGAATCACATCCTTTTACTGATTAGCTAGCTCGTGCTTTTACATAAATCAAATCCATCAGCCCTTTACTCAGATTTACTTAGCCACATATTGCGAAGAGACCAGAACCCTCCAGCTTTAGAGGTTTGTCAGGATGTATGAATACACCAAACTTATTCACACATGTTTTAACACGTCCTTATTCACATCGATTCTCCCAAAGCTTCGATTAATGTACATTCAGTCTTATATTCTGCTTGTATAGAACTGCTGATGGTTTTCTGAGTTCTTCATACAGTCATTATCTGCATCCTTTGTCAGAGAGTTGCCATCAAGGACAATCATATAATATGATACAAGAAACATATTGCTAACAATCTCCCCCTTTGGACTTGATGGCAACCATGACCATCAGCAACATTCTCCTCCTTTGACATCAAGGGCAAAGGGTAGATCAAGATCCTTTGTACCGACAATACCATGCTCCCCTTGAGATCATGCTACATTTTCAAGCATAATATTCAATGAAATAACAGAAATGACTTATACAATCAAGATCAAAAATTCTCAAGCATGAGATCAGACTACAACAAATAATCAGAGTGCCAACAATGCATCCTTTCCACATGACCAATGCTCCCCCTTAACTTGTGCATCCAGAGATACTCATCAGCACCACAGCTGTGCTGAAGAATGCTAACCCAGAAAAAATTTGTCAACAAATACCCATACATGGTTTTCTGTGCATAAACTTGCGTATATACGCAGTTGTCCTATAGTAAATCCACATATCCAATTTAATCTTTTGTATTTAAGTAGATCTGATCTTTTGCATGGCAGATACTAATCCCAGATTTTGTCGGAGATATTCGAACGCTTCTTTGGGTAGAGGTTTGGTAAATATATCAGCAACTTGTTCTTTGGAGGGAACATACTCCAACTTCACCTTTTGTTCAAGCACTTGTTCACGTAAGAAGTGATACTTGATGGGAATGTGCTTGGTCTTGGAATACATAACAGGATTCTTTGAGATACTGATGGCACTTGTATTATCACACATAATGGAGATAGGAGGTGAAAATTTGATTTGAATGTCTTGTAAGGTTTGCATCATCCAAATAAGTTGAGTGCAACATGATGCGGCAGCCACATATTCTGCTTCTGCTGTAGATAAGGCAATAGAGTTTTGCTTCTTGCTGAACCAAGATACCAACCGGGGCCCCATATAGAATGCGCCACCACTAGTGCTTTTCCGATCATCAATATTTCCAGCCCAATCTGCATCAGTGTAAGCATGAAGTGTGAGATCAGCATTCTTTGGATACCATAGTCAAAAATCTTGAGTTCCTTGTAGATATTTGAATATTCTTTTGACAGCCTGAAGGTGAGACTCTTTTGGATTAGCTTGGAATCGTCCAACAATCCCAACTGCATGCATAATGTCCGGTCTAGTCCCAATGAGATAAAGTAGACTTCCTATCATAGATCTGTATTCTGGTTGATTCACCGTGGGAGAATCATCATGAGAACTGAGATTACATCCGGTTATCATTGGTGTACTTACAGGTTTGCACTCTTCCATGCCATACTTCTTCAGAATTTGCTTAAGATATTTTGCTTGTGATAAGAATATGCCATATGTTGCTTGTTGCACTTGCAAGCCAAGAAAGAATGTTAGTTCCCCAAGTAAAGACATTTCAAATTCTTGCTGCATATTAGAAGCAAATTTCTAACTCATAGACTCTTCATTACTTCCAAAAATGATATCATCAACATATACAACCACAATCAATAGTTTATCATTTTTAGTTTTTGTGTATAAGTTGCTATTAGCAGACCCCTTTTAAAATCCTTGTTGATGAAGATATTTGTCAAGATGATAGTACCATGCCGTTGGAGCTTGTTTGAGACCATATAGAGCCTTTTTAAGTCTACAAACAAGTTTTTCATCATTTCCCAAAATGAATCCTTCTGGTTGTTCTATATAAACTTCTTCTTCTATATCACCATTGAGAAAAGCGGATTTAACATCCATTTGATAAACTTTGATTTGTTGGAAGCTTGAAAAAGCAAGAAACATTCTTATGGCTTCAAGTCTAGCTACAGGAGCAAAAGTTTCTTCAAAGTCTATACCTTCTTGTTGAACATACCCCTTGCAAACAAGTCTAGCTTTATTTCTTATAACATCCCCATTCTCATTTAACTTATTTTTGAATATCCATTTAGTTCCAATGAAATTTTTGTCATGAGGTCTTGGTACTAATTCCCAAGTGTGATTCTTTTCAATTTGATCAAGCTCTTCATTCATGGCTTGAATCCAACATTCATCTTTGTTGGCTTGATTGACATTTTGTGGTTCAATAGTGGATAGAAATGCCAGATAGCTAGAAGATCCCACAAGAGTCCTTCTTGTTTGTACACCTGATCCCTTTTCTCCCAAAATTTGAGATTCTGGATGATTCTTTTGAACATATCTGGATGGAGCTTTTTCAGATAAATCATCTTCGAGTTCTTCATTGGGTTCACTATCTATATCATTTTTACTTGATGTAGAAGGATATATGTCATCATCGTCTTCATCTGTTGTTTGTTTTTCTTCTTTTGGAGCTGTAGGAGACTCATCAATAACAACATCAATACATTCAAAAATCTTCCGAAGTATTTTATTGTAACATTTATATTCCCTACTCCTAGAGGAGTAACCAAGAAATCTTCCTTCATCTGCTCTGGGTTCAAACTTGCCAAGTTTTTCATCATTATTTTTGATAAAGCATTTGCTCCCAAAAACTCTAAAGTGCTTCACAGTGGGAGGATTACCATACCATATTTCATATGGAGTTTTATCACTATTTACATGAACATGTGCCTTTGTAAGAATATTTACCGATGTATGTGCTGCTTCTCCCCAAAACGTGTCAGGTGTTCCAGAATCATGAAGCATAGCTCTAGCCATTTTTTGAACTATTCTATTCATTCTTTCTGCTACGCCATTTTGTTGTGGAGTGCCAGCTACAGAAAACTATCTTTTTATGCCATGTTGTTCACAAAATTCAAGGAATTCATCTGATGTATATTCTCCTCCTCGATCAGATCTAAGACACTTGATTTTTAGATCTAATTCATTTTCAACCAGTGCTTTGAAGATCTGAAATTTCTTGAATGCTTCATCTTTGTGTTTAATCAACCCAATCCAACACATTCTAGAGAAATCATCAATAAATAAGATATAGTATTGTTCACCACGTGGTGAATTTTTCTTCACCGGTCCACATATGTCAGTATGAATGAGTTCAAGAGGCTTACTTGATGAACCTTCCTTGGCATTAAATTGCACTCTGGTTTTCTTACCGAATTGGCAAGATTTGCATATGATACTTTCAGGTGGTGTAATATTGGGAAGATCACGAACAGCTTTAAGTCTGCTTGATTTGTTGATTTGAGAGAAGCTCAGATGCCCCAACCTTCTATGCCATAGCCAGTTTTCTGAAGATTTACTCATGTAACATTGTTCTTTGCAGTTCTTTAATACATACAGGTTGCTTGGAGTTCTGTTTCCTTTTATAATTGTTTTACCTGTATCAAGATCATGTACCACACATTCTTTTGAACTAAAGACAACTTCAGTTCCTTGATCACACATTTGACTTACACTTAACAGGTTATGCTTTAATCCATCCACATACATGACATTATTAGCTTTCACCTTTTCTTTTAGAAAAACAGACCCTTTTCCTTTAATGACAGCAGGAGTATCATTTCCAAATGTAACATTCTTTTCTTTTTCTAGAGCACTATATGCAAGAAGTTTGTTTTTGTCACCTGTCATGTGTTTTGAGCATCCACTATCAATGTACCATTGATTTTCCTCTCCTTCTGCAAATAAGGCTATGCCACAATTTTCAACCTGTAATTCCTTCTTTTTCCATACTTTGGAGCTTGAAGGAAGATGCTCTTTTGGCTAGACTTTGCTCCTACATTCAGATTCTTCATGGCCAAAGTTATTGCAATAAGCACATTCAACTTCATTTTGAAGAGGAGAAAAGTTGTTATATGTATTCTTCTTTGTTCCAATATCAATCCTTTTCTTTCTTGCTTCTCTTGTCATGATGGTTTTATATGCAACACATTGAACATCTTTATGACCAAAATTGTGACATGAGAAATATTTTTCATTGAAGAAGAAATTTCTACGACCATGAAATCTTCTACTTGAATTTACCTATTGATTGGTGTTTCTTTGAAAGTTACTCCTATTAGTGTTATTTGAATTGAGATGGTCATGCTTTATCTGTAAAGATTCTTTATTCCCTTGCTGAGGGGCAGAATGTTGTGTACTGGCTGTACTTGCTTTTAGATAATTTGGTGCTGAAGCCTGAGAAGATTCTCCGATATATCCAAGAACTGTCTTTAGAAGAGGAGAACATTATACCTTGATAATCTCATCTAAGGTATTAGATCCTTTAGCAAATCTAAGATTCAAATTCTTTACTTTCTCAATTTCTTTTCTTAGACTTATTATTTCACATTCTAATTTCTCATTATGTTTCTCCTTTTCTTCAAGCCGGTTTTTTAGAGTTTCTATGGATATTTTACTTTCTTCTAATCATATTTTGAGTTGATTGATTTCATCAAGAAAATCACTGTCCTCTAAAGCATCCGTAAAAGTATCCTTTTCTTCTCTAGACTCTTTTTCAAATGCCATGAGAAGTCTAAGATCTTTTTCACATTCTTCCTCACTGTCTGATAACCCGTCACTTTCTTCATGAGTATAGTAACTTTTTCTAGTGCTAAACCGATTCTTATTCCTTCATGCTACTTCCTTTCCTTTTTCATGTGTTTCTTTGTGAGGACACTTAGCAGCATAACAACCAAATCTTCCACAAGCAAAACAATTGAAAGGAATCTTACCTCTGAACCATCCTGTACCAAGTTGGAGTTTCTTTACAAAATTTACCTCATCTTCTTCTGAGATATACCCTGATCCTTCTGTCTCTTGTAATTCTCTCCCTTTTGTAGAAGCTCTAAAGATGGCTTCTTTGACTTCAGATGGTCCTCCTCTTCTCATTTCATATGCAGTTAGTATGCCATGAAGTTGCACCACAGTAAGATTTTGAAGATCCTTCTTTTCTTCAAGAGCAGAAACTTTTGACTCAAATTTTGCCGTTAGTGATCTTAAAACTTTCTCAACCAAAGTAGATTCGGTTACTGTTTCTCCCAGATTTCTCATACGATTTAAAATATCATCAAGACGTAAAAAGAAATTGGCAATGCTCTCCTCATTATGCATTTTTAGGTTCTCATATTGAATTCTGAGAGTTTGGAGTTTAGCATTTTTTACCTTTGCATCACCTTCATAACTTAGAATGATTTTATCCCATATTGCCTTTGTTGTATTCAGCTACATGACTTTGACAAATTCTTATTTATTTAGACTTCCCAATAGATCATTAACCGCCTTTGCATTTGTTTCATAATTCTTTCTTTCCGTTGGATCTGTTGGTACTGCGGCTGGATATTGATATCCTACTTCAACAATAGCCCATACACCTGCTCCCAGAGACTGAAGATAGGATCTCATCCTTTTTTTCCAAAAGATTAAATTGTTTCCGTTGAAGAGCGAAGACCTGGTAGATGCTATTCCATCTTGATTTCTCATCTTGATTTATCTTCCTTCTAGCAGCTAAGCTTTTCAGAAGGACCTGCTCTCATACCAATTGTTGGGAAAAATACTGAGAGGGGGGGTGAATCAGTATTTAGAGCTAACTGAAAAAAATTTTGTCAGAGATCTTATTATGCATTTAATTCTTTACTTAGATTATTGCATCATTCATTCATCAGAAGTTTAGTAAGCATGTGCAGTAATAACAGAATAAGCCATTACACATAAACAACATACATGAACACCAGTATTTAAGGTGGAAATCCAATTTGGGAGAAAACCACCACTGCTGTCATTTCTGTCTTCAATATTTATTATAAAGAAAACTTCTTACAATTTTTGTGCTGGCACAGACTTATATCAGCACGCAGGCACCCACCTGCAGAAGGCTACAACCTTCTCTCGTTCTCCAGTCACTACTGGAAGGGAGCTCCAATCCCCTAATCTTGTTTCATCATTTCTAGATCTAGAGAACTTGAACCTTCATCAACTCCATAGGTGCATCATAGATTCAGATTTATCAGAAACAAAGTTCAATCATGCAGATATCTCTTAAAGATATTTATTCATTAACAACCCCTCAACATGCACACATTGTACTATCATCCTCTTCTCCTTATATAATTTTTGCCTTTATTAATACCATGAGTCAAAACCACTCAACAACTGATGGTATTCCTAGACGAGATCAAATAGATAATCCAGCAGGGTCTACCCAAGCCCCAAACAACCTCTCATTGTTCTATTTTCTTGGTCTGGCAGTTAATTAATCTAAAGCTTTTTAATATCTCAATCTGAGATTGAGATATTAATCCAATTCCTCCTTTAGTTATGAACTCCCTAAGGCATATATATATATATATATATATCGATCCTAGGTTTATGTGTTTGTGAGATCAATGCATATATTAACCCACGTTCATTACATCACATGTTTCATATTTCGCCAAATTCACATATTCAACATTCTTTATTAACCCCGCAAACCTTAGTTTAAAAGATCTCAATTAATATAATTTAGAACCGGGCCCACATATATAATCAATGATCCAATCACATATTCGCACCATACCGTGGTTATCCATCGTGTACCTTCCTCATACGGCCACCGTCCGATGGCTCCCCTCCAGATCGACGGCGCACAACAATATCGCGCGGCTTCCTTGGTCAGACATTAACGCACGATGGCGTGCAGTGATGGTGGTTTTGCAAGTTTTTTCAGGGACGCATGTCGCTCATTCTATGCAATCGCTCCCAACCTCTTGAATATCGCTTGCCCGTCGAAAGCGGTGCGATGAAAACCGGAAACCCCCTTCACTCTTCATTCCGCTCATGGTTCCTCTCCTTCGCTCAAGGTTCCTTCCGCCTTTATTCCGTCATTGCTACGTTTCTCTGTGAAGGCATAACTCTGTCATAACACAGGTCATACGTATTCTAGCAAACATGCTCTGTGATCATGTGTCCATTCAATTGCATTCTTAAGCAAGCAGTTTAACCCTATCGAGTCCACCATACAGAATTACATCCTTTTACCGATTAGCTAGCTTGTGCTTTTATAGAAATCGAATCCATCAGCCCTTTACTCAGATTTACTCAGCCACATATTGCAAAGAGACCACAACCTTCCAACTTTAGAGGTTTTTTAGGATGTATGAATACACCAAACTTATTCACACATGTTTTAACACGTCCTTATTCACATCGATTCTCCCAAAGCTTCGATTAATGTACATTCAGTATTATATTCTGCTTGTATAGAACTGCTGATGGTTTTCTGAGTTCCTCATACAGTCATTATCTGCATCCTTTGTCAGAGAGTTTCCATCAAGGACAATCATATAATAGGATACAAGAAACATATTTCCAACAACTAACTTGATGAGTTGACTTTGGATAGCAATATATTTGTTAATAATGTAAATCTAATGTATCTACAGAGCAATTCAGAAGTAACAAAGAAAGAAATTCCATTAAGTGCTAGATTAATGATGAATAAGATATGTCACAAAGCATACACAGATTTGTAAAGGAAAAGTAGCGTATGTACGCAGAAAAGTACGTACCAAGTAGTGTATGCCTATTTGTGCTCTAAATTTATAAAACTAGGGGACATTACCATGGTATTGGCCCACTGTATTGAGCGTTGGATTATCTATTTGATCCCGTCCAGGAATACCATCAGTAGTTTAGTGGTTTTGACTCATGGTATTGACAAAGGCTAAATCTATATAAGGAGAAGAAGATCATAGTGCAATCGTTTGCATTTGTTGGGTTGTTGATAAATAAATCTCTTTAAGAGATATCTGCATGGTTGAAATCTGATAGATCTGAATATATGATGCACCTATGGATATGATGAAGGTTCAAGATATCTAGATCTAGAAATGATGAATCTCTAGGATGATCTGCAAAAGAAATGATGAAGACCTGGTGCAAGTCTGATGAAGAAATTGAAGAAATCTAGGTAAGTTTATAGATCTGGTCTGTTCTGAAAAGTTTATCTTTTTCAGATCTATACGCTAGTTGGTTTCAACAAAAGCGTGTATATACGCGGGTTCGCTTCATGAAAAGGGTGTATGGCAGTTAAGGTTTTTGAAGAATAAAATACACAGAAGTATACGCAGGTTGATGTGCAAGAAAGCGCGTATGTACGCGGCTTCAGTAAAGCAAAGTAGTGTATGCTATTTGAATCAATGTATGTTCAGGGTTGAGTTTGTATCTGCATATCTATTCTGAAGTCTGGGTTTTAATGAATACTTCACTCTGAAGTATTTCTGCATGGAATGGGTAACATTTTATTGATTGATCTAAATTAATAATGTACCTATGAAGAAAATGATGAAGAGGGATCACTAGATCTGAAATGACTATGTATTTTCTAGATCTGTGATCTAACGAATCTTTGCTGAAGTAAAGGGTGAAATCTGAGTTATCTGTTCTGAATAGCTGCATAGTTCTGAAAAATTACAGATCTATACGCATGTTCATCTCAGCGAAAGCACGTATATACGCAGGTTTGTTTCAGCAAAAACGCGTATATGCAGGTTTGTCTCTATGAAAACGCGTATATACGCAGGTTCAGTGAAGTAAAAGCGCGTATGGAATCTAGGGTTTTGCTGAAGGGTATGGAATGAAATGTCTGATCTATTTTGTTGTTTTACTGCTATCTGTCAATGATGTATTCATACAGTTCTGGGTTGTTTAAATGTCGAAGATACTTCTGATTATATTGGTTGAAGATCAAGTTGTTGGTTGATTGGTTGATGAAGTTATAAGTTTCAGTTTGATGTATGGAATGGGTGCAGTCTGAAAAACTGATGAAAAGTGGCCTACAAGGTATGTTGTGTGGAAGCTATTGGACCCAATATGAAAATTGATGAAACGTGGTCCATGGTGGTGCTGAGGGTCGAAGCCTTCAGTGAGGGGGTTGGAGCTCCCTTCCAGTAGTGGCTGGAGAACGAGAGAAGGTTGAAGCCTTCTGCAGGTGGGTGCCTGCATGCTGGTATGATTCTGCACCAGTACAAAATTGTAAGAATTTTTCTCTATAATAAATATTGAAGACAGAGACGACAGCAACGGCGGTTTTCTCCCGAATTGGGTTTCCACCTTAAATACTGGTGTTCATGTGTGTTGCTTATATGTGATGGTTTATTCTGTTATTATTGCACATGCTTACTACTTACTAAACATCTGATGCAATGATCTATGTAAAGAATTAAATGCATAACAAGGTCTCTAGACATACGCAAGTTTTCTTAAGGATATCCGCGTGTATACGCTAGTTGGGTTCAGTAAAGTAGCGTATGGTTTTAAAAAGAAAAGGTAAAAAGTTTTCAGTAAGCTCTAAATACTGATTCACCCCCCCCTCTCGGTATTTTTCCCAACCCAACTCTATTATTTCCTCATCCTTTTGCTTTCTAATCTCTTCAAATGATTTATCCTCATCATGTTCTACCATGTAAACATCTATGGCTGCTTTTTCATCATGTTGGTGCAATGGTGATTCAATCTAATGCATGAGTAGTTGCTCCTCTATTTCTCTTTTCTCAGCTATAGTGTCAAGTGTAGCTACACTTTTGATGAATTTGGGAGCAAAGACCTGTCTCTTTCCCTTATCATATGTGTGAGTGAACTCAAAAACCTTAGGAGCCTTTGAAATCTAATTTTGTGTGTTGGAAGAGCCAATATCCATTGGTTATACAGATACTGATGGTGTTGGTGTGATATTCATAATAGTATGACTAGTAGTTTGCGTTGGTGCTACTTTATCCATGAAGGTTTCCCAAGTCATGTTGATAAGTGAGAGATGATGCAAAACAATGATTTTGACTAGACCATGGTGGAAAATATTTGGGTGATGATATTTGTTTCTACTGTGAACCTTCTCAGTCATTATAAGAAAACTTTTGTACAAGTAATATGGCAATTCGAGTGGTATAGTAGAGGTAAAATGCATCAATAGTCTGATATGGTACCTGTACAACCTGGAGAATATCCCTTCACATGTGAAATATTTCATAATTAACCTCATCAAAGGAACATATATTTTAAGGAGGTGTATGAAAGGGAGGATGTACTCAGGGTTCTCTCTAGCATGAGGTTTGATGAAAAGTGTATAATCTTCAAAGTCTATTTCCATTTCTTTAAACCAATTTTGTCCATGACTAGGTATACTTGTTGCTAAAGAAATCACATCTGTTGATAAATTGAACTCTACACCTGGAATGATGGCCTTCCCAATACTGAAACTAGTGGAAAATAAGCTTGTCAATTGGAGATGACAACCTTCTTCCATGATTTTCTCGCAGAATTTCAAGCATCTAGTCCTCTCAAAGCATCCTTTGGAAAAAGGTGAGGCATTGACTTCTTGCAAGGTGGAGGGTTCAAATATGATGTGGCGCCCTCCTTTGTGTATTTTTCTTCTCACTCTCCATAATATCTATCAGAAAGATAAACCCTAGGTGTTTAGGATGTAGTGGGTATGTGTAATGAATATAGAAAAATAAAGGACAGGGTTAGGGTAGGTTTGGAGGATGAGATGAAGGGTAATGAAGCCAAGATAAATTCCCAAAAAAATTCAGGATGTAGGGTTGTATGTTAGCTTCATATTATATGTGAAATTTGGTGAAGTGGGTGTGATGGAGGTGGCTAAATTAAGAAAACACATGAATTTCTTGTTTTTACAATGGAAATGTAGTAAAAACTTAGGGTTTGATAGAAATGATGCTTAGGGAGGGTGTGGGTGTCCAATTACTATTGTAGAAGTTGTAGAAACTGGTGGCAATGATCTTGGAGCTTGGATGAATGTTTTTGGAGAAAAATACCAAAAATGCAGCACACTGACAAATGTGTAACAAGGGTTTCCATATGTGTAACAAACTCTCCCAGATGTGTAACAACACACTGACATATGTGTAACAAAGGTGACAGATGTGTAACAAAGCCTCCAGATGAGCCACGCATTGGGATGAGAGTGGAAGGGAGTGCGCGGTAAGGAGAGTGGTAAAATGGGTTGGTTTGGGAGATTTCAGGGGGGGTAGGTGTGGTAAGAGGTTTGCATGGGGGGGTGTAAAACAATGAGGGGTTGACACATCGCCATGGGACCAGTGGGAGGAAACCAATTTTCATACCCCCCCAATGGTAAAGGTCAAATGAAAAGGGGGGTGTGAAAAAGGTTGTGGGTCATCCATTTTGTGGAGTGATTGATCAAGCTGTTGGGTGGTGCACAAGACTTAACCACCGATGACAAACTTCTTTTGTCATTTTGGACCCTTATGACATGAGCGAAAAATTTTGGTTATAATACATAACTCCTCTAAACTTTAAATAACGACATAATGAACTCAAACATTAGGCTATTAGCGCATGTTTTATATTGTTTCTCAAAATTTTGATAAAGTGCACTAATAAGTCTATACTTTAAGATAAAGCCTTTGATATAAAATTGTTCTCTTTTTATCCTTTCAATCCTTTTTGGAAAAAAATTGACAATGAAACAATTTTTGAAATAAGATAAACTATCTTACTTTATTCCCCTAACTTTGCTAACTCCCTTTAAAATACTGCTATGATGAAAATGAAGCCTTGTTCGCCCACTTTGGTGACATTTTTGGACTTTTCAGTGGCAAAACAAGGACACCTAGATACAGACCTAGATGGAGATGGAATGAATGACCTAAGACTCTAAATGAAAATTATTGACATGACCTCTGAGATGATTATGTCCATGGATGGAATGAGGGGAGCAAAATTTCTAACCTAGCCCATATGTAGTGACCAAAATTTATTTGAAAACTTGTTTGAAATTAAGACAAAATTTATGACCTAGGACTACTAGCAAATAAAGTGAAAGAGCATGTTTGATCACTGGACATATTGACACTAATATTGGCTCCAACTGGGGATGAAATATCCTTCAGGAGGTGTCAATAACACCGTAGATCAGGTAGCCTTATCCATTGGGAAATGGAGTCAAAAAATGGAAATAAAAAAACATTGACAAATTTGAAATGATGAAATAAAATTGGAAATGACTTTGACTCAAAATTGACTTGAATCTGACTTCGCTTACTTATGGTAGTAGACCATGGAGGTCTTAGGGTCTTCGCCTCTCACTTCAAATCCTAATGATAACCACCCACCTACTAAAGATATATATATACAATCATGTGATTTTATCCCTCCATTGTAACCAATCTAGCAAATGGATACCATACTTGAATCATGCTCACATTTTCCTCAAGTAGGTAAAAGGAACAAAAGGTAGGCAACTCAAAATGAAATCTGAGCCCAAAACCTGTGTTGGTGAAAAAAAACTCCACTTTTTCTGATGCTTGAAAAAGACTGCCCAAGTGGTCTTGAAAATCATGAAAAATTACCTCTTGTTGATCAGAAAAAATAAGGGAGATGCTTTCAAATATAATGGATGATTGTTCTTCTTCATTTGGTTAATCCTTCTTAAATAAAAAGGCAGCAATTTTATCTTCCATATCATTGATATCAGAGACAAGATTTGTGTGTTCTTGTAGATATTCAATTGAGGTGGCCAAATTAGCATCAACACAAATATTACAAGTGGTTTTTCATGTATATCAAAAAGAGAATTGTATTGGCTTTGGAAAAATTCTACATCTTGATCATTTGAAGGTTGTTGAACATGTTCATCAAACTCAAGACAAAAAACCTGTTGTACATTATTTTTGACCTCAATAGATAAATCATGACTCTCTTGAGTTTCTATAAAAGCAAACTCAAAATTCTGATCTGCACATATTTATTCCTGAATTAAAAACTTAGAAGAGGAAAGGGATGAAGGGTAGCTAGAAAAAACATCTTCATATATATCTTGATCGCTTGAAGATTCGAAATACTACTCCAAATTATCATCAACTTCGAAATATGGAAGATCAATATCATCCTTTGAATAATTCTGCTCAAGTTCGTTGTCATCTAGGGTAGAATCCATGATCTTCTCATGGAAATGAAAAGGGTTTTCATTCAAAGCATCTAATAGTTCATCATCCATAAAATCTTCATCACCCTAAGCACTTTCTAGCTCTTGAATAAAATTCTCAAAATTATCACAACAATCCTTAATCAAAAGCAAAGAAGGATAGGTTTCTCTATATTTCTCAAAAAATACTGAGTGAAAATCCTTGAGAGAATAAATACAAGCAGGAGGCAAGCTTTCATACCAAAACCATGTTTTTTCTTCTAATGTGATCATGAAAATCTTCATGAAAATTAATCTTCATCTTACGCACATGCATATGATATCTTATTAAATTAAGTGTAGCATTATCACCTTTTCCATCTCTGAATTTTGGCAAGTATGTTTGCCAATATAACTGAGGCATAGGATTTGGAAAGTCAATGATATGAGACCGATCCATAAGAGCATACCTAGAATTCCTTCTTCCAATTGAATCCATCTTGAAAACAATGAAGTCACCAATAGTTCTTCAAGCTACCAATTTTTAAACAGTGGAGTCGCCATGAAAACTCTGAACTTTTGGATTCTTCGACACTAGAGTCACCAGGTGAAAGATGCACAACCTTTCTTATGTCTAACCATTGTTCACCGTTAGCAGTCAGAGCCAATATTTTTCATTATTTCTTGGGAAATATTTAACCTTCACTCCCCGGCAACGACTCCAAGAATGTTATCACTCCCCCCAACTTCCCAAGGATGAGAGTGGGATTGAAGGAAGGTAACCACAAACCAACCTTTAGTTCAGGTAGCTAGCCCTGCCAAGACTAGAGAGGTTTCTCTCAATGTCATTTTGCAGTCAATGAAAAGACTGAATATATAATGACCTTAGGCTAGATATAAGCTCAATAAATAGGTTTTTTGTGCTGGATAGGAATGACAGTAAGGATACTAGGTCTAAGGTTTTAGGTCAAGTTGCAGAGAATATGGATGGGGCCAGGTAGGTATATTGAAAGCATGATTAGTTTTTCATTGTGTATAGGATGAAATGATAGAAAATCTGAATGAACACTGAGGTGAATTCATTCATTTAGAGGAACATAAACATATAATGTAAATCTTGTTAAGAAAGAGCATGAAAAGGTATGATTTATGATTACAATTTGACAAGATAAACACATAGAAGCATGTATATGAAATAGGAAAAAATATCATTCAACATGATAAGATAAACATACAAAGAAATAAAAAATGCTCCAAGGCATACGACATGAATCTCAACACAAATTATGCAACCTTGTCTTTGATTTCATTCCAAAACACTTGTACAATAGCTCCACTGCAAAAAACAACTATCCAACCCAAGAAAAGACTAAAGTGGGTCTAATTATAGATAATATGCACATTTACACTTCATAAGGTCGAAATACCATCCAAAATGCATCATAATACATGAGATGTGTCACTTCCTAGAATCTTGGTAGGTTAGAAACCATTCCCTCAAATTCAGCTAATGAATAAGAGTGTGTATCCCCCACATAAATTACATGTTTCCTAATGATAGAGGAAAAAAATAATTCAATTACTCCAATGCCAAAAACCTAGAAATTATGAATTTTTATGGGCTTGACAAGTGTCCTGAGGAATCTTATGCAGATGTGTAACACTTTTTGACAGATTCATAACACGTTTTTATAGATGTGTAACACTTTTTTGCAGCTAATTTTGAAGGACTTTTAGAACTCCAAATCCAAATATGGAAGATAGGTCAACTAGCCCTGTATGTCTAGTTTCCCGAACATCTTGAATTTTGAAAACTGACCCATGGGAAGGCCTCCAAAATTTGATTCTCCCATGGTTACTCCAAATGTGTAAGAGACTGTAAAAAAATTGTGGCAAAAGCATATAAAACTGGTGGTTTTTGACCTTTTCTACCAAACTAGAGCTTGTCATACATCAAGGGTTCCTGATATTTGATGCACTCATCAAAATTCATCCAACCATGTAAGCCATTCATCATTTAGGTGCCCTAGTAAAAAGCATAACAACTTGGCACTGCGCATCTGTGAAGGCTGAATTTCCAGTTTAGTGCAAAATTCACTAAAAATATCAAAATTGCTCAAAACTTCTCCAATTTTTTCTTGTGGCACCTATGGATGATGTGCTAAACTACCAATGAATATTCAGCCAGCAAATCTAAACTATCCTTCACCTTTAGCTTCATTTGGGCCTCTTTGAGCTTCTTTTTCACTTGTTTAAGCCTGATTTGTGAAATTTTGTTCCTGGTACAATAATGATTGGACATATACATCTAGAGATTATTATTCTTCTTGGATTTCTTCAACAACTTCTCAAGGTGCCCATTGACTCTATCAATCCAATACTCTCTGTCTTGATTGATCTCATCAAGAATAAGCTCATCAAAGGACTGCCAACCTACTTTAGGAGCTGTTGATTCATTTTCTCTTTGAAGTGCCATTTTAAGGCCCATTGTCTTTGGTTTTCTTCTTTTTGTTTCAAATTCTACCTCATATAGCTCATCATCATCTACGATCTCTTTTCCCTTTCCCTTGTCTGAATCAACACGTACTTTAGGTTTGTCTTGGAGGAGAAATTATTCCTTTAGCTGAAAATTATCTTGTTGTGGGAATGTGATCTAAGAATTTGCAATGGAGAAAAAATCCCTCAACTTTGTTATTTCCTCATCCTTTTGCTTTATGATCTCTTCAAATGATTTATCCTCATCTTTTTCTGCCATGTGAACATCTATGGGCACTTTTTCATCATGTTGGTGCAATGATGATTCAATCTGATGCATGCGTAGTTTTTCCTCTATTTCTCTTTGCTTAGCTATAGTGTCAAGTGTTGGTACACTTTTGATGAATTTTGGAGAAAATACTTGTCTCTTTCCCTTCTCATAAATGTTAGTGAACTCAACAACCCTAGGAGCCTTTGAAATCTAAGTTCGCATGTTGGAAGAGCCAACCTCCATTGGTTGTGTTGATACTGATAGTGATAGTGTGCTATGGATAACAGGAGGACTAGTAGTGGACGTTGTTGCTACTTTCTCCATGAAGGTTTCCCAATTCATGTTGATAGTTGAGAGATGATGCAAAACAATGAGTTTGACTAGACAATGGTGGAAGATATTTGGGGGATGATCTTTGTTTCTTCTCTGAACCTTCTCAGTCATTCTAAGAAAACTTTTGTACAAGTAATGTGGAAATTCAAGTGGTTTAGTAGAGGTAAAATGCATCAATAATATGATATGGTACTTTTACAACCTATAGAATCTCCCTTCACATGTGAAATGTTTCATACTTAACCTCATCAAAGGAACATATCTGTTAAGGAGGTACTCAGGGTTCTCTCTAGCATGAGGTTTGAGGAACAATTTATAATATTAAAAGTATATGTCCATGCCTTTAAACCACTTTTTCCATGAATAGGTATAATTGTTGCTAAAGAAATCACATTTTTTGATAAATTAAACTCTACACTTGCAATGATGGCCTTTTCCATACATAAACTAGTGGAAAATAAGCTTGTAAATTGGAGATGACACCCGTCTTCAATGATTTTCTCACAGAATTTCAAGCATCCATTCCTCTCAAAGAATCCTTTGGAAAAAGGTGAGGCATTGACTTCGTGCAAGGTGGAGGGTTCAAATCTGATGTGGTGTCCTCCTTTGTGGATTTTCTTCTCACTCTCGATAATATCTATCATAAAGATAAACCCTAGGTGTTTAGGATGTAGTAGGTATGTGCAATGAATCTAGAAAAATAGAGGAAAGGGTTAGGGTAGGTTTGGAGGATGAGATGAAGGGTAATTAAGCCAAGATAAATTCCCAAAAAATTTCAGGATGTAGGGTTGTATGTTAGCTTCAAAGTATACATGAAATTTGGTGAAGTGGGTATGATGGAGGTGGCTAAATTAGGAAAACACAAGAATTTCTTATTTTCCAATGGAAAAGTAGTAATAAATTAGGGTTTGATAGAAATGATGATTAGGGAGGGAGTGGGTGTCCACTTACTGTTGTAGAAGCTATAGAAACTTATGGCAATGATCCTAGAGCTTGGGTGAATGTTTTGGGATAAAAATACCAAAAACGCAACACACTGACAGATGCGTAACAAGGGTTTCCAGATGTGTAACAAACTCTCCCAGATGCATAACAACACACTGACAGATGCATAACAAAGTTGAAAGATGTGTAACAAATCATCCATATGAGCCATGTGTCAGGACAATAGTGGAGAGGAGTGCACGAGAAGGAGAGTGGTAAAATGGGTTGGTTTGGCGGATTTGGGGGGGGGTGCGAAATGATGATGGAATAACACATTGACGTGGGACCAGTGGGGAGGAAATAACTTTTCATAACCCCCTCCCCCCCCCCACCCCTCGCCGATAAAGGTCGGATGAATATGTGGGTGCGAAAAAGGCTGCGGGTCGTCGATTTGGTGGAGTGATTGATCGGGCGGTTGGGTGGTGCACGAGACTTAACCACCAATGACAAACTTATTTTTCCGTTTTCGACCCTTATGACATGAGCAGAAAACTTTGGTTATAATACATAATCCCTCTGAACTTTGGATAGAGACATAATGAATTCAAACAATAGGCTATTAGCGCATGTTTTATAATGTTTCTCAAAATTTCGATAAAGTGCACTAATAAGCATATACTTTAAGATAAAGCCTTTGATATAAATTTGGCCTCTTTTTATCCTTTCAACCCTCTTTGGAAAAAAAATTGACAATGAAACAAGTTTTGAAATAAGACAAAGTGTCTTACTTTATTCCCCTAACTATGCTAACTCCATTTAAAAGACTGATATGATGAAAATTAAGCCTTGTTCGCCCTCTTTGGTGGAATTTTTGGACTTTTTAGTGGCAAAACAAGGACACCTAGATACAGACCTAGATGGAGATGGAATGAATGACCTAAGACTCTAAATTACAATGATTGAAATGCCCTCTAAGATGATGATGGCCATGGATGGAATGAGGGGAGTAACATTTCTAACCTAGACCATATGAAGTGACCAAATTTTATCTGAAAACTTGTTTGAAAAGACAAATTTTTTGACCTAGAACTACTAGCAAATAAATTGAAAGAGCATGTTTAATCACTAGACATATTGGCACTAACATTGATTATTCATGATTTTACATATGATATTGTCTATACGAATGGTTGTGACCATATCGTGGATCCATTTCCATGATCTCTTTCAGATGGATGGTTGCGACCATGTCGTGGGTTCATTGGTTATTTGATGCCTAGTCCATAGATATTGTATTGTATTTGATTGGTTTTACGATCTTCCGACACATGGGAAATATTTAAGTATAACTTGGTCTAGCGTAGAGTTTGGTAAAGTGTGTTTCTTTACTATGTGCTTTTGTAACTTTAATCTGACGGTCACGATATGTAGTGATCTGACGGTTCATTCTCTCCTTGGTATTACCGACACTTAATATGTGGCTTAACACCCAGTTGGGCCATGATCTCTATTTAAAGAGCGTGGAGGGTCATTTTTCTGGTGAGTGTTTATGAGAGAATCTTATGTAAATTTTCTTTTATATTAATAAATTTCCTGAAGTGGCCGCATTGGCTTAGGTCATGGACTGTTTCCCTCTTTGAGGGTTTTAACCATGTCAAATACTAGTGTACTAATCTGTGATATTTTTGTGAGAAGTGACCTTTGGCGTTTGATGTAAGAAACTTACCCTGTAAATTCCTACATGGTATAGCAGCTGTTTTGAGGGCTGCATCCGTTGTTGATCCAAATCTGAACCCGGTTTGACTGCATGTGATTTTCGTTTTCCAGATCTAATATTTCTTACCACTTTCAGGCTTGGATAACTGCTCTATTGTGTCTAGAGCCTCTGTTATAGTGAGGAACCCCTTTTGTTTCATGCGAAAAATTTTTTGGTTTCCCAAGTTATGTCATTTTAGATCTAGAAGTATAAAGTATTTTTTTGCAATTATATTTATTTATCTCTCTATTTATTTCGGTTTATATTCTTTTTTTATTGTTGGATTTGTACCCTCTTCTCTGCGTATGCTCTTTCTCTACGCTTTGTGCGGTCTAGCAAACCAAGAATAAAAAGATGAGTTTTTTCTGCTAGGTATGTTATTTCCCTGTGAATTTTTGCGATCTCAGGAAATCAGAAATAGCGAGAAAAATATATAGTTTCCATACAGAATAACCATAAATCTAACGTTCTTCCGTAAGGCTTGTATTTTTTTATTTTTTTTTCGTGGTTGTTTTTTACAGGAAAAATACATGCAACCCGAAAAATAAAAAATAAAAAATAAAAAAAATTAAAAACCTCTTCCTCCTTTCAAACAATTACATAATCCTTTTACTAGCTTACTTGGTGTAAAGTTACTTTATGAGAATATAGGTCTTGGGTTCAAGTCTTTTTGTCAAGTATTTTTCTAAAAAGAATTTTGTCAGGTTAATTTTTCTTAAAAATCATTTTGGCAAGTTACCTTTTTTTTAAAAGGGTTTTATTTAAAAATCACATGCAACTTATGTTTTAAAGTTACTCTATGTAATAGTGTTTCTCACCCATTATAAAAAGTGAGTCACATAAAGTAGTATTTTAAAAAAAAAGTGGGCCTCTTATATTAGTTTTGGAAAAAGGGAGGGGGGGGGGATTTTTTTTTTAAAATAAAGTACAACTTCGTCATCAACTTTCAACCTATCACGTAACTAATCAACATCTACTACAATTTTTTTTCAAAAAGGCATAACTTCTTCATCCGGAAGCCATTTTCAAAGCCGTTTTTTTTTAACCGGCCTAATGTTTTGATATCTTTCCATTGGAACAGTTAGTTGCAACCTTTACAGTTGCAGTTTTTAGAAATGTAAAGTGCATGCCCAGTTATTCTTAACAAAACCAATTATTTCCAATGGCTATCCTACATGGTAGACTTATTTATAAGTAAAGAGATTTACATAATAGCCTTAGGACAAGAATATAAACCTACCGATGCAGATAAAAAGGCTAAATGGGAAGATAAACAAGATCAAGCACGAGGATTGATAGGAATGTCCATTTCTCAAGATCTTAGATTTCATATCCAAGAAATTGACTCCCCTGTTGAAGCTATGAAAAAGTTAAATATTGTTTTTGGCGTTCAAAATGAAATCATAGCCCACCAGCTTGAAAATAAGTTGCCTACTTTGGACCCCAATAATTTCTCCTCTATTGAAGATTTTTTGTCCAAATTCAAGACCCTTAGACTTCTTTTAGAAGGTTGTAAGGTCAAAAAGGAAGATGGTAGTCTTACCTATTCCATTATTTCTAAGCTAGGACTTGCATACTCTGTATTTGTTTCCACATTCCATTCCACTAGAGAAGCCCTCATTTCTCCAGGAGCAACCTACAAGTCCCCCTCTTTTGATGCCTTTTTAAATTCTTTGATAATAGAACAAGAAAAACTCTTACACCTTGGTCTTATTAATACTGGAAAATCTTCTACGAAAGCCTCAGAAACCCAACATCAACCATATCCAAAGAATACTAAGAAGCAACATCCTAAAAATAATGGTCCTAAACAAAACAAGGGCCTTAAGAAATTTCAGCCACAAACTGAAAAAGCAACTCAACAAACTAATAAGGAAAATAAAAACAAAGGGAATAAGACAGATAGACATTGCAACTTTTGTAATTGTGATGGACATGTAGAGTCAAATTTTTTTAAGAAGATGGAAGCCTTGGAAGCAGCAATGAAGAAGCACAACATGCATTTGGAGAACTCTTCAACTTCATCTTCGGGAATGTCACTTTTGTGATTGTGGTTTCAAGCATTGAGATCTGGTTATGCATCAAATGTATCTTCTTCTTCTCATTCTCATTAGTGGCTCATTGATTATGGAACCTCTTACCACATGGAAAAAAATAAAGCCATGTTTTCTTCTTTAAAGGATTGTAACACCAAAAACATGTATGTTGGTGTTGATACATCTCTTAGTGTTGTAGGGTATGGAACCACTCATCTAGATAATGGTTAGTTTAATGACGTATTATGTGTTCCTACCTTGTCATGCAACCTTTTATCTATTTATCAAATAACTCATTCAGGTGAAGAGAAAACAATGAAATTATCACCTCATGATGTTGTAATTAAGGACCTAAGAGATCCTAGACATATTTAAACTATTAGCATTGTTGATGATTCCACAAGGTTGTATAAATTTGACAAATTTGGGTCATCATGTCTTCCCTCCATTTTTTTTATCATAAGGATGAAGTGAGAAAACTTTGGCATGAGCGATTTGGTCACTTAAACTATCGCTCTCTTCAAAATATATGTAAATAAAATATGGTGACGGGTCTTCCTATGGTATCTTTCCGAAATGGTGTTTGTTCTGGTTGTGTACTCGGAAAACATCATCGGGATAGTTTTGAAAAACATGCCTCTTGGCACGCTTCAACCCCTTTGCGGCTTGTGCATAGTAATTTATGTGGTCCACTTCTAGTTGTTTCTTTATCTGAATACAAGTACTTCCTAACTTTCATTGTTGATTTTTCCATACGCACTTGGGTATACTTCTTAAAAATCAAGAGTGAAGTTTTTAGCATGTTCTTGGCCTTTAAGGCCTTTGTTGAGAAACAATTTGGACATCACATTCTTAAGTTAAGATCTGACAATAGAGGAGAATATGTTAACAAAAAATTTATCAACTTTTTCATTGAGCATGGAATTCAATTGCAACATACTGTTCCATATACTCCACAAAAAAATGGTGTAGTTGAAAGGAAGAATCACGCTAAAAAATAAATGGCTAATTGTATGCTTCAATCTAAAGGACTTAGTCTAAATTTTGGGCAGAAACAATTAACTGTGAAAATTACATAGTAAATTGCACTCCTTCTAAGGTTTTAAGGAATATCACTCTAGAAGAAGCCTGGAGTTCAATCAAACTAGATGCAAGTCACTTTTGTGTTTTTCGAAGTGAGGCTTGGGCTCATATTCCCGATGAGAAACATAAAGCTTTAGAACCTAAGGGTGAAAAATGCATTTTTGTTGGATATTCTGAAGATGTCAAAGGATATATACTTCTTCAACCCAAATCAAAAAATGTAATCATTACAGGAGATGTAAAATTTGATGAAAATATATCGGCCTGCGAGCCTAGTTCGGTGGGTGTGCCACCTTTGGGCTACGAGCATGATTCGGCATATGTGCCACCTCTCTTATCTATTCTACTTCTGACAACATTCCTTCTACTTTGGATGATGACATCGAGGATGAAAATCCTCCTCCACCTCCTCGGTATCTTCCTTCAGTTCCACAACCTCCAAAATGGGTTTGTTCTACTCGAGATGCAGTAGGTTCTATTTCAGTTGACCTTGCAGATCAACATCATAGACGTTCTCAGTTTGACAGAGCCTCTTCCTTATTGGCTCAAGTTCCAGAAATCATGATCTAAATACCTTTGAAGAAGCTTTAGTTCATCCAGATTAGGATGCAGCTATGAATGAAGAATAGTATTCCTTATTGGTAAAAAATACTTGGGATCTTGTTCCTCTTCCAAAGGGAAGAAAACTTATCAGATGCAAATGGGTTTACAAAACAAAGTTTGGACCATATGGAAAAGAGGATAAACATAAAGCTTGTCTTGTTGCTAAAGGTTTTTTACAAGTTGAAAGAATTAACTATACTGAAACCTTCTCCCCTGTTTCCAAAATGAATTCTATCCGCCTTGTTCTTTGCCTTGCTGCCTCCTTTAAATGGGAAGTCCATCAGATGGATGTTAAATCTGCCTTCCTACATGGGGACTTGCATGAAGAAACCTACATGGATCAGCCCCCTAGCTTTATCCTAAATGAATCTAGCCTTGTTGTCACCTTATGAAGTCACTCTATGGTCTCAAACAAGCCTCTCGGGCTTGGTATGCCAAAATGGATAAATTTCTCTTAGATAATGGTTTTTCTAGATGTCATTCCGACAACACTGTCTACACCAAGAAAGTGGGTAAGTCCTTAATGATCCTTGTTATTTATGTTGATGATCGTATCCTTACTAGTAGTGATCCCAATCTTATAAACCATGTGAATTCTAGCCTCAAAAAGAAGTTTGAAATGACAGACTTGGGACACTTCCATTATTTCCTTGGTCTTCAAGTCTTGCAATCCAAAGAAGGTATTACCCTTTCTCAGTCCAAGTATGCCTATAATCTTCTATGCCACTTTCACATGAAATACTATAAGCCAACCCCTTCTCCCTTTCAGTATAGAGTCATGATTTCATTCACTTGTCCTTTCCCTGAATTTGATGTTACCTTATACCATGAACTTGTTGGTAAAATTTTGTATCTAACCTATATGTATCCTGACCTTTCCTTTTCCATTGGTCTTGTTGCTCGATTTATGCACAAACCTCATGAAAATCACTGGAAAGCAACTAAAAGAATACTTCGATATATTTGAGGTACATTTCAGTTCGGGATTCATTAAAGTGCAAGAGCATCTCCATTGTTGATTAGTTTCATTGATTCTGATTGGGCTGGTGACCCTGATGATTGAAAGTCTACTGCAGGCTATGTATTCACTCTTGGTTCAGGACCTAATATATGGTCTTGTAAGAAACAAAGTGCCATCTCTCTTTCTTCGGCAAAAGTAGAGTATCGTGTTGCTTTTGAAGCCAACAAGGAAGCCATGTGGCATCGTCAAATCCTATCTGGATTCGGTCTTCATCCGCAAAATCCAACTACACTTTGGTGTGATAATCATAATGACATTTAGCTATGCAAAGATATAGTTCAGCATCAGTGTATGAAACACATTTATCTACACATACACTTCATCAGAAATCTCATTCATGATCATGTTCTTGAAGTGAAATATTGTTCAACCAATGATCAAGTTGTTGATATCTTTACAAAGGCTCTCATAGAAGTGAAGTTTACCAAAATTCGATCTATTCTTGGAGTTAAGGAAAGTTATCATTAATGGGGGATAGGCTCTAATGCCTCCTTCCTTCTCCTATTGTGTCACCTTTGTATATCCTTGCATCCTATCCCAAGTTGTTTTTAAGGGGGAATGTTAGGATATTCTGACACCTAGGAAATAGTTAAGTATAACTTGTTCTAGCGTAGAGTTAGGTAAAGTGTGTTTCTTTAATATGTACTTTTTAAACTTATAATCTGACAGTCATGATATGTAGTGGTCTAACAGTTCATTCTCTCCTTGGTATTACTGACACTTGATCTGTGGTTTAACACCTAATTGGTCCATGATCTCTATTTAAAGATCATGGAGGGTCATTTTTTCGGTCATCGTTTATGAGAGAAGCTTATGTAAATTTTCTTTCTTTATATTAATAAATTTCTTGAAGTGGCCGCATTGGCTCAGGTCGTGGACTGTTTCCCTCTTTGAGGGTTTTAACCACAACAAATACTAGTGTACTGATTTGTGATCTGTTTGTGATCAATGACCTTTGGTGTTTGATCTAAGGAACTTGCCCTGTAAATTCCTACATTTGGCAGGTTTCCTAGCAGTATTCTAAGTTCTTTTACCTTGGTTCGTAAATCATTTAACCGATCACTCCCCATTTTGCCTTCATCCTTTAGGGGGCATCTATTACACAATAATTTTTCACTCTGCTCACTTCTCGTCCCTGATCCTGAAGTGCCCTGTGACAGGTCATGTGCAGTATATCCACCTGGGAAAAATACACAAAGATATCCTCTGAAGAATCAAGAAACCTACCTTGAATTATCATTGGAGAGACTTTGTCAAAAACCTAAACCCTTTCTGGCAGTGTTTCGTCAAAATGGAGGAGAAGCTTCGACCTCTAGAAGCTCCAGGGCAATGATTTGGTTGTTATTCAGTGGTGATAAGGTCAGACTCTCTGATTTTAGAGTTTTATCTTATCAATGGGGGTTTATCCCTTATAAAGTGGACCTTACCCCTCCTTTCATGGTCTCCCTACCTCTTCTCCCTTCCTATAAATTGATCCCCATCCCTCCACTAATGGTTGGTCATTTTTGGGCTGGTAAGATCATTCATTACCTTACACTCCTGTATTGTAATAATTCCTAAGCTATTCGAGAAAAGGAATGCTTTAGAGCTTTGGTGAAGGACTCAGACATCACCAAAGGGAGGCCTCCAACATCAAGGTATGGGTTGTAAGCTCTCTCTTATATATTCATTATTAAAACATCTAATGTTCTCTTTCTTTATTTTTCTAATAATTTATGCAAATAGTCTAATGTTCTTTGATCTATTAGATAGCTGATGTTCATGAATATTATGTATTGGATTACGTTTGTTGTTTCCTCTTTATCTCCTGCAGGTAATTGTATGCCACTAGTAGCGAGGAATGAGCATGAGGGATCGTGGATCAAGGCCACCATAAAAGTGTTCAAGCATAGCATCAGGGAAAGGTAATCATATCTCCTTTCTTGTATCATTTTGAATATTAGCTAAGGAAGCTTATATTAGGAAGTCTCACAAGTTGCTACACCTACTCTAGGGCTAGAGAGACCACGTCTATCCACGGAGGGGATTTATCTTCACAATATGCAGCATTTTTCTATATAGCACATTGTAGAATCACTAATGCTTGAGAAATAAACCAAATAGAGAACTTGCAATTTTGTACACCCATTTCTAGTCTCCAAGAAGGAACTATTCCCAATATTTTGGCAATACTTAACCAAGAGCTCAGGAAGACTCTGAAAATATTTCCCAATGGATTCAATGCCATTAGTACCAATTTCATGACAACCATTTAGTTCAAGTCATTTATGTTTGCTACATCCATTAGCAATTGCAACTCAATTTTGGTCACTTAAAAAGTAATAGTCACTCAAAGAAATAAAATTTCATGTTTTACATTGATTTCCTATTGACTGAAGGTTGTTGTTTGTAAATTTTTGGAAGTTGCATAGTATAAGTGTCTTTAGTGAAATACATAATCGAGCCACAACTTTTAAGGCTTCCTTTGTGACATTTACACACTATAAGTGAAAATATTTTAAAGCATGGAAACCTTGAGCTATTGCCAAAAATCCAACATCATTAATGGACACATAATCAAGTGTTGATTTTATTTTATTTTCAAGAAATTGACAGTGAATTTCAAAAAATTCCGTTAATTATCCTTTCACATGTTGAAATGCTATGGGATTTCAATGTTTTCACACAACCAATTGTTATTTTTGTCACACCTATGTTTGTTAAACCCTCACAAAAATGAATATTCAAATCCTCAAATTGTTTGTGTTGTTCTCCTATAGTTGTAATACCTTGATCACTTATAGAACACCAAATCAAAAATTGTTTTCCAAGTATATGGATAGTGAGTAGTTTTCTAGTTTCATTTTTAATGTAGTTGTTCTCTATAGGGGGTTGAACGTAAAAAATGTAACACACTTTGATCTCTCCTTAAGGTTTCTCTTGTTGCCAACTATTCCTTGGCACTTTTGATCCCAAGAATCGTGTAGTAAAATTATGTTTCCGCTTTTTTCAATAATTAGTATTCACCAAAAATTGGTAGCCTTGCATGAAGTCCACATGCCTCTTGTCTTTCCAGAGTCACTGTCATGATTCGGTAAGCCAACATGCCTGTAGAATTGTTTAATTGATTTTATAATGGGTAGATCCAAAGGAATTTAGAGCATTCAAATTTGGGTTAGTACGTTTAGATGTAGAGCGAGCCAACGCCCTCTACATCATATCCCTACCAACACAAACGCGATCAGATTTTTGAAGAATACACATTTTTGAATGATACATATTTTAACTTTTCAATACAATTATATAGAACCATTGTTGAATTTTTGAGACTCAGCTAAAGCTTAAGGAAGAATTTGAATGCCTCATAATTTTCATGTATGTGTAAAAATCATGGGGAATATTTATATTTTTCTTAAAATATCAGAGTATGGAAAAATATTATAGAAAAATGTATGTATTTTAGTAAAAAAAAAATATTTTAATTGGTATAAAATTTTATTGAATCAATGAATTACTTGCGATTTTTTTTAGAAAAATCAATCAAATGACTAAGTTAGTTGCTCAAAAATATTTTTCAATAATTATGTTGTGACAGAGACTTGGATTAGGTTTCCATTTGTGTTCATAAAATATACAAAATTTCAATAGATAGGATGTAAGCGTTTCTGTCCCACAGGATCCATAGGCTAGTTAGATTTGCAAATTGTTTTAATAAGACACAGTCTATTCTATTCTCTAGCATGCCCTCTTTCACCTTTTTATTTTTTTAAATCAATTATGACCTTGGTTTGGTCTTAAAGGTTGGCTTTGGTGACATGATGACATGACCTCGAGGTTTTCTTTTATGAGAAACCCTCTTATGTTTTAAGTTCTTGGAAATGGGCACTTTTGACCTAAAATTTTATTAACATCTCATTTTTTTGTGTTGAAAGAGTATTTTTTTGAAATGTATTTACTAAAAACCAGGTTGGAAAACACAACTAGCATTAGGCTTGCATTCCACTATTATAGTTGGATCAAAATTGTTAACAATATTTGAGAAAACTAGATTAAGGATGACCAACAAGAGCTTATTCCCAATTGTAGTCCACAATTTATGAAAGATGGATTTTTCTGAAGTCGTAAAAGTTAAAAAGTATAATTGGTGACATATTGATAGTTGCATGCACTTGATGCAACAAAGCTTGTTGTTGTTGTTGTTGTTTTTGTTGTTTTTGTTGTTGCTGTGTTTGTGTATGTGTGTATTCTGATTGTTTATTAAACAATTTTAGGATAATTTCCACTTGTTTACAAAGTGATGCTCCACCTCTTGTTGTTACGGGGAACTTAATGGTTTCCTTTTTTCCCTTTGGTCAATAAATCAGATAGTATTATGCTCGTCAAGAAAAATAACTTAATAGTAAAGGGAATAATAAATCAGGTAGTATTATGCCCACCAAGAAAAATAACTTAACAGTAAAGGGAATACATAAGGTATAACAGATTAAAATCACCTAGCAATTTATTATTCTACTTTCAAAGGAGTTGATTGATATTGTTTGAGCAACTCATATTATCATTGATCCCTTTTCCAACTGATCTTGTGTAGCTTTATCAATTTATCTTAGCTACAGTGGCTCGCCTTGGCATATAGGGCTTCTTCCAAAATCAAGTATATTTGGAGATCAAAGTCGTAGTGAAACAAAATTTCGTATTCAAAACAATGTAATGGAGTGCAAGATGGTAAATTTTTAGTCAAATCATATTATTCATAAATTCCATTTCCTTCAAGACATATTTGGGCATAACAATAAAGAACCCAATGGAATTATTCTTCACAAGATTTGTGCTATAACCTATGTTACATATACAATTATTTGTCTATTTTCCTCTTATTTGTGTAAACCCCTGTTGTACCAGGCCAACTCAAAAAAAACAAGCATGGAGTTAAGTTTTTGTATGGGCATAACACGTGTGGCATTAAGTTTTAGGCGAACTCAAAATCAATTTGGAAATAAATGCAACTAAATTTAACTCAATTTTTTTCATGCGAGATAAAATTATCAGAAATCAAATCAATGTAATTTACGTCAATGTCACTTCAATCTAATTGACAATTCAAAACAATTTCCTCGCTTAAATGTAGCTTGAATGTAGCTTTCTATAGTTAAATTGTTTGAATTTATGTTTTTATTCTAACATAACTAACAATGAAAACATGCTAGTTCAAACTAATAGCTCCTTGTTTGGATTGATGTTTTTCCCCTAAATATGATAGCTCAAAATAATAGCTCTAGGACAAAAGGAGGTTTTTCTTAAATTGACCTTTTCAATAAAAGTGTTTGCAGTTGTTTTCAAAGTGGGAGGCTATTATACTAGGGAAGAGACCAACATAGAGCATTCCATCAACCACTATTTTTGAAGACTTCCCTCTGAGAAATAAGAACATTGAAATGAATGGGGTTGTGTTCATGGCTGAGCTATGGATAATTCAATACTTCTTCATTGATAAAATCCCTTTCGTCCCTCAACGTGTCCCCTTACTTTTACTAGCTATTCAACAAGGTTGAGATAAATGATTTAGTAAGTTTTATTGTGATGTGTGGGGGGAATAGAGGTGAAAATCAGAGAGGTATACTCCAAAATTCTTTCTTGAACTTCAAAATATTTTTTTCTAAATCAACAAAATGACAGTTAAATTCCTTAATAGTAAAAAGAAAATATTTTCTCGGTGTCCTCTCTTCATTGTAGAATATTTTCTCTCAACTCTCTACTTATCAATTCAACATTTTAGATGCACATGCTCCAAACATTTTATTATTATTATTATTATTATTATTAATCATGTTTCTTCTATTGCAAAGAGTCTTATAGGTGGATTAGAGGAATTTTGGTGGGTTTGAGGGTCCATATTTCGAATCTATGCTCTGATACCACATGTGAGGACCCAACCTGGGTCTTCTGAGTAAAACTAGAGTTATCATTTAATTTAATCACAATAAGAAAGAAAATAGCATTTTTATAACTCAATAAATTTTTAATAATGACATATTTTATCCATGATAACTGTTATAACATATATTGTTTTGATATGTTAGACATTGTAGAAGAAAAATAAAAAATGTTAGGCATAGTTAAAAAGCAATAAAAGCATAAATAATAAAAAGGGAAAAGAACACGCCACTTAAAATTCCGCTTAAAAAATAATTTAGAATAAATTATTTTTTAAATTATTAATCATATATTTATATGGTTAATCCATTATGTAATAAAGTGACATGATATTGGCACGTGAAATAAAAATCTTGCAGATTTGAAGGGCTAAGATATTATGTGCTCAAATCAACGGCGTGCATCCAAACCCGCACCCCCCAGTGTTTCTGAATGATATCCACAGGGGAGGGGGGGGAGGGGGGGTCTGGGTAAAGTCGTTTCTCAAAAACACCACTGCTACCAGTCATTCTCCATTTGAGACTGCACCCCCCCCCCCGGGTAGGCTTTAAAACCACTCTTTGACTATTTGACTTACTTCCGCCATCTCGTCATCACTCACATGTCATTTCACTTTCCAATGATAAACTTCCATGTGTCTCTTTATTACCCATTACCATTTATTGTTAGTATATTTGTTAATCGTAACTTTTTTGTAATATATCATCCCATGCCTATTAGCGTTCACCATTCACCTTGTTAAAACTTCACCCTTCATTGTCAAACAAATATTTTATGTCGTTCTATCTGCTCACATTGTTTCCTAATTATTCCAAAACTCCAGTAAATCACAGAAGCGGAACCCACCACCATTCAACTCCTCCAAAGCTATGAACTAGGTTGAATAATTAAAATTTGTGGAGAATGAAAGAATTGAATGCACAATCTCCTGGTGTAAATTCTCAAATGCTTGGTCAGAAATGTGTTTTTAGTGGTAATTAGATTGAGCACTTCAAAGCCAGAGATTGGGTGTTAAAATACGAATGATAGTTAAAAGGTCAACACTAGCAGCAGTAGAATATTCAAGGCAAAATATCAGTATTTGGGTTATTTCTAGATCCATAAAAGCAGAGCATCTGGGTTTGACAATTTTTAATGGGGCAGCTCAGCAGTCCACTCCAAATGGATGACATGGCTAAAAAACTCATCAAGATGCCACCTCACAGAAATGGACATCTCATCATCAAATCAGTTTTATGAAGACCTTAAATCCAGTGTATTAGTTGGCCACCTCAACATGCCAGTTTGATTTGATAGGGATGAAAACATGGGTTTTTAGACATTTAGTTTAAGTAATTAATGGTCATAGAATCCTTTTTGGCTATTAACTCTACTTAAACAGAAAATATCCCTATTATTCATCAAAGTGATGTAATCCTAGTTTAATTAGGTCTCTAGGTTAAGTATCGAAGTCTAGCCCAGGTGGCAGATCTTTGTAACAGAGATCTCACTCTATAAATAAGAGGTTTATTAAATCTGAGGAGGTGGGTTGATGAATGTAGATAAGAGGAATATTTATTGAATTTTTTTCACCAAGCTAATATATAGTTGCAGATCTATTTTTCAGACTTGAGATTTCTTTTAATCTTGTGTCTATGTTTTTTCCATTTATGATATTATCATCAGCTTCATATTCTCGTGATTACTTGGAATTCATAGTATTATGCTCAAATTTCCTTCATGTGTTATGTGTATGTTGTAAAAAGTTATATTTTAAGCTTAATTACCTCAGCTTCCACGAAATACATTTGCTTGTGATTGAAGTCCCATAGCTGAGTCCATGCCCAATGGTAGCCTTTCATACATCTTCCACTTGCAAAATCACTTAAAATACAAACAGAGTTAGCCATATGCAATATAAGTTTCATCTTGAGTATTCATTTGTTTTCTTTGAGAGAGCCCTCTCTGACTGAAAGGGCTAACTTTCAGTCCAAAGTGGTTTGGTTGCATTAGGTTGACCATTGAACAACCCAATTGGTGACAGCCTAATGATAAAAACATACAAGTAAAATTTTATTTAAAACATATTAAACATGTAAGGAGTTTGATTTGTATCAATTTACATAGATAAAACAACAACTGGAAGAATACCTGATCTAGTGGCTTGGTTGGGGTGCTCCCACTGAGACTACTCAACTGAATTTTCCACCCTTCCAACTAGAAATGTCTATCTGAATTCCTAGCCTAGGGAACCTCCACAAGTTCCCTAGCCCCCTGAGCCCAATTGCAACAACAAATGTAGTGTGTCCAATTTAGAACCAACACTCTCCAATAGATCCAAGTTTGAGTTATCTCACTTTTCTCTCCATTCTCTCCCTTCTCCTTCTCCCATTCCTCCCCCAAAACAAAATCCTCAAATGCCAAAAATAAAGAACAAAGATCCCCTTTATGTCTCCCCCACTCATCCACCTCAAACACCTACCATTAAGGCCAAGAATAGCCCCCTAATCCTTTTAAGTAAATGACCTTGACTTTTTTTCCTATATCTTATCCAAAAATAAATTTGAGGAACAACTTTTCAACTTTGAGAAATGAAATATTAATATTTAATTCAAAAATCAACCAAGACAACTTTTCCAACCTCGGGAAATGAAATATTAATATTTAATTCATAAATAAATTTGAGGAGAAAACTTGTAAAACCATGGGAAATGAATAATAAATTATTAATCTTAAGTCATTTCAGTGAAATAAAATTACAGATTCACAAGTATGTAATAATAGACATATACCAATATTAATTAATAATTATAAGTCAATATTTTTATGTTAATTAAATGCTAATCAAGATTAGTCATTAAACGAGCTTAACCATTTAGTTTATCATATAAATTTTAAGCTTTATATACTAGTTTATTTGTGCAAAGTGTGGGTATATAGCTAGCGTATGCATATCTCGTGTGTATATTAATAATACTTAATGGAATCAAGAAAAAAAAATCAATTATTCAATACATAGTCTATTAAGATAATGGAATCAAGTAGGGCATTACAATTAAGGAAGAAGACACCCCTATAGGAAATATATAAATATGAGAAGGATGAAGTCATTTTGGATCCTCAAGTGTGAATCAATTCATTCTTTTTAAGCATTAGCTCTGAAGGTTTTAATACTTCTCTCTCTTGTGTCAATTTCGGTGGTGAAATATTCCACCCTAGAAGACATCATTTTCCTTTTCTCTCTGGTATTGGCACAAGATTTCACAATGAGGCTCGTGATGCATTAACCTATAAATAATAAACACAACTTCTTAAACGCCCCTCCTTTAATAATACAATATCAAAGAACAAAGGAAATTAAGTAGGGTAGACGTTATATGAATCATAAATCACGTTCACAATTCATTAACATCGAATTTTGCATACAAACATATGATGTTTGAAGAAAAGTTGAACGTTCATTTATAAATCGCATAAGAGAATCATTTAGTTTAAACGATATATTTATGCAGCAAGTATATTCAGATCATTAAATCACAAAATATTCTATGCTTCCGTAGCCAACCCCCTCAAATTGAAAAACAAGGTCTTATATAAAAAATCAAAGTAATTGTTTTCTCTTAATTGTCTTGTAACCACATTTAACAAACTTTGAAAATAAACAAAATTTAAAGAAATTAACTAATATTCTTCTTGTTTGAGGATTTATTCATTTTCTTCGGCTTTTATGGTGGGTCAATGACTGGAATCTGAATCTCTAGAATAAGTACGATTCTTATTGTAGGATTTGGGAAAAAAAATTGCGAATTTGAATCTTACGGTTCCGCTAGCTGATCTTTCGATTGCAAAGGAAGCACCAATGTAGTAGCCTACATAATAGAGGCTGAGACATTTTTTCTTCCAAGGCCCTTCTTTATCTTTAATAATTTATCCCATTAAAAAATTGCTAACCAACGGACTGATTTCATCTTAGACCTGAAATATATCAAATATGATTTAATATTATATATGGCTTTAGGATTTCGTTGTACCATTTTCTCTAGTAAGGTTAGAGTGTTGAATTCTCAAAGGAAGGAGTCAAGGATGGCTTGACTTGTAATATATCCCTATTTGTCGTGCAAGAAAAATTTAAGGTCGCGTCTAAACTTGTTCAAGGATTCATGAAAATCCTATTCTGGTAGCCATCCTTTATTGTTCCATAAAGATGGAAAACCAAATCTCTTAATATAGTTTGATTCAATTTTAAACCTATCAATGATTTGCATAGCCTTGGAAACTTTATCACTTGTCTCTTGCACTCTTTGATAGATGTGAGTGCGACGATTCCTTCTTCCCTATCAGAAAAAATTAAACATATTCTTTGTCAATTAGAGAATCATAGAGATCAACAATAGAATCGAAATCTTTTAATCTTTTTTCCACTACGGGAATAATATTTTTAACTTCACCTTTTAAATTCAAAAAAAAAATCTTTTCTCAATCAACTAATATTTGAGCATAAAGATTCAGTAAAATAATTTTTTGATTAATCATTATCCATATTTTTTCTTTCACTTCCAGTAGTGTCTCCTTCCCCAAGGTGGATTATATGAGACACTTTTGTAGGGAATTAAATTATTTGTGTTTTTTATTCAACAAATCATGCAAACTTTCGACATTTTGGTTTATTTTTTCAATACATTTCTCAAACTCTTCTCTTTCATACCTTCTTTGTCATTCCAATTCATCAAATTTGGGTTTTAGGAGTTTCACTCTATTAGATTTTTCATTTTTGTGATAGATTTATTTGTAAAGATTCGTCTAGAGTGTTCTTAAATTTGTTGACCTCTTCAGCATGTTCTTTCTCCTTATTCCTAATTTCTTGAGTTTCCTTATCAATATTTTCTTCTATTGCTTTATATTTGGTTTGGATAAAACCCAGAGAGTTATTTAGCTCCTGTATTTGTTTTTCCTACATCTCCTTCTGCTGGAAAGTTTTTGCTAAATTAGTCATGTAAAAATCATAAATTTTGGTACATGATTTTAGATTCTATATTTGTTTATCCTTTAATTGCAGTATCTCTTTAGTCATAATACCATCGTTAGGAATCCGTGACTATTTGATTATTTTATCCTCCAATTATTTAATTTGATTGAATCTAGTTTTTACAACTATCCTGAAATAATTCAATTGTCCTTGTACTTTAACTATCACCTTTTGATACTTCTTGTTGTTAACATATGATTCTAAAAATATTCTTGTTATCATTTCTTTGGTCTGTCTATGCAAGTCGATCATGTTGGTATTGCTTATTCTAGAAAATTTGATACCAATAGTAGTGGCTCTTGAACCAAACACATGTGTACCCACATTAGACCCTAGTTGTAGCATTGTAAAATTTAACATATTTATCTTGAAATTAGTTTTTAATAAAAATATAGGGCCCATATCGCATACATCTTTTTCAGCTACTACCATCACCTCTTTTCCTCTCATCTCTAACAATATTTTTGTTGCAACTGAGTGGTCCTCCTTTATGATATTTCCCTTGAGTCCTTCGTTGTGGTTTCTTCTAGCATGTTGTTCCTTGGGAGACAATACTTGGCTGTAAGGAGATCAGTTCCCAAGACATTTAATCACACTTGTAAATAAATTTATTTTTTGTCCCTTCATATTGTAACCAAATAATTATATCTTAAACCCTTTACTCTTTACAGATAACACAACTCTTTAAAGTGCCTTTAAATGATAATTGTGCATGAACAGGAGATGGTGAAATGATAGTGAAAAACCATTAACAATATGTTTTAAATCATAGAAACTATTATCTCTGGTTTTAGAAGAAAATGGTTGCAAGAAATGATTTCACAATAAAGGGGTGCATTATTAAGGAAATTTACTCTAACTTATAGATGTAAATTACACACCAGGAACTGCATTAAATTATTCCAACAGAAGAGACATACATAAGATGGAACATGGATAACTCAACAAATTCATCAATTGCTGGAAAATTCTCTGAAAAGATTTATTAATCTCATAAAGGCAAAGTACAAAATTACCAAAACTTCTGATGCCTAAAGTATGGAACCTCATCTCTCTTTCAAAAAAGTATTAAATACAAAATTACAAAATGGATAGTTATGAAACTATCAACTTCCCAAATTGTTTCTTTCGGTCATTACATAGTAAAATAGAAAATTATAAATTCTTCAAAAAAATAAAGTAAAAGTAAACTATAAAATAGCATTTGATCATGTGGTAGCAGTGGCTTGAGATCCTTGAGCAGAAGAGGTACCTGTATCTGTATCAATGGTTTGTGGAGACATCCATTCCTTACACTTTCTCCACAAGTCTACATTCGATCTGGGAAAATTAGCAAGCTTGACATGAGCCATTTTGAAGTCAGTGATCTTGAAATATGAGGGTCTTTCCAAAAACAAGGTTTTCATCATCCATA
The DNA here is from genome assembly GCA_034641835.2 of Pinus albicaulis. Classification (NCBI taxonomy): domain Eukaryota; kingdom Viridiplantae; phylum Streptophyta; class Pinopsida; order Pinales; family Pinaceae; genus Pinus; species Pinus albicaulis. The sequence continues at coordinate 1,275,564,371 of CM076575.1, read as the reverse complement.
ACAGTTGAAAGTATTTATGTAGATAATTCACAACAGTGGTTCCCTTTAGGATAGTAGTATTTTCATGTGTGTTTCCAAATTTACTCTTTGCCTCTACCAACAATGTTTCATATATCTCCTAAGGGAGAATATTTCCTTGCTGATTCAAATAGGATGGAAAACCAACCTTGGTTATCATTATCAAACAATAGATTAAAACTTACCAATCCTTCTTTAACTACCTTCAGCTTTTCTCTGTAGTCTTCATGTATGAATTCTTCATGATCACCTTTCTAAACTCCATCACACATCGATTCATGTCTTCAATGTCAAAATCCTTCAGTTCTTGTGTAGTTTTGGAATTAATAAAATCAATCAACCTCTTGGCATACAAGGCCTTGTTCTGCAATTTCTGTTTATTTACAAAAATCACATTTTCCAGGTCTCTCGGAGTGCCCTTTTCTTCCACAACAATAATCAGTAGATCCCATATTTTCTTAACAACATCAATTATTTCATTCCAAATAATATCCCTGGCTTGTATAAGTGACATATTTCCCTTTGATTTCTCTTTCAAATCTTTAATCTCCTGATAGGCATTCTGACAATCTTGCCTATACTTCTCTGCATTATCCTTACTAATATGTAACTCATTCTCTGTAACCTTGAGAATTTTCTAAGCACCTTCCAATTCCCTCTGATTTTTCTTTAGATCAATTTCTGTCAATCTTAACTCAGTATACACTTGAGTTAATTGGGTAGCAGGGTCTTCTAAATTTTATGGAAAAAAAATAATGCATACATGGGAGTTTATCTTCTTCTACAACATAACACATGTATTTTTTAACTCAGCTAGTTCTTTATCTTTTGCTAGAAAAAAATTTAGCAGCTTCTCTTTATCTATCTCAACTTGGGATACTAGTAGCCATAGGATGCTCACCTGTAGGAAGCTTAAGCTTCTTTTTCAAACTCTGGATTTTAGATTCAGCACACTGCAACAACTTTCGAATTGTTGATATGTCTTCAAGATCAACACCAACTTTGACAATTATTTTCTTCAATTCCTCATTCTGTGTGGAGTAAGCTCTTGAATTTTCTTTCTCCAACTTCAACTATTTGATCACTTTTCTCAGCATGTTTTGAGATTTAAAAGCAGCTAAAGTAGTCTTATTCAAATCATTAAAGATTAACTATCATGTTTGCATATGCAAGTTAATCTTATTAGGAAGAGGAATTTTCTTATTATCCACTGTTAAATTAAAAGTTTTGCAAGAAGTAGTAGTTCACATATTCATATCTTAAGGATGAGAGAAGGCTATCCTTAGTTGATATTTTTCTAGATCCATGCCTATCAATAATTTTGTCTGCTCAAGAGAAATTTGAGCATATGACTGAGCTTCAATGTTATCTCTTATTTTCTTGTTCCTTTCTTCAATTTGTGAGAAAACATGTTTAACATTAGACAAAGAATCATGACTTGTACCTTTGGGAAGAGGAGATGAAGGAGTACAAGAAATGTCTCCCAATTGTAAAGATAATCCAGGCATAGCTGAAGAACTACCCTCCTCCGCTTTCTTTTCCTTCTTGGCTTAATTTTCTGCATCACTCTCTAAATCAATTAATTTCTCTCTTCCTCTTTTAATACCCTTTGCAGTAGGATGAGGGCTTTCCACCTCCATTTGCACAGATGCAGAAGTTTTCCCACCATTTTCCAGCTTTTCCGTCTCTGGTCTAGGTTCATGAAAAAATGGAGAATAGCCATTCTCCACCCTGTGGTTGGAAATCACATGATATGGTTCCTAAACACATTTCTCCTCTAATGAAAAATTCCTATCAGTTAGCATTTTTTGAGCTTCTTATAAGGCATGTCTAATGTTTACAATGAATTTCCCTTATGTCCTGGGTAATTTGAACAAATGAACCTTCTTCACTGGCACAAAATGAACCTAATCAACATTAAGACCTTGCCTGATGAACTCCAAGGAAAACATCCTCATGGGAACAAAAATAGGTAGCTTGAAAGGTTCTATATCAGCTCCAAACAATCTAATTTCAGTATAAATTTCATGAGCAAACCAATCTCCATACCTTACATCTTTTCTCAATTTCAGAAAAGGATGAGCTTCAAGCAACAACCTTGGTGCAGATAACCCATTTAAAACTGAATATAAAATAGGAAGAAAAGAAGAGGTAAACTCAAATAAGCCTTGATTTCCCACCTCCTTTCTTACTAGGTGTGTCCAAAAGACCATTGATTGATTATTATTATTCACATCCATAATATTTAACCCCCAATGAGTAAATTTGTCTACATGACTGTAAAGAAACAAATAGGTGACCAAAGATGGAAACCTAAAACTACCAGTGATTGATAAACTCATAAATTGATTAATTACAACATTCTCCAAATAAGTGGGAATATCTAAAACCACCTTAGGCTTCATCCTTAAAGAAAAAATTCCCATAATTGACTTATCCACTATTTCAGCATCTTCTTTACCTGGGATTTTAGCCAAAATTTGAAGAATTGGCCTTACATCTTCAACAAAGAGGCTTAAAGGGTATTTTTCTGAATCCATGGAAAATGTTTCCTTTTCAGACATTAAATAAAACACAATTCAGGCAAACTAAGGTCTAGGCATTTCTTGAAATTATGTGGAAATGGATTCTTCATTAAAACTCACATATGACTCTATAGAGGGAAAGAAAAAAGACTGCCTAATTAACTGAGCTGACAGTTAGAAGACATTTTCTCCCTTTTGGTTCATGACAAAACACTTTTGAGGATACATGGCAGAAACTAACCAGTGGATAAACTCTAGAAATAGGTAAGTATTTGGAACAAAAACTGACAGGACTCCAGACTTAAGAAAAGCATATTAAATGGGGAATTTTGATTGGCTTAGGATGACATGCTAATAAAAAAGTGGGTGGTATAATTTTCAGAAAATATCTACAATATCTATTTCTTTGTCCATTAATGGAATGTGAGTATAAAACCCGACCATGACACTTTTATTTAACATTTTGAACAATTTTAAGGATAGATACATGGGTTACCTGGCTCTATCAAGGTGGTTTGATGACCTGGACATTGGTATAGATGATGAAGATATTTTAGCTTTTGGAAGTGAATGTGGATGAAATGAGGACAAAAAACATTTTTATAGATGGAGGGATGACTAGGCGAGAAAAAATTATACGAAAGCATAATGACTGATGGAATGTGTGATGGGATAGGTGATTTGATATGGAGGGATGATGTGGAGGAACAGTTGGCTTTCTTGTTGGCGTTGCGAGCCATAAACTATCATCAATGTGGGGGGAATCCACAATACGGAACTGATCTTAGAGTTGTTCCCCCGCAGTTGATCTGGGCAACTTATTCCATTCAAATAGCAGGGGTCAAAGATTCTAGTGGAGGCACCCCACCAGTTAATCTCCATTTTTTTTTTTATGCTTGTCATGCTCCATCGTGGGAAAGACTTTCATCTGGTGGTCCCTATGGTGAAAATTGCGCGCTTTTTAAACATAATGTGACAAATGTGGTCCCACTTCCTATCACATTTACTTCGACCACTGTTTAGTACATCTTTTTTCAAAATTTTATTTTGAGAATATATTTTTTTTTTCAAAGGACATAATCTTCTATATATAACAATAGAAAAAGATTAAAACTGGCCACAACATCTGGCTTCACCTGGGGATAGTGTTTTGTTTTTGGAAAAGAACACTAAGAACAGCAAATTAGTGCCTTCACTTTAGGCATGGAGTCAAAAGGTGACTTCCACATTGCAATGAGTTACTCACCGAACTATGTACAATGATCAAACCAGTATGTAAAATGATAAAACAAAATTTCAATGCTGGAAATAGTGCTTCAGATACTGCCCATTCACTGGTAATGACAGTATTTCACCATCCAAATTTTCCAAGACAAAAGTATTATTGGTTCTGGATTCAGTAATATTGAAAGCACCATACCAAAGGGGTTCAAATTTCCCTTCTGACATGCCATCTTAAAACAAGATCACCTGGCTAGAAAAGAACATCTTTTTCTTTTATATCAAAAATTGTTTTCATATTCTCTTGATAGTTGATTAGATTTTCTTTGACCTTATCTCTACTTTCATTCAGCTCCACCAACCTGTTCATTCTTCTTTTTAAAGGACTTGGTTCTTCCTGGACATATTGAATCAATGATATCATAAGCTTTATCAGCTGACTAGGGAACAATGCTTCGGTACCATACACCAACTCAAATGGTGCCTTGCCAGTTGATCTTCTAGTAGTTACTCGACTTGCCCAGAGAGTGAACTTCAATTTTGAATCTCAATATTTCTTATTCTTGGTTACTGTCTTCTTCAAAATCCTTACCAATTTCTTATTTGAATATTCTTCTAACCCATTCCCTTGAGGATGGTAAGCAATTGAATGTGATAATATAACATTGTATTTCTAGCAAAAATCAATCAATTTAGAAGATTTAAAAACTTGGGCATTATCAGTTACTAAATTCTTTGGACAACCAAACCTACTCAAAATATTTTCTTCTAGAAATTTCATCACCATCAAGTAGTTTTCCTTTCTTGTTGGCACTAATTCAACCCACTTTTTAAAATAATTTTTCCCTGTCAAAATCCACCTGCATTGACCACTATATGGTGGGTTAATTTCTCCAACAAAATCTAGTACCCATTGCATGATAGGCTCTTCTATGAACACATTAATTAAAGGAAATGGTGCCAACTTCTTCTTCTCAACAAAAATTTGGCATTTTTAGCAATGCATCACTGATTTATAAACATTTGAAATAAGGCTAGTAGAAACCAACTTTCAAAATTTTATGAGTTGTAATATTCCAACTATAATGACCTCCACACAGGTTATCATGGTATCCTTTTATTATTTCAACAACTTCTCCCTATGTCAGACAAAGAAGCAAGATACCCACTAGATCTCTCCAATATAACTTTCCATCTACAATCACATACTTATGATCCTTTACTTTCAAAGACCTTTATTTTGTTCTGTTCGTGGTAGGATGAAAATAAAGAAAACACAAGTAATGCAAAATATCTGTGTACCATTCAAAACGCAAGAATTTGTATTGAATTTTATCACCTGATTTAGAGTTTGTTTGTTCACCAACATCTTCTTTCTCTTCAGATTCAGCTAACAGATTAATTCCCAAAGCTTTAAAATTTGTTTCTGTCATAAATTTGGCCAAACCTTGACCCTTTATTAGTTTTGTTGGTTTTATTTCTAAATAATATTCTTGTATCCTTGCTATCCACTTACCCCTTTTACCTTCAACATCACTCTAAACCAAAACAATCCTTAACAATAGCATTTGGCACATATGCAATCACCTGGGACTGAAGAACATAAACTCTGAAATCTTTGAGGGCCTTAACCTAGGCATAAGCCTTCTTTTCTAAAATATTATATTTTAGTTCTGCATCCTTTAATACTTTACTGAAAAAGGCTACATGTTGTTCTCTCTTCTCCTCATTCTTCTGCAAAAGTACAATTGCAATAGTATAATCAGAAGCAAAGGAAAAAATCTGGAAAGGTTTTTCATAATTAGGAATTATCAACACGAGATCTTCTTGCAAATCTACTTTAATTCTTGAAAATTAATCCCTTACAGATGCATTCCACTTCACTTCTTCTCCTTGCTTCAGCATATTAGTGATCTCTTTGAACAACATAATTTGGAGCAAACCTCCTAAGGAAGTTTATTATCCCAAAAAAACTTTGAATCTCTTTCTTGTTTCTTAGAAAAGGTATCTTACCTATTGCTTCTACGCTCGTAGGGTCTATCTTATTTTTTCCCAGGGAAAAATCATAATTTTCATTATATGTGAAAATTACATGTTGTAGATGCATTTGCCTATGCATATTTTGTGACTGTGGTCACATCATATTGTTCTATCAAAAACCCCCAAGGGGTGTCTACATATATGGCAGTCAAAATATATACAATAAATACAATAATTTAAAGTCGGTCATATAATTCATCAGAATCTGTCAAAATTGAGTTGATATCCTTGTCATATGTTTGGCTAGTCGATGAAGGGATGATGGTAATAGTTTTAGTGTTGAAGGTCCTTCTATTCTTCTATGTGCCATAGCCCCCTATAATGGACCATTGGCACCTTGGATAGACCGTCAGAAATGTTTTTGCACTCCCTGTAATTATGAGAGCAGGAAATGGATAAAAATTGAGCTTTCAAATGCCAAAGATCCTCCAAAATATTCTAAAGTGTGTGCACATGACATGTAGCATATTTATTGAACCAGTTGATGATGATTTTAGAATCTCCAAATATTTGTAAGTGATGAACATCATGTTCTAATGCAAACTGAAGGAGATGATCAAGAGTGATGAGTTCTGCAAAGGTGTTTGTGCTCGGTCCTAATTCCATCTTAATTTTGTAGAAGTGTTGTGGGCTGATATGAAGTAGAGCTCCTCCACCACATCCCAAGGGTTGAACTAATCCATCGAAGAAGGCGCAGGGAAGATCGAAATTTGTAACTTCAGGTGTGATGGTTTGAGGGGGCGTAGAGTGTCTTCTTAGGGGATGAAATTGTAGGAAGATAAGATGTAATATGTAATAGAGTGCCATTTGGGAGGGAAGTCTTGAAATATGGAGCCATTCCTGGCCAGCCAGATCCCCCAGAAAATGAGGAGGAGAATATTTCGTGCCTTTTGCGAAGAATATGTTTGCCACCAGCTTTTCCATGCCTCTGAAATATTTTGACCAATCCACTGTGAGTTGATACTCAATTCAGATATTATACAAGTCCATAAAGCCCGAGAAGTATGACAACTGAGGAAGATATTATCAATTGATTCAGATTCCATCTGACAGAGTGTACACCAATAATGGTGGGTGCAATGTTAGTAAGGATGCACCACATGAAGAGCCTGGTGCACGACAGGGCCTTGAGTTTCCAAATACACCTCCACCACCAAGTAAGAAATTGTGGGGAGTGATCCGAGTATATGTGCAAGTAGCCATCTTTGGGAGATTAATGCCCAGACTTGGAGGGTGCCCAATTAATTCATTTTCCCCAGTATAGATACATATGTGGCCTTCAAATAAAGTCGATGTGTAAGACTACCATGTTTGGTGCATCGAGGCAAGGAGACAAAGTTGATTTGTTGTTTTCCAACCTTGCAGATAGAGAGTCGAGGACTGACCATAAGGTCTATCTTCACTCCTTTTGAAACAATATGTCCCAACAACTTTCCCTCTTTCAAATCAAAGTGAGATTTATTTTGGTTTAAAGATAAACCATACATTCTACACTTCTTAAAGGTTTGTTGTATATGCTCCAAATTTTCTTCATCCAATTTAGAAAAGACAATTATATCATCTAGATAAATCACCACAAACTTATCTCTTTCTCCTAAAAATTCTATATCCATAGCTCTTTGGAATGTGGTGCTAGTATTCATCAATCTGTAAGGCATTTTTTCATACATGAATGTGCACCAAGGAGTTGTAAATGTTGTTTCTTCTTACCCTCTTTCTCTACTACAATATGATTGTAGCCAGAGAAACCATCAATCATGGATAATCCATATGAACCTATTACTTTTTGTAAAATTTGGTCCATCTTGGGAAAAGAATAATTATCGTTCAAAGATGTCCTGGTCAAATTTCTGAAATCCACACATAACCTTCTTTCACCATTCTTTTTCCTTACTAGTAAAATATTTTCCACCCAATCTGTATACCTTAAAGGAACAATTATTTTAGCCTATAAAAATTTCTTAACTTCTTTCTCAATTGAAGGCAAAATAAAGGGACCTTAGCTTTTTTATAAGAGCTTTGATCCCTGGCTTCAAAGGGATTTTGTGTTGGATGATACTAGTGTCATAGGTCTTCAAGTCTTCATAAGACCATGCAAAAATATCAACAAAATTCTTAAATGGGCTTATATATCTTTGCTTAAAATTTTCAGGAACACCTCTTAACAATCTCACCATCTTGGGTTGTTGATCTGGACCCAAATTAAAATATTTTAAGTCCTCTTAAAGGTCTTTTTTCTTTGTATTCTTAGCAACGTCATCAATATTAAATCAATTTTCCATAGGTACCAATCCTTTTAGTATTACATTATCTTTGAGTTGCAAAATATTTTGATTACCAATTGAATCTTTGAAAGAAACTGCTCCCTCCTACTGCTTTCCAATATCGTCATCTTGGTCAATTTATAAATTATAAAATTCTCCTATCATCTCAAAAAACTCCTTAATATTCTCTTCATCTTCAAAAACCTACCAATGCTTCACATTATCTGGAATTGAAGGCCTATGTCTGATTTCTACTTCATATCTCAGCCGAGGATTTAGAGGGGGTTTAAAAGTGTTAGATGCAATTACCAGAGAGTCTGCCAACCTGTTCCCTTCCCTAGTGACAAAACGTATATTAAAAGTAATAAATAAATTGACCACTAAGTCCCACACTTCATTTCTATATATTATTCATCTTAGATGTCTTTCCTGACCGTTATGCGGAATTATGAATTACGGATAAATCATATTCCCTAAATGTGGTGCTATGCATTTAGAACAACAAATCAAAGACTTTTTAGACACTTTCTCTAAGATTAAATAGACACACAGAAATATAGAGGAACCTACTTGTGATCCAAGAATTTCATATTCTCTCTCTGTCGCTTTTGTTGTAACTTCAAATCCAACTTAGATCGCCAGACTAGTTCCTACAAGTATAAACACTAAACAACAAAGAGATTGCAACATACAGATGCCTATTTATCTTAATTAGTTAATTGATTGAACATGAAACATATATATCAGTTAAGAGTCCATCATATGAGAAATAAAAACATAAACAGATACATATATGGGAAAATGAACAACAATCTTTATTAATGAGTAGAAGGGGGAGGTTACAACCAATGATCGACTTGATGTCACCAGCTCCAGCATCATCCCAGCCTCATCACAATCAAAATCTCACCAGCAACATATCACTTCTATCACTCTCTCAATTGAGAATCCAACAACATTTCTTTACCAAATTTCTTCCCTTCCCTAGCACTAGGATATGTGCTTAATTTATAGGGAAATTGATGGTATTTTCTCAATCAATGACTTTCTAATAATAGACAAGACATGTTCCAAAGATCAGAGGTGTTAGATGGACACATGGATTCAAATTTTGACATATATGGACTCTTCTAAAAGGCACTGTCCATGTGGAGATTCTATAACAATGAGAATTTCACTCCTATGCGACCAACGCACTCTTGAATGTCGGGAAGTGCTTTGCAGAGCACCCTTGAATGGAGGGAGATGCATATGCAAGGCAGTTATTCCCTTGAAAAGCAGCTTTGGTGAGCTCATAAGTGATATAACATATACTTCAAACCTTGGAAACCTTGTGATAGAAGTCATGAATGGTTTATTCTTGTCTTAGGGCATGTAGCAACTAAAATGATAACAGATGATAGACCCTATTTCATTGGTCCTAGGGATGATGTATAACTGTTATAGTTCGCCAATTTGTTATGCAGAATTATGAATTACGGATAAATCAAATTCCCTAAATGTGGTGTTATGAATTTAGAACAATAGATCAAAATACTTTTCAGACACTTTCTCTAAGAGTAAAAAGACACACAGAAAGATAGAGGAACCTAATTGTGATCTGAGTGCTTTCTATTCTCCTTCTGTCACTTTTTTTGTAGCTTCCAATCCAAATTAGATCGCAAAACTAGTTCCTGCAATTATAAACACTAAACAGCAAAGACATTGCAATATACAAATGCATATTTATCTTAATCAGTTAAATTGATTGAACATGAAACATATATATCAATTAAGAGTCCATCATATGAGAAATAGAAACATAAACACATACACATATGGGAAAATGAATAGAAATATTTATTAATGAGTAGAAGGGGGAGGTTACAACCAATGATCAATTTGATGTCACCAGCTCCAGCATCATCCCAGCCTCATCCCAGCCTCATCAAAATCAACATCTCACCAGCAACATATCACTTCTATCACTCTCTCAATTGAGAATTCAACTACATTTCTTTACCAAATTTCTTCCCTTCCCTAGCTCTAGGATCCATGCTTAATTTATAGGGAAACTGATGGTAGTTTCTCAACCAATGAATTTCTAATAATAGGTAAGAAATTTTCCCAAGTTCAGAGGTGTTAGATGGACACATGGATTTGAAGTTTGACACATATGGACTCTTCTAGAAGGCACTGGCCATGTGGAGATTCTGGAACAATGATAATTTTGCTCCCATTTGACCAACACGCTATTGAATGTCAGGAAGTATTTGTAGAGCACTCTTGAAGGAAGGAGATGCATATGCAGCATAGTTAGTCCCTTGAGAGACAACGTTGGTGAGCTCATAAGTAATATAACATATACTTCAAACCATGGAAACCTTGCAACAGAAGTCATGAATGGTTTGTTCTTGTCTTAGGGCATGCAGCAACTGAAATGATAGGGGATGATAGACCCTATTTCATTGGTCCTGGGGATGATGTCCAGTGTGACCAGGTCATTGGGAATGATGCCCAAATTGACCTATAAAATCTGCCCCCTAAAGCATGAAGTCAGAAAAATAACAATGGGTTTTGAATGAGATGCTTTACGATGTGATGGGCTAGAACTAAAGCAGAGTGGTGACCTGCATCAATCTTACAATACATTACATCATGATATATCTTGATCACGAATTTCTAAGGGAGGTATTCCCATGCTCAACACATAAACTATCTAATAACATGTACATAGTGCAGAAATTCATCTACATTGGAATGTTGCCTAATATAGACATGTCTACATATATAGGCCCATATTTGGATGACGATCTATATGTAAGGTCACCATAAAAATGATGTGTACAACGATCCTAAAATCGCAGCCTGGATGGCTGAAACTAGATTTGGGGTCTTCTTATCTCATTTACTCGATCGTACGGGAACAATTCTAGCCATGCAAATATATGATTTGTAGTCAAACATGGTAAGACATCGTTTGATTACCAGCCAATGATGTGAGCTGTTAAAAAATGTGAGAGAACCACCATTGATATTAATGGTTCTCAAGGTATTGCAATACATTTCTTAAGGCATAAATAGATGATTTTATGTTTAATTCCAAACAAAATCTTTTGGTAAAAAGTCTAGAAGTGAGGATCTTGTCGATACTATAACAAGCCTCATGGTACTGGAAGATGATGTTTCTAAGTAAACTTCTTGCATGATGATTTGAAGTCAACAGGAAGCCACTTTATCGCGAAACGGGGGTTACTGATTTCAGTGACAAAATGTGACTTGATATAGCAATGTTCAGGGATGACTATCATGAGAATGAAGGTTTATGAGTATTTCAGAAGGATGAGTATTCACTATATGACTTCTCTTGAACATATCGGCGACACTGAGATGAGTTGGTAGCATTGACCCAAAATCAAAGTGAAGGTATGATGAACCATATGTATGAATGAACCGTCAAGAATATTACTTAACCCAAATAGTCACAATGATGGAATGAAGTGTCATGTTCAAGAGCGACCTGCTACCGTAAAATTTTTGTTCACTTTCCCAAATTTTCCACGGTCATTTGTCGATTAGTACCTCTTTATTTTTTAACAAGCTTGAGGATGATAACATATGCTTGATCTATAATTCAACCCTTCGGGCGAATAATGTATCACTATTTAATAATTTAATGAGACTAGCGATGAATGAAACTCAATTCTTGCCATTATCGACAAGTCCATCGCTATTTTATGTTTTAAAGAGCCTAACGATAGTGACATCCAGGTCCTTTTTCATATTTAGAGAGTTTGAAAAAGAGGAAAAAAGAAAACTCCATAGGTACTTTTTTGTAAAGTTGTTGCTCAAATCCGAAAAGGTGTAAAATAATATCTGAGAGAACCTCCTAGCCATGTTCGACTAAGGCATTCCTTTTTCATAAATAATCTATCTCAGTATGGAAAAGGGTTAAACTTATACTGAGTAGATATCAATTCATTTACTTTTTCAAGCTCAAAAATACAAGTGCTCGGAAATATTTTCACATTATCAGAGTGTGAAAAGAGCTAAAAGAAGACTCCAGGGGTTCCTTTTTCGTTGTTATCGAAGCTCGAAAAAGAGATAAAAGTGTGCTTCAAGTCATTTTTCATTTTTATCAAAGCTCGAAAAATAATGATAAAATTATGCTTTGTCCGACTTTCAATTTAATTTATGAGTAGGAAAAGACGAAAATAACTCAGCATTTTCATGCATTTTACAAGAATGAAAAATAGAAAAATAATTTCGGTATTTTCATGAGTTTAACGAGTCTTGAAAATAAATATAATGGACTTGATATTTTCATGAGTTTAACAAGTCTTGAAAATAACTATAATGGACTTGAATTCCCCTGCAAGAGCACATGTCGAATGCCCCCTACAAGAGCACATGCCCCCCAAGCTTCATTTCATTGACCTAAGTAGATTACTGGTTACTAATAGCTTACGAGATCAAAAGAATACTTTTCTCGAATATGAGAGGATTTGCTTCATTTTTTAACGAGCTTGACACATGAAAAGAACTATGCTCATGGAACCTTGTTTCATTTTTTTAACGAGCTTGTCACAAGAAAAGGAACTATGCTCAAGAATATGTTTCATTTTTTTAACGAGCTTGACACAAAAAAAGGAACTATGCTCAAGAATATGTTTCATTTATCGAGGTTGACACAGTAAAAGAAATATCCTCAATAAGTTGTTTCATTTATCAAGGTTGACACAGTAAAAGAACTAGCCTCAAGAAGTTGTTTCATTTATCGAAATTGACACAGTAAAAGAACTATCATCATAACCTATTTCATTTTTTAACGAGGTTAACACAGTGAAAGAACCATCCTCATTGCACATTCAAACTAGTGTGTGTGTATTGGAAAATATGTATTCTAGTGGAGTCATCATTTAAGGAGTTTGATGAGCACCACAAATGATAAGTTATAACATGCGTTGATGGGTCTTCTCCCAGGTTTCCATTGAATTTAGGGATATCAGAGGGTAATTTTTGTGGTATCACCGGCCACCAAGGAGAAAAACTAATGGTACCAGCTTGATATTGCACTGAAGATGTGAATAAAGGATCAAGATGTTCAGTACTCATAAAGGAGGAACCAAATATGATTCCAGATGATGACATGGGTGAATTCAATGGACACAACATCGAAGATGAAGGAACAGTAGTTGTTGTCGCAGTTGAAATAGATGGCTTAATTTAGGATGTTGTCTCAGCCATGGTCAAATGACCTAGTGTATAGCCTATAGGATCTATGGGAAATCAAAGAGAAACAAGATCAAAAAAAGCAGAGTAAGGTGATTGAGGAAAAGACTTGTACACGTAAAGCTCCGCCCCAAAATGAGTTGGAGTTAAAGGTGTTTCGTCTTGTGGTATTTCTTCATCGAAATTAAACCAGGTGGAAGGATTTCATCGTCAGGCCCAAAGTATATTTCAAGAGGTTGAGTGCGTGATATGGGAGACTCAATGGCTACAATAGATTGTGGGGCGACCAATACTGGAACAAATTTCAGTTGTTTGACTTAGGGATCTATATTTTCTTCACTTAGGGCATATAGCAATTGAAATATAAGGGGATGATAGACCTTATTCAGTGGTCCTGGGGGATGATGACCAGTTTGACCAGGTCTTGGGGGATAATTCCCAAAATGACCTATAACGACTGCCCCCTAAATCATGATGGGATCTGGATCAATTTCTAGTTGAACAACGCCGGGTTCGGGAGGTATGGTCTCACTGATTGGATGGATTGTGACCATAGGTATCTATGAGGACTCCGTCTCGAAAATAGTATATGAACCAGGATTTGTAGAAAAAACTCGAGACGAATCTGGTATATGTGAGGATGATGTTGCACCAGAGGTACCGATATTACTAGTTTTAGTAGAGCGATGTCGCCTTCACCGACCAGAAGTGGCTTCCCTTGGTAAAGGTGATTTTAGTGCTATTCTACGTGAACGATGGGGAAAATGATGTTCTTATTCCATAGTGATTGATTTGTTTTATGAAAAAAAACAAATAAACAAAATAAAAGGGTAATGCTAGGAAAAAGTTTTACCAAGAAACTGTGAACTACAAAATACCTCCTGGCGAACCAAGAAGTACGGGTAGGAAATCTCCCCGAATGTTGTGTTCGGTGTATCACAATTTACAAGGAAGCTGAATCGGTTCACTATGGATGGATAGAAACCTAAATTTTCCCTCCCAAATATACCGGAAGTTATGTGGAGGCCCAAGTCCATATTAGCGTTGTCTAATGTGAAACCGCACAGTGAGAGCACCCCTTTATACTTTTTGTACTATAACACCGCCTGATATACCCAAAGGTATGTGGATGAGCTACGATATACTTACATACGTGGAGTGAGGTATCACACTCAGAATGTATGACAGAAAATTAACAACAGCTTCTATGTTTAACGACGCTAGAACACGTCTCTAGCCTAGACCTTCTAAATTTTATTGTTATGGTTCCAATGATTTTTTAGGTAAATTGATGTAAATTTTTAAGTTGATCTTGTTTATAAATTTTCCTTTCAAGGTTCACCGCGATGATAAGTAAACTTTTCAGTTTTAACTTCTTCAATGAAAATACTAGCTACTAAGGGGAAAGAAAATTATTTTTGAGAGCAAACAACAAAGAGCACAAACTAATATGCAACTTTCCTAATTTGTTCCTATGCAAAACACACAATTCACCATATGTAAATGCAGGTTTTTCTTTTCAGTCCCCTTAATGGGAATGCAAAAAGGAAACTATGTGCATCAAATCAACAAAAAACAAATGTTTTCTTCTTTAAGAAACGATGAATTTAAAAACAATTTCTCTTTTAGGAAAAATGAAGAATGGAACTAAAAATTTTCCTATAGGAAATGAAGAATTTAACGACAATTTCCTTTATGAAAACAAATGGATCTAATGCAGAAATAAAATACTTTGAATTTTATTTGTCAATGATAAAGAAAAATACTTAAAGAGACATTGAACAAACTTACTTTTCAAAGGAGGAAGAATCAGGCAAATTCACTAGTCTCTATGAGGCATCAAACAATTGAAAACACAATGAACAAAACATTGAGTATGATGGCAATGAAAAATTCAAAGGGAATTTGGTTGGCTAAGGGGGTAACATAGTCTCTAAAGGGAGACAGTGCGTTGCAAAGCACCCCTGAGTGGGAGACAGTGCTATGCAGAGCATTGTGTCTTTACCAACAGTGCATTGGGCGTGTTGAGATTCAACAAGATGATGAGCTTAGTGAAAAGAGTCGCCTTCACTAAGTGGGCCCGTAGGCTATTTTTGGCGCAAGTCTATTTTTAGACAATGTCTATTTTTAGACATGGTGATCATATTTTAGAAGTTGCAGGATGCTATTTGTGGTTGGTTGATCAAGTTTGAAAAATATATGAAATTATATTTTTATAATATTGGACGAAGTCTATCTATAGATCGCTAATCTAAAAATAGATGCATGCCGATTATTATTAGCTCTTAATAATAATCGGACACTAAACAACAACTTATTCTCTTGGAGCACTTTGTTTCAGTGCACAGATGTGGCACATCAGTGGACTGAGGGAATTACGCAATTCCCAAGGGTTTACTGGAGCTAATGCATGGAGGACTCAGTTAGAACTCAAGTGGAAGAGTTATGACACAGTTGGAAGAAGTAGTTATGGAGTTGTATTCAATTTAACTCAGTTAGACTCAGTTGAGCTAGTTGTATCTAGTCTAACTAATTGATACACTAGTGAGAGTGGAGTGAATTAATTATTTAATTAATTCACAAATAATAACTCATTAATCAACTGAACAATAAAGGATTTAACTACAATGCATGGCAGTTTCAGTGGAGACCCAGTGGAGAGGTAGGTGAAAGGGAAAGATAGACTATCTGTTGTGACTATAGTGATGCATTGATTGCATCACACACACTTTGGAGTTTCCAATGAGGATTGAGCAGTCAAGGCAAGGGTAATTTGAATTCATTTAGAGCTATTCTTCGGCAGGGATTGCGCAGTGGAGGCAGGCTAGTAGGAGGGCAAAGATCGGTGCATGGATTTGCAAGATTGTTCCTTATTAGTGTATGACGATTTTACTGTATTGAGAGCTTGATAAGCTTTGTATGAGGATTTTCATATGATTCCATGATACATAATATATATTTGGGGTTTTCAGCTTCAGGTTTCCTTGTTAAAAAACAATTGTGTTATGTGTGATTATTTTTATTTATGCTTTACATGTGTGTGCAATTATTTTTCCGCAAAAGATTAACAAGTGGAATGATTCAGTATCTTGCATAAAGTTAAATAGTGTGAGATTAGGTGAATCTAGGACATATGCATTCTTAGTGCATATAATTTTTACATGGTATCGTAGCTTTATTGATTTAAGATTGCAATTGTAAAGTGAGTTTGTGCTGGTGGACAATTCGAATTTGCTACAGAAGATTCTTGGTGCAGAAGTTGAGTATACATTGAAATGGATTTCAATGGGTTGCAATTGGAGTATGCCCTTGATGGGAGCTCGAATTAAATATCCTGGAAGGACAGGATGGAGGCAATGTTGGAGGATAATGGACTGAAGGAGTTCATTGATAGCGATGTTCCTAAGCCGGGATCTAGCGATGCTACATTACTTGACGCATGGCAAAAGAAGACAGCAAAGACGAGAAGGATTTTGTTGGAAGGTGTGAAAGACCATATTGTGTCTAGCCTTCATGGGAAAGCCACTCCATTCTTAATGTAGAAGGATTTGACAGACTTTTTCCAAAGCATAAGAGACCAGAGGAAGTTGGTGCTTAAAGAGAAGCTCAGAAAAATAAAAATGGAGAAAGGCGACAGTATTCCAAAATGCCTCACGAAGTTTGTCCACTGCAAGGATGAACTGGGAAGTGTGGGGGTTATTGTTGATGATGAAGATTTGGTGAGCTTGGCTCTCCTTGGGCTTCCGAAGAGTTGGCACAGCTACGAAGACTCTGTCAATGGACGGGAGAAACTACCGGGATGGGAGCGACTTTGGTCGGATCTTGTGCAGGAGGAGATAAGGCGGGGTACCAGGGATGAATATTTATCGAAGAATGAAGATGAAGAGAATTTCACTTTGGCTGCCAAATCAAGGAAAGGGAAGGGGAAGAAACATCCTTCAAAATCCGATGCTAAAGGCACGAAGCAGGATTTGTCCAAAGTGAAGTGTTTTCACTGTCACGAACATGGAAATTTCGCCACTAACTGTCAACAAAAGAAGAAGAAAAAGAAGGTTGTTGGATTTGTAGCTGGAGATGCCCTAGCCTCGAAATTTGAACTTGATTTCTCCTTGATCACATGCTTGGTTTTAAGCTGTATGGAATCGGTGTGGTATCTTGATAGTGGTGCATCTCTCCATTTGACGAGAGACAAAGAGTTGTTTAGTGACTTGGAGGAGAAGGACCTCCAGATGCATATAGAGATGGGTGACGATGGTTGGTATAGTGCGACTGTCATTGGGACCATTACCTTTGAGATGGAGTCTAGTAATCCATTCTTGTTGAATAATGTTATGCATGTTCCAGGTCTGAAGAAGAACTTGGTCTCAGTCGCAATGCTAGAAGACAGAGGTTATGATGTTGTTTTCAATGAGGGAAAAGCCTTCCTTCGACATAAAACAACTGGTCAAACCAAGAAGATAGGGATTTGAATTAATAATATCTACAAGCTGGAGGTAGATGGCTGCGCTGCAATGGTGGGCAAAGTAGAAGAAGTGGTGAGCCGGGATGAGGGCGAATTATGGCACAAGAGATTGGGCCATTTTCACCATGGTGCTTTGAAGATTTTGCAGCAGATTTCTACTGGACTTCCCAAGGGTACTCTTGCGCAGTCAGATCAGTGCAAGGGATGTACTATGGGTAAGTTTGTGAAGACCTCCTTTTATGAGAAGGAGAACCATGCTTCGGTGAGTGCGGTTTATGTGAAAAATTGTTGTCCTCATAGAGTACTTGGCATGAGTACACTTGAAGAAGCTTTTACTGGTAAGAAGCCTGATATTTCTCATTTGAAGATTTTTGGCTCACCTGTTTACATTCATGTGACGAAGGATGCCAGGAAGAATCTATAGCCGACTACAGAAGTTGGGATATTTTTGGGGTACACTGAAACACCCCATAACTATCGTGTGTATTTTCTAGACAGTCAGATGACTGTTGTACGCTTGAGAGGGAGCTACACTTGCATGTGGAGGAGGAATTTCTTGTTCCCAAAGATGAGCCTCTGGATATGGATCAGCCACAGGAGGAGATTAATGGAGTGGAGGAGTCCACTCATGCAGAACCAAACATCAGACAAGGCAGAAAGCGTACCACAGAAGCTAAGAGACTGAAGCTTGATGCGTCACAGAATGTAGGAGTTCCTACATCACATCACAGACAGAGATCGTCACCTAACCTATTTACTGGATACATTGCTCTTATGAGCAAGTGTATCGTGACAGAGCCATATTCTTTCGAAGAATCAGTGCAGGAGCCCACATGGGTAGATGCCATGGTGGAGGAGTATGACTCCTCGTTAGAAGGTAAATCCCCTCTGCGGACAGAGGCGATCCCTACTAGCCCAGCAGGGGTCTAGCAACAAACAAACAATGCTATGACGCAGGCTCCTAGTTACGAATGAAAGATTTGGGATAAGAACCTACCCGGATTCCAGCGCTCGACCATGGTGGAGGAGTATGACGTATCTGGGGAAGGTAACCTCTCAAGCTGCAGGCGATCCCTACTAGCCCAGCAGGGGTCTAGCAACAAACAAACAATGCTATGACGCAGGCTCCTAGTTACGAATGAAAGATTTGGGATAAGAACCTACCTGGATTCCAGCGCTCGATCTGAAAAAGAGATGTCCCCGTCCTTCAGTCCCGGCAGATCACAATCCTTCCACGATCTCCGTGGATGAACACCTGCACACAGAAAGAACAAACAGATACAAGCATAGGAACCAGCATACGTAACTAAACATCGGTCAGGAAAGACATTACTCGCATTAACATAATGGAAAAGGAGTGGAACCATAATCATAGTCATCTATTAAAGTGGTAAACGAATAGAAGTTACAACCAAGTTCTGACGCTGCAGCCTCCTTCGCGCGGGTCTCCGGTCATCCACGTCTCGCAAAGCTCGCCGGGGGAAAGGGAAACCTCTCCAGGGTCTCGTGACAATGGTCTCCTTGCTCGAATGGGCCTTAAGGGAAAGGAAGGATTCTTTTCAGCACAAAGGCACTTGGGAATAGGAGATGCAAAGCTTCAGCACTTCCAGACTAGCTTGCCATGGATCTGAGCAAGCTTATATAGATGGGGAAGGAGGGAGTTGGGATCCCTATTATTATGGGATTGGCCCTATCAACAAGGAAGGTTCCATAGAAGGTGGCAAAACTACTTCCCTTCCATAGAACTCCCGTAGCCAAACCTCCCAACTCAAGATAGGCAGTGGTTGTGAGTTTGCTTGAACTCAACTTCCGCCATCCATATATAAAAAACAGTCCCTAAAATGGGTGGCGCGATTGCTGCTCTATGACAGAGCGCCAAGTGGCGCGACCTCTTTACAGGATTTTCCTGAGTGGCGCGAGTACTGAACTGTCTACCCGCGCCAATGCAAAAAGAGCTGTTTTTTCATGGATTTTGCAAGGAGATGTCTCAAGGGGAAATGAAGCTCATACTCAGAGGGATGCATTGATCATGTTTTCAAGGCATGACAGTGTTCACAGGTCACATAATGGGTCCTCCATTGTGCGGGACGGGAATGGTAGGGATTCGGGTGACAAATTACCATCGTGCAATGTATGCCCTAAAGCATGAGGCCCGAGAGAGAGAGGGGTGAAATAAGCTTTATGACGATAACATGTCCAATCAAGGCCCGCGTCGGAAAACCCGCACGTGCATGCATACAACTGATATCTTAAGTACACGATGTATATATATGGTATGGACGCAGCCATCCGAACAGAGTATGCTATAATCCGGATCCAGGGTTTGGGCACAGCCATCCAACTAAGATCAAACAAATAGACTCAGGTATGGTCGCAGCCATCCAATCATTGAGTCATGTAGATAATGACAATAATCCACAATCGCAGCCTGGATTACAACAGACACAATCCAGGGTCTTGCGCTCCATCTCGACCCAAATAAGTACAAGTTCTAGCACGCGAATATGTGAGCCGATGTCGAACATGCAAGAACATCGCCTGATTACCAGCCAATGATGAAAGCCGTTAACAGACGCGAGAGGAACCACCAATAATGACAATGGTCCTCAAGGTACTACAGGTACAATCCACGGCGTGTGAATAAATGAGCCGACGTCGAACACCCGCAGAATCATCCGATCGGAGGTCAATAATGAAAACCTCTCGTCGAATGCGACGAACCTGCCATTAAGGCATGCAGGCCCCAAGGTACCATCAGGAGTCTCTAGACCAACTTCCTGGATAATAAGTTGAAGTCGACAGGAAGTGATCTTGATCGAAGGTGGGCCATAATGATTCCCGCATCATCGACACGAGACAGAGGAACATAATGTTTTGTTGTGAATTAGGATCATATGAGAAACAGAGGAAGGTTGATATTCGCAGAGGCCAACTTCTCTTGAACATATAAACGGCACGGCAATGGACTTGGCAGTATTTGACATCAACAGATCAAAGGTCATGGCGACGAGGCAGTGAACTGATGAGAGGTCAAAAGAGATTACCCAAACCCATGGAAGCAAAGTGAAACAACGAGATGAGATGTCCCCAACCCGACACGAATGCAGACAAGTGCCATGTTCAAGAGCGACATACCGCCGACGATAACGACGATGGTTCCATTTTTCCCCCACCATTTCTGGCGAGTACCCCAATTATTTTTGATGACAAGCTTGAAGGGGATAGCATATGCTTGTAATATAAGTCCGCCCTTCGGGCGAATCCATCCTAGTGCATTTAACGAGTCCTAGGAAGGAGAAACTCGGAGAACGTCATTGCGACGGAATCCAATGTCATCAGGGTTTAACGAGTCCGACAAAGGAAGAACTCGGCGTCTTTTCATATTTAGAGAGTTTGAAAAGACAGCTGAAAAGAAAACTCCACAGGTCCATTTTCGTAAATAGTTCCCCAGATCCGAAAAGGTAGAAAACAATATCCGGGAAAACCTCCTAGTCGCGATAGGCTAGGGTATTCCTTTTTCGTAATCGATCCAACCCAGCCCGAAAAAGGGTTAAACTTATACTGGGTGAATGTCGATTCGTGTCCATTTTAACGAGATCGAAACGACAAGGGCCTCGGCAATCTTTTCATATTTAGGGAGTCAGAAAAAGAGCTGAAAGATGACTCCAGAGTGACTTTTTCGTGTATTTACCGAGTCCGAAAAAGTATAAAATACAACTCGTTTCCACCTTTTAAGTCGCAAAAACCTGTCACTGCACATACCCAACAAGCGTAAAATCCATTTTTGACATAACACATGCAAATATTTGACAAGGAATAACTTTTAAAACACATTTTAACGTTGAAAAAGTTATAAATACGTCCAATGGTAAAAAATGAAATTACTTTTTACTATTTACCTTGTGGAGAGTAGCAGTGGTCCATTTGGAGCAGAAAAGATGTTTACACACCACACCATGTACACAAATGACAATCACACACCTATGTACACACACCACACCAAGAAATCAATTCAGGCATAGTATTTCTTAAGGTACAACCCATTCCTGGGTTGCGCCAATGGAACTCCTTCGTAGTCGATAAGCTCGTAGGCTCCATTTTTCAACACGCGTTTTACTATATAGGGACCGTGCCACATGGGCTGGAGTTTACCGGCACCAAGTTTATCATGTGCTTGATCATACAAGAGGACTAGGTCTCCTTCAATGAAAGAACGGGGAGAAACGGATTGATCAAAATGGGATTTGACCCTCTTCTTTTGTGCTTCGATGATCAAAGCAGCTAGACGACGGGTTTCATCCAACCGTTCAAGGTACAGAAGACGCTCTTCTTCAGGAGAAGTATCCGGTAAGAGCTCCACAGCTAACTTAAGCGAAGGAATTTCACATTCAACCGGCAAAGTAGCTTCCAGACCGTATACCAGTTGAAATGGTGTGAATCCGGTTGCACTTTTCGCAGATGTTCGGTATGCCCATAGAGCTGAGAACAGTTGGAGATGCCAACTGGATTTATGAATCCCAACTGTTCGTTGAAGCATAGTGACCAAAACTTTGTTCACTGCTTCAACCTGACCGTTAGCTTGAGGGTAGTATGGCGTTGAGCTGTCGTGACGCAGGCCCAACGCAGCTGTCAGCTCCGCCATCATGTAATCACGGAAATGAGTACCGTGATCAGTGACGATAGCTTGAGGGACCCCGAATCGTGCAATAACATGGTTGAATAAAAATGAAGCAGCCGTTCTTCCGTCAGCAGCTAGTGTAGGCATCGCCTCGGCCCACTTAGTGAAGTAGTCGATGGCGACAATGATATACGCATGCCCCCCGGCCGAGTGAGGGTTACACGTCATAAAATCCACGCCCCATTTCGCGAAAGGGCCGACGGTAATAACGGGATGCAAAGGAAACGGCGGCGCGCGCATCTTGCGCTGAAAAATCTGGCACGGATGGCATTTTCGGACTGCAGTGATGCAATCCTTGAATATAGACGGCCAGAAGTAACCTGCCCTCAGAATCTTTTGGGCAGTGGCATATCCGGACATGTGTCTACCACAGGCGCCACTGTGGCAGTCATTCAAGACTTTCTCAGCCTCGTCCAAGGTAAGGCATCGTCGGAGCACCGAATCTACTCCAATACGATATAAGGTATCTCCTACTATGCGGTAGGGTTGGGACTGGTGCCGAATCCGACAGCGTGCAGCTTTATCCAACTCAGACCGGAATGTCGCGGTCTGAAGATACACTATGATGTCCCCGTACCAAGGATCACGAGTATCGATAAGAAACAACGTTTCGTCCGGAATATGATCTTCAGAGTGTTCAGGAAGAGAGTCTGTAGGGAGAGAACAAATCAAATCCGCGAAGACCAGTGATTTAGTTGACTTGGCAGTGGTGAACTCCAAATCAAACTCCTGCAGGATGACAATCCATTTGGAGTACTTGCCCCCCAGCAATTGTCTAGAAAGAATATATGTCATGGGGTTGCAGTCTGAAACCACTGTGATCGTGCGCAAAAGGATGTAATGGCGGAAGCGCTGTACAGCGTGTACGGCTGCTAAGGCCAACTTCTCAACATGTGCGTAACGCGTTTCTGGGTCGAGAAGGTTCCGAGAGAGGTAATAAACAACGTGTTCATCACCGTTCTCGTCATCCTGTACCAAGACCATGGCGATGGTACTTAATGCGGCGGCTAGATACAAAGTAAAGTCGCGGTGGTAGTCGGGAGGACGAAGCAACGGAGCATTGACTAGCAATGTCTTCAGCTTCTCAAAGGATTCTTGAGCGATTTCGTCCCAATGAAAGGGAACATTCTGCTTTAATAAACGAGTGAATCCTTTGGCCACCTCGGCGTAGTTCGGGATGAAGCGCCTAAGAAAATTCGCTTTCCCTTGCAGACTCTGCAACTGATAAAGGGAGGAGGGTGACGGGAGATTTATAATGGCCTCAACCTTCAGAGGGTCGAAGCGAATTCCATCTTTTGAGACTATAAAGCCTAAAAGACGGCCAGAGTCGACGCAGAAGACGCACTTGTGAGGGTTCAGCCTAATATTGTAGCGTCTGCAGCGAAGAAATATCTGGCGAAGATGTTCTGGATGATCCTCTCGCTTACCCGAATGGGCAGGCAAGTCGTCTAGATAAGGCTGGACAATATGGCGAATATCATGAAAAGCATATGACATAGCACGTTGAAACGTGGCGCCAGCGTTCTTTAAGCCGAACGGGAGTTTTTTATATGCAAAAGTGCCCCACGGACAGATGAATGTGGTCTTATGTTGATCCTCAGGTGCAATGTTAATCTGGTTGTAACCTGAGAAACCGTCCATTAAGGAGTAGATCTCACTTCCGGCGCAATCGTCGATAATCTGATCGATAAACGGAGTGGGATAATTGTCCTTAGGACAAGCGCGATTGATGTCGCGATAATCTACACAGACTCGAATGGTACCCTGTTTTTTATCGACAGGGACGATATTGGACACCCATTCTGTAAGGGGGATAGGGTAAATAAACCCCGCGTTCAGAAGTTTTTCAACCTCTGCCTTGATAGCGGCGGCTTTCCGAGGATGCATGGGACGCAAGCATTGGCGCACGGGTTTCGCGCCTGGATAGGTTGGAATTTCGTGCACGACAATACTAGGATCAATTCCCGGCATTTCCTCGTAGGACCATGCAAAGACATCTCTGAACTCTTTAAAAAGTTCCGTATAGACCTGGATTTCTTCAGGAGAACAGGTCACACCCACATGAATGTTCTCAACAATCCCCGGTTTGACAGAGATGTTGATAGGAACCGTTTGAGTAATGTTACTCAGATTGCCTTTCGAAAAGACCTCATGTGTCAAAATCGGTGTTTGAAGAGGCGGGGAAGGAACCTGAGTAGCATAGCGCTCGAGACAATCCGTCATTGCCCCCAAGCTAGGCATAAACGAGGAACGATGATGCCCATCGCCCCAAGGTAGCTCCTCCAGAGACATAGTTTCAATTATAGCCTCATCTGAGGGAAAAGTCTCGCTAAGAGGATCAGGCGAATCAGCCTGACCAAGCCAGGGGGATTGTGAGTAGACGTCAAGAGCCATGCTCATCGGAGCATGCTGAGGAGGTGGAGGGTCCGATGCAGCAACAATCTCACAGTAGCTGATCTCTACCGGCGTTAAAGGCATGGACTCTCCAAACTCATATACCTGCTCAGGTGTAGGAATCAGCCAGGGGTCATCAGTCCTGGACAACATGTTGACTTGAGCGGTATTCGGTGGCGGCGCAGTGAAAATACCCATGAGGACTGGGTCTTTGAAAAGACCAGGTCCTATGCTGTCTGGTGGATTCGGAATTTGATCCACGTACGGCACGTTATTCTCGGAGTTCGAGGTAAAAAATGACAACTGGTCTACTGTGACAATCTTGCCCTCGTGAGGGAACTAGATGAATCGAAAGACAGTAGATGGCACGCAGAGCATGGCATGGGTCCAGCTGCGGCCAAGAAGTATGTTGTAGTTGAGTTTAGCGTCAACTACTTCTACTTCCACGTTGACGGTTTTTCCCCGTAATGTAATCGCCAGACTCTCGAGAACTCCCAGGGGTTTAGATTCCCGGCCATCAAATGCCTCAAGGGCATTGGGAGATGACGATAAAGTTGGGGAACCGATGGCTCTCCAACAAGCGGAGGACATAACACAAGTAGATGCACCTTCATCTACGACGGCTCTATGAACGTCCAGGCCGTTAATCCTGACTTGAATAATCAAAGCGATTTGATGTGGAAGCCGGGGAGTAAAATTCTCCAGATCAAAGGTGAGAAGGCTCGAATCGGCGGGGTCAATACCACCGATGGCGGACAGCAAAGCCTTCCGTTGTGAAGGACAACTTTGAAGAACCTCAAGTGCAGACATGGCACATGGCGCCTGGGCCAGATCCTCAACAATACTGTAATGTTGAGCGGCGCGGGCGGTTGGATTATAAGAGGATTTCCGAAGAACACCTTTGGGAGGTGGTTTCACAACGGGTTCGAGAGTCGGCTTCTCAATTTCCAATGAACCAGAAGCAGATGCGGGAGGCGGTCCATCCGCCACAGCCTTCCCGGGTACCTGCTGCTGATTATTGTAATCCTTGGACCTCGTAGCGATAGTGATAGGTGCATTAGTCTTCATCATGAAAACTTGAGACCCAAACGGTGCAGATGATGAACTTTGTTCGACCATCTGGGTCTGCTGAGATGGAAACGGCTCCTTTAAAACAGCCTGAGTTCCCTTTGAGCCTTTAAGAAGTTGACTGACTTCGGATCGTCTTGGACAATCTTTAGTGTAATGGTCACCTTCACAGATGAGGCAAGGAAATTTCGGCTTACGTTGTGAGCCATCCTCAAACTTGGATTTAGATTCCTGTTTTGGGGCATCAGATCTGGATTTGCCTTTGCCCTTTTTCTTCCCCTTGGAGGATTTGTCCGCAGGATTGGCCTGAACGGCATTTACCTCCGAGGTTTTACCAGAATCGGATGAGGCGGGTTTGGCAGAGGGATCGTTGGAAGAATTAGCCTTCTGCTTCCCATTCGAAGACTTCTTCGAATTTTGAGAAACGGAACCAATGACACCATCCACGGAAGGGGTGGGTTGGGTCTTTTTGGCTCCGGGCCGTGGTGCATCAGGCAGGATGTCATAAAGCGTGCCCGATTGTGAATAAACAAGATCCAAGTACTGGGCACGCGCGATAGCTTGTTCCTCCGTCACACACGCTCCCATTGCGATATCCTGAGCGATTTTGTTCACAAAGGAGGTGGTGAACCAGTGAGTCAAAATCTGATCAGGTATGTGAAACTTGATCAATCGATGACGGCGCCGCCACTCATGGATGTGATCCGAAATGTGAGTGGCCGAGTCCTGCTTCAGGGAAGACAGGAGGTGCGTCCCAGTCTCATACCGGACTGGTAACTGGAAATGCGTGAGGAAAGCCATAGCTAACGAGTTGAAATCCTGAAAAATACCACGGGACAGCTCTATGTACCACTTAGCAGCAGCTCCCGTTAACGTACGCTGGAAAAGACGCAAACGAACCGAATCGTCAGTCCAAGAGTTAGACGAATACCAGAGGTGATACGTCATCACATGCGCCTGGGGGTCTTCGCCAGATTTGCCCTCAAACTTGGGACAATCTCCTGGTATCTTGGTTGGAACCGGAGGCCAATGTGGATTATGAGAAATCGGATCATTGGTCAACTTTGAAACGTCCGGCAAGTCCAAGGTAGCCAGGAACGGCAATGGAGGGTTAATTCCCGTGCAAGTCCCAGAATAAGGTCCGGTTCCCATGCTCCACGATGGTTGTGAATATCCTTGCCCCCAGGGGTTCTGTCCCGTAGGATTCTGACCGTGAGGGGCATAATTCGTATAGCCAGACTGATTTGATTGCTGGTAACCATGGTGTGGGGCCTGATAACCAGGGTTCGAGCCCTGATTAGGCGTTTGCCCTGTATAAGCAGCATCTGGATTTGGCTGCTGAGCATAGTTAGAACCGTGAGGAGGAGGATACTGAGAGCCCCCAGAGTGGTTATAGTTCGGTTGAGATTGACCATGAGGATAATAACTGCTCTGAGGATGAGTAGACTGCTGATAAGTGGAACCCTGCGGAGCCTGGTACGTAGGGCGCAGCTGGTGATTTGGCTGCGGCATTGAGTGAGCAGGCTGGTGAGCAGAGTGAACGAAATGAGGGGGCTGGCCTGAATGAACAGGTTGACCCGAATGAGGGGGTGCTCCTGAATGAACAGGTTGACCCGAATGAGGGGGTGGCGCCGGTTGCGCAGGCTGACCCGGTTGTAAGTGAGCCCCAGGTTGCACCGAATAAGCCGGTTGGCCTGGAGGCGGGACACCAGGTTGTACCGGATGACCCGGTTGGCCCAGTGGTGGAACAGGACCAGGTGCTTGCTGGAAACCAGTTTGACCCGAAGCAGAACCGTAAAGAGGTCCTTGCTGATATGCAACGTTAGAGACAACAGGATACTGCGGTTGCATCGGTAAGGAAGGCTGGATTTGCCCCCCAGGTCCATAGGTCGGTCCCTGTTGATACCCCGGCTGAGGCCGAGCAGGTTGACCAGCAGGGTTATAATATGGTCCTTGCGGATTATAGAATGGCCCTTGCTGGCCCGCAGAGTAGCCTTGATTGGGCTGTCCCTGTGGGTCGTACCGATAGCCAGGTTGGCCTGCAGGTTGACCTTGGAAAGGTTGTGCCTGCAAGTTCTGAGCCTGGTTGTACGGTAAACCTTGAACATAAAGATAGGCCTCAGGAGCATGGAGACGCAAAATGTCCCCATGCTCGTCAAGCTGACCCGGAAAACCATACACGGGGGTGCCGTCTTGTGCATAATGCGAAAAGAAAGACCGATAAGGATCTTGGGGTAGTTGTCCAGCTCCGGCGTTCGGCTGCTGCAAAAACAACCGATACTCCTCCGGAGAGATATTCTCCGGTATAGCAGTAGCTAGATAAATGTCCTCTGGAGTTGGCCCAGATCTAGAAGCAGATGCTGAGGCAATAGCAGAAGAGGCGGCCACACAAACAGTGGGTCGCACGGGAACAGAAGTGACGGGCGTCGAAGGAGACACCCCGGGTGTAGTAGCAGCTGGCCTCGAAGCAGGGGATGATATTCCCATAGAGGCAGCAGCCGAAATAATCTGACCCAGAGATCTGTATCCCTGTGGCAAAGAAGGACCAGCTGACGATGTGGTAGCCAGCTCAGACTCGTCTCCCTCAAACAATCTACGAGGGATGCGCTGGTAGTCATCAGACCCGGGAATTTCCTCACCATAATCACTCATGGTTGATCCTGCCGCTAAATCACGCAGAAGACGGCGAGGACTAGGAGGAAAAACAGCAGCAATAAACGGTGAACCCGATGTAAGAGAAAGGAAATCAGCTCCTAATCTCAATTCAGACACAGGGTCCGAAAAGGGCCAATGGAACTCAACCGGCTCTCCAAAGGGTTGCTCGGCGAGGACCGGTCCCCCGTCAGGGAACTCGGAAACAACAGGCTGCTGTGGTCCAACAGAAGGCTCAGAAGCCTCTGAAGAATCGTCCGTGTAAGGACTACCAGTAGACGAAACCGAGGGTTCCGCCACCGTGACAAAAGACTAGAAGAAGAGAGCACACACACACACGGGCTGAAAATGAATTAAGACACACGATCAAACAGTCACAAGCAATATCTACCTGGGTGTGTAATCGTGGGAGATTGATTTTACGACATTGGAAAATAAACAAATCCTACCGTTTCATGTTTTAAGAGTCA
This sequence comes from Pinus albicaulis, assembly GCA_034641835.2. Taxonomy (NCBI): domain Eukaryota; kingdom Viridiplantae; phylum Streptophyta; class Pinopsida; order Pinales; family Pinaceae; genus Pinus; species Pinus albicaulis. The sequence continues at coordinate 1,275,535,368 of CM076575.1, read as the reverse complement.
AGAAACGATAAAAAGATGACTCTATCTCTTTCAGAGTTGACACAAGCGTGAAAGGACAAGCGCTTGACGGTCTTTTCAAGTTTAGGGAGTCAGAAAAGACCAAATGACTGCTCAGGAAAAAACTAGGCACAAAGGGTGTACCAGATAGCCGTGAACTGCAATATACACCTTGGTTTCAAAATGAAACAGAAATCGACCAAGGACTTTCCGTACGTGCAGGTAGTCTCCCCGAATGCTGTGTTCGGTGTATCACGGGTAAAAGGCGGCAGACTCGGCTTCCTGTGGATAAAGGATTGCAAACCTATAGGGGTCTCCCTTTATATACTCGACGGTACGGGGAGCGCAAGTCCGCACTAGTGCTGTCTAAAGCCAATAGGCGAACGACAGCTGCTAGGTTTAACGACGCCGGAACACGTCTCTAGCCTAGACCTTCTAAATATGTTGCGTTAAGTTCAAATGTTGCCTTAGGTTAATTGAATGAATTTTACAGTTGATCTTCAATTAAGTTTCAATTTCCAGGCCTTATCGTATGTAGTGTCTCCTAAATGCAAGCTATATGCCACGATGCAACATTTCGTTCGATGAAAACTAGTTAAATGAGAGCTGAGAGCTTTAATACAAACGAAATGAACGGAATACAAACAAGAATATCTCTAATGCAACTAATGCAATTGCACATTTTTCATTCAAACACTAATCACTAGTGATACGGAAAAGATGACAATTTGCACTAATTAAAAAAACAAAAGAGATTATATTTTTTTTTAAAATTTTCAATGTCTAATGGCTCATGTGCACTGAAAACAAAAGGAACAATTAGAGAAATGATAACTAAGAGAGCAAAGCAAACAACATTCACTCACCAAGCAAGCAACCAAATCTCTAAATCGACCCAAAGTCTCTCAAATCGAAGAAAGACTCAAAAACACCCCAATGGACCGTGTGATCTGGGTCCAAAGCAAGGGCAAACGAATCCTGAATGAAAGAACGAACAAACACTCAAAAGACGCAACAAAACAATCAAAGACTGCTAAGAGGGCGTGGAGAATCAATCAACAAGTCGACAGGACAATCAAGACACCAAAACTCCCCAGGAGGGCTCGATTCACTATGCCACTAGATGCCCTAGGGCTCAAATCGTGAAACCGATAGATAGAGGCAAACAACCAAAGGATAGCGGTGAATTCCAGTCAAACCAGGCTCCAATACACTCAAACAATCAGGAAATCAAGAAGAAAAGTATTGGTCAAGCTCAGAAAGCCAAAAATTGAAGAAATTCAAAAAAAGTCACAGGGGTGGCGCGACTGTGGCCTTGAAACTAGCGCCAGAGGCCGAGTGGCGCGAGACAGACAAATGCAACACGCGCCAAGTGGCGCGACTGTCAGGTAAAAACCCGCGCCTGTCGAATTCTTCAATGAAAACTAAAAAACAAGCTAATCTGAGAAAAAGACCAACACAAGCTAAGCAAACCACAAGGCTAAAATAATGAAAGAACCCAACCCAGAAGGTTCATCAAGCAAGGAGAAACAATCAAAGCGAACCAATCATAAACGGGACAAGGAAAACCGGACGATCCCCAGCGGAGTCGCCAATTTGTTGAGGAGGTAAATCCCCTCTGCGGACAGAGGCGATCCCTACTAGCCCAGCAGAGGTCTAGCAACAAACAAACAATGCTATGACGCAAGCTCCTAGTTACGAATGAAAGACTTGGGATAAGAGCCTACCTGGATTCCAACGCTAGATCTGAAGAAGAGATGTCCCCGTCCTTCAGCCCTGGCAGATCACAATCCTTCCGCGATCTCCGCAGATGAACACCTGCACACAGAAGAAACGAACAGATACAAGCATAGGAACCAGCATACGTAACTAAACATCGGTCAGAAAAGATATTACTCGCATTAACATGATGGGAAAAGGAGTGGAACCATAATCATAGTCATCTATTAAAGTGATAAACGAATAGAAGTTACAACCAAGTTCTGACGTCGCAGCTTCCTTCGAACGGGTCTCCGGTTGTCCACGTCTCGCAAAGCTCGCCAAGGAAAGGGAAACCTCTCCGGAGTCTCGTAACAATGGTCTCCTCGCTTGAATGGGCCTTAAGGGAAAGAAGGGATTCTTTACAGCACAAAGGCACTTGGGAATAGGGAGATGCAAAGCTTCAGCACTTCAAGACTAGCTTGCTATGGATTTGAGCAGGCTTTTATAGATGGGGAAGGAGGGAGTTGGGATCCCTATTATTATGGGATTGGCCCTATCAACAAGGAAGGTTCCATGGAAGGTGGCAAAACCACTTCCCTTCCATAGAACTCCCGCAGCCAAACCTCCCAACTCAAGATAGGCAATGGTTGTGAGTTTGTTTGAACCCAACTTCCGCCATCCATATTTTAAAAACAGTCCCTAAAATGGGTGGCGCGATTGCTGCTCTATGACAGAGCGCCAAGTGGCGCGACCTCTTTACAGGATTTCCCTGAGTGGCGCGAGTACTGAACTGTCTACCCGCGCCAATGCAAAAGAGCTGTTTTTCATGGATTTTGCAAGGAGATGTCTCAAGGGGAAATGAAGCTCATACTCAGAGGGATGCAATGATGATGTTTTCAGTGCATGACAGTGTTCACAGGTCACGTTATGGGTCTTCCATTGTGCGGGACGGG